>CM038144.1:211405486-211903951 GCA_021437245.1 Aegilops speltoides
AACGCAAAGTACTTCAAAGAGTGCCCCAAAGTTTCTACCGGAGAGTCAAGACGAAAACGTGTGCCAACCCCTATGCATAAGTTCATTGAACCCAAAAGTTGATCACCAAAACATACATCAAGTAGATCACGTGAATATCCCATTGTCACCACAGATAAGCACGGCAAGACATACATAAAGTGTTCTCAAATCCTTAAAGACTCAATCTGACAAGACAACTTCAAGGGGAAAACTCAATTCATCACAAGAGAGTAGAGGTGGAGAAACATCATAAGATCCAACTATAATAGCAAAGCTCGCGATACATCAAGATCGTATCACCTCAATAACATAAGAGAGAGAGAGAGAGAGCGAGAGAGAGATCAAACACATAGCTACTAGTACATACCCTCAGCCGCGAGGGTGAACTACTCCCTCCTCATCATGGAGAGTGCCGGGATGATGAAGATGGCCACTGATGATGGATCCCCCCTCCGGCAGGGTGCCGGAACAGGGTCCCGATTTGTTTTTGGTGGCTACAGAGGCTTGCGGCGGCAGAACTCCCAATCTATTGTGCTCCTCTGTCACGTCCAATATGCGACCCTATCCAAGAAGAACTCGAAGGTCCCACCAAGGATAGACCCGCATATTGAAACGCTTTTGCAAGGTGGATAACATTACATCAACATTACATAATAGATGGGGATACATACAAGAGGCATACA
Organism: Aegilops speltoides; assembly: GCA_021437245.1. Taxonomy (NCBI): domain Eukaryota; kingdom Viridiplantae; phylum Streptophyta; class Magnoliopsida; order Poales; family Poaceae; genus Aegilops; species Aegilops speltoides. The sequence goes on from CM038144.1 coordinate 211,406,191, forward strand.
TGCCACAAGAATACAACATCTTGAAAGAGCACGCTTACAGGAACTGTTAGAACGGAATTGTTGGATTATCAACAACGAAAGGATAAGCTTGTTGTGGGCTTATGGAAAACATCTCAAAATTATGAGGTTATAACCGGCCACTAACGAAAACAATTGCTTGCTTGAGATCAACGAAGGGATGAAAACTGCTTTTGCCGAGAGGATAGAGAGATAACTTGGATCATTGATAAGCACCACAATAGCAACATTCCATAGGGAAGGCTTTAGGTGAAACATGACACAAGATGACTCCAACGAAGAGGTTGATGGATTTAAAATACCTCATTCTTGACAACATGTGAATCACGAAACATGAATGGAAATTATCAAGAATGACATATCACCATCTCAAAAGATAAGGTAGAAAGAATTGCACTTTGGAATGCAAGATGAAGAATACTTGAACTCCTCAAAACAAAACATATGTTGAACACCATGTTAATTTTAGAGTATAGCTTGGCGGATCATCACCTCGAGAGAAGTCTTGAAGAACAAATGAAGAATGAAAGGAATCCTTGACGAACCACCATGTAGAGCCTCCATGAGGAACTCCGGTAATAAAAGAATGACAGAAAGGAAGAGAAGTTGAAAGAACAAGGTGAAGCCTTGCAATGATTTAGATGGAGGTTCACGACGAGATAATTGAGAGAACTTGGAACTCCGAAAAGAAAGATGAAGCCTCTCGAACCGAGAACGTGATATGATGACCAACTTTAGAAAGAAAGATGAATCACTTGTAATCAAGAATTTAATCATCGTGAATAATCTCCGGAAGAAAAGAATTAAATCACCTCGAGGAAATAGGAATAAGATTTATTGTATGCTTATCCTTCATCAAATTAAATTGATGACAAGCAATGGATTTGGCATACTACTTATTCTTCTTAAGGGATTGAAAAGAGATATAGCGCCAACTTGAAGAAGTTATTGATGGGACCACCGGTGGGATTGGAAACAACGAATGAATTGATATGATAACAAAGGAAGAGAAATCTTGAACGAACCACCGTAAAAATTGAAAAAGAGAGTAGCAAGGGCACAATTCACCGGGAAGAATTGGAAAACGAATGGAGATACTTGAGGGGATTTAAATACATGAGAACAAGGAGATCATGAACTGATTAGTGGGTATTTGAACAATGCACCGGTAAGATTTGGAGAATGATAGCTACACGCTGAGAATGAAGAATTATGACATGATGGCCTTCGAAGGAAAGAAATGGAAACAACTCATAAAATGCTCCGGGTGGTAAGAAAAGAATTGTCACAATCAAAACAATTATGAGAGGATGGCATCAAGCTTGAACTATGAATCTTGAAGAGAATGGAGCAAGATTCAAGAGAAATCCTTCTTCGGTCTTCACATGTTGAGAATGAAGATGAGAACCACCATGAATTGTTGAGATACTCCGGGAGAATTAAAAGAGGAAAGGTTGAGCCAAAGATGAAAAGAATTTGGAAGCGATCTTGAAGAAGACATCTGACTGATGAAAATTCATTCTTACGTCAAACTTGCAAATGAATTTGAGAATCGCTCCTGATAATTCGAAGAGTCAGGTAAGATCCTGGGAAAGACCTGTGGGTTAGGGCCCACTCAAAAGAAACATCATTGAAGGATTGCTTGAAATAGAGATTGCACCGGTAGAATTAAACGGCTTGAATGAGATAACAACCTCGAAATATCTTGAACGGATTGAGAATGGAAACACAAGTCTTGTGAGATATCTTCAGCACTCCAGAACAAATTAATATGAAGAAGTGAATGATTAAGAGGTGCATCGACATGAGAAAGCATTATAAACGAGGAAAGAATATGATGAATATCGAAAGCTTCAATTGGATCCACCGGAGAAGAAACAACAATGGAGGATGATGAACTTGAAACTATTGAGCATCTTCATGGGAAATCACCGGATAAGAACATTGAAAGAAAAGAATGAAGAGACTTCCCACAAATAAAAGGATACATGATTAAGAAATCTGAGTCCTTGAAGAAAAAGGGTGTGAGGGCGGGGAAAACAAAGACAACTTGAGATGGATGAAACAAACACCGGTGAGAAAACTTAGAATTGATCTCACAAATGTTGAAATGATCGGATCCACTTGAAGAGAAGCACGCCGGTTGGAAAGAATTGACATAACAATCTCAATGATCAAAAGGATTAGTATCCCCATAGGAATATGAGAACACCGCTCAGAATAAGGTATGGAATCAACACTTTACTTCGAAGCAACTCGAATACCACAAATAAAACAAAACAAAGGATTTGGCTTGCAGAATAAGCCGGAACAAATACATATGATAGAGATTTACCCAATCCCATATCATGCATCTGTCGGAAAGATATTCTAGGAGCTACTTGAATTCCAACCTATAAAACTCCAGAAACTTTCTGGTTATGCAATCTGGTGTTGGGGATACAGGGGAAGCAATATATCTCACCCAAACTAACAATCCCTACATCCAGCTCTATCCATCCGTCAACACATAACCAAGAAAACTCCGGAAATCGTGTACCTCAACCTTCGAAAAGCATCCATTATACGAGTTATGGCAATACTCCCGAACTCCCGAAGATGGGTGGCGTCGAGGTTATCTCACCAACAACGCATAAAAGAGATTTTCGATGTCGGCAAAACTCGTATTCCGAATCGCAACGATAAAATTATGACGACAACACCTCGGAGCTCAGCTCCCCGGGACACTGCCACAACCCCTAAATGTCAGGAGGCACCAAGAACAATGTTCTCGTCACAAGAATATCGGAACGATCCCAAGATACCCGCGTGATCCTAAAAAAAATTCGTGAAATTTGAGGAGAGGAAAGACAAAACATCTACGTCAGGAGTCCTCACCAGAGCGGCGAAGGGGGCTGAGGAGTAAAAAGAATCCTACTCTCCGATATATATAATCCTAAGACTCAAAATAGTTTTCTTCTAGACTCAACAACGGCCAACAATCAAGGGGGCTCCTATGGTCGGTCGAGGCTCTGATACCAACTTGTCACGCCCAATATGCGACCCTATCCAAGAGGAACTCGAAGGTCCCACCAAGGATAGACCCACATATTGAAACGCTTTTGCAAGGTGGATTACATTACATCAACATTACATAATAGATGGGGATACATACAAGAGGCATACATGCCACAAGAATACAACATCATCTTACAAGAGCAACATCCGACTATGGATGAAACACAAACAGAAACTCAAACGACATCCACCCTGCTAGCCCAGGCTGCCGACCTGGAACCTATCCCCTGATCAAAGAAGAAGCAGAAGGAGAACTCCAAAACAAGCAAAGATTACTCTCGCGTCAAGATCATCGCATAACCTGCAACTGCACCTGTTGTTGTAGTAATCTGTGAGCCACGAGGACTCAGCAATCCCATTACCATGGGTATCAAGACTAGCAAAGCTTAATGGGAAAGTAAGGGGTAAAGTGGTGAGGTTGCAGCAGCGACTAAGCATGATATGGTGGCTAACATACGCAAATAAGAGCAAGAAGAGAGCAAGCAGAACGGTCGTCAACTAGTAATGATCAAGAAGTGATCCTGAGCTCCTACTTACGTCATTCATAACACAGAAACCGTGTTCACTTCCCGGACTCCGCCGAAGAGAGACCATCACGGCTACACACGCGGTTGATGCATTTTAATTCGGATCTGGTGTCAAGTTATCTACAACCGGACATTAACAAATTCCCATCTTCCACATAACCGCGGGCACGGCTTTCGAAAGATAATACCCTGCAGGGGTGTCCCAACTTAGCCCATGATAAGCTCTCGCGATCAACGAAGGATATTCCTTCTCCCAGGAAGACCCGATCAGTCTCGGAATCCCGGTTTACAAGACATTTCGACAATGGTAAAACAAGACCAGCAAAGCCGCCTGATGTGCCGACAAATCCCGATAGGCGCTGCACATATCTCGTTCTCAGGGCACATCGGATAAGTGAAGCATACAGGAAGCAACGTAATCCAAGTTGCCAAGGAATGGTCCCACACGGTGCTCTAGTTTGGACCAACACTCGGAGGAGCATTGGCCCAGGGGGTAAAATAAAGATGACCCTTGGGCTCTGGAAACCCAAGGGAAAAAGGGCTAGGTGAGGAAAATGGTAAAACCAAGGTTGGGCCTTGCTGGAGGAGTTTTATTCAAAGCGAACTGTCAAGGGGGTCCCATAAATCACCCGACCGCGTAAGGAACGCAAAATCCGGGAACATAACACCGGTATGACGGAAACTCGGGCGGCAAGAGTGGAACAAAGCACCAGGCATAAGGCCGAGCCTTCCACCCTTTACCAAGTATATAGATGCATTAATAATATAAGAGATATTGTGATATCCCAACATAATCCTGTCCATCATGGAGAAATCTTCAACTTCACCTGCAACTAGCAACGCTATAAGAGGGGCTGAGCAATGCGGTAACATAGCCAAACAACGGTTTGCTAGGAAGGGTGTCAAAGGTTAGAGGCTGACATCGCAAATTGGGAAGGCTTGAAGAACAAGTGATAGGAAGCGCAACATAGCGATAGAACGAAGCAACTAGCATAGCAATGATAGTAATGAGATCCAAGGTGACAGTCATCTTGCCTGAAATCCCACTAGGAAGAAGAACGAGTCCATGAAGAAGACGAATGGGAGTAGTCGAATGAATCCTCACAATGGCAACAATACCGGAACTAAGAAGCAACACCGGAAAGAAACAAACAACATGGTAAACACACAAGCATAAACATGGCATGATGCACAAACAAGTATGATGCATGTCCGGTTTAATGAGGCATGGCATGGCAATATGCACAAACAACACTACAAGTTAAGTGCAGCTCAATATGCAACGAGTTGCATATTGACAAAACACCACATTGACATATTTGGTTTAATCTTGTTTAAGCTACCAAACAATATTAACTGTTGTTAAACATGGCAAGAGGTGAAGCATAATTAAACTAACTATTTAGGCAAGTTTAAATGAGGCCGGAACAACAACCAACAATTCCGGAAAACCCTCATATGCAAATTATGAATTTGGTACTGTTCTGCCCTATACACAATTTTATTGTTGTTAAACAGCAAAATAAAGTGCATCAAGCTAACCTATGCATTTTTTCCACCCCATTTACATATAAAGTTTATTAAATTCGGAGCTACGGTTAATTAGTTATGAAATAAGTCATTTTAACATGGCATTTAAGCAAATTTAAACAAACAGCAAATTAAACATTTTTAACAGGGATGAAAGTTGCATATTGTGAAACTAGATACAATTTTAAGCATTTTACATATATAACATGTTTCATTTGGATGCATGGGCATTTAGTTATTAACAATGCAAAACAGGGGCATTCTTGTAATTATGCATGCACTGGAAATTAGGAAAATCGTCAGCAGGGGAAAAAATGTAGCCGGACCGAATCTGGCTAGCCCAACAGTGCACAGGGGGGCTCGGGTTGCTCACCCATTGGCTTTAGGCCCGGATCTGCTGGGCTTGGATGGCTGAAGGGGCGCGGCTGGGCCTTGTGCGAGATGCGGCCCAGGCGTGGTCGCGGTCGACGAGCGAGGAGCGGGACGAGGCGCTGGATGATCGAGGCGACTGGTCAACGTGGGCATGACCCGTTGTGTCGCTAGAAGCAGAGGGCACAGCCGAGCGAGGCGGGCGCAGGTGGGACTCCGGCGAGCAGCAGGGTAAGGAGAGGTTGGCGCGGGAGCTCGGTGGCGTCCGAATCCAAGCGCGGGATGTCTTCGATCTGGGCAGGAGGCAGCTGCTCGAACTCAGAGGCTGCTGCAGTTTCCTGAAGAAAGACAGAGAGTTCAGAGTGCTTGGGGAGCAACGGGAAAAGGAGGAAGACGGGAGAGAAGATAGAAGAGGAGCAGGGCAGCACTGCTGGGGTGCTCACCGACGAGGACGCACCCGGCGAGGCGGTGGCGGCGAGGGGCTGAAGCTGGAGGTCAAGCGGGACGGCGCACGAAGTAGAGGAGGTGCAGGCAGGCAGCGGCGCAGCTGCATAGGGCTCCGGCGACGCGGAGGCTTGGCGCGGGACTTGGCGAGGCAGGAGCGTCTGATGACGAGGCAGAAGGGGACGGCGGGGAAGCGGTCTTGGCGCGGCAGGAGGAGGCCGAGTGCGGTTCGCCTGGGTGCAGAGGAGCGCGGGTGGAGGCCATGGTCTCCCAGCGACCTAGGAAGGAGCGGGCATGGGAGTCTCGCCTCTTCTCGGACGAAGCAGAGGTGCGGCACGACGGGGCTTGAGCGCCTGATGCGGCGGTGGCAGATCAGGGCGCGCGGAGCATGGATCCATCCATTCCCAGCATGAAACGACAGCGCCAGAGCTTGAAACAGCGGCCATGGTGGTCTCCTGTGAGCGAAAACAGAGAAAGGGAGGGGGAGATCGTGAGAAGGAGACGTAGAGAAGCAGGAGGGGGAAAGGAGCGGGGCTGTCGGGGCACTCATCTCCGGCGATGTTCCGGCCGCCAGTATCGGCCGGCCGACAAGGTGGGGTCGAGGGGATCTGGAGGCTGAAGGTGGCGAGCGATGGTTGGGGAGGGATGGATCCCGAGGGGGATTTTGGAGAGAGTGGCGGCGGCGGACAGGGAATGGAGGATGGGACAGGATCCCTAGGTTCTAGGGTTTGCAAAATAGACTAGGGTGGACTATATATATGAAAAGGAGGAGAGTTTGGATCATCCGATCGAAATCAGACGGTCGAGATAAAACAGGCTTGGGATGTCCAAATAAGAAAACAAAGATGTTTTATAGATGTTTGGGGATGATCCGGATCCATCGGTAACGACAGACCGGTTCAGGTTCGGGGAAGTCTCGGACGCGCGCGAGGGGGTCAGAGAGAGACTCCGGTTTAGGCAAGAGGGAAAACAAAGAACAAGGTTGGTCTCAGAATGGTCAACTAAAGCAAGAGGGAAACGCGGCAACTACGAACGATGCAAGCTTTAAAAACAAAGACGGCAAGGAGTGCCGATGCAATGCAGATGATGCTATGAGATGAGATGCATGACATGAACAAAATGCAAAACAAAAGACAAAAACCCAACCACGGAGGAAATATTATATCCCATCTCCGGAAAAGGCAAGAGTTGAAGTTACGAATATGGAAAGTTGTATCCGGGGCGTTACATCCTCGTTGTTTTTAGGGTATTTGGATATATATAGGCGAAAGAAGTCGGTCAGGGGAGCCACGAGGGGCCCACGAGGGTGGGGGCATGCCCAGGGGGGTAGGACGCGCCTCCCTGCCTCGTGGCTTCCTCGTTTCTTCCCTGACGTATACTCCAAGTCTCCTAGATTGCTTCCGTTCCAAAAATAACTTTCCCGAAGGTTTCATTCCGTTTGGACTCCGTTTGATATTCCTTTTCTTCAAAACACTGAAATAGGCAAGAAAGCAGCAATTTGGGCTGGGCCTCCGGTTAGTAGGTTAGTCCCCAAAATAATATAAAAGTGTATAATAAAGCCCATAAACTTCCAAAACAGATAATATAATGGCATGAATACTTCATAAATTATAGATACGTTGGAGACGTATCAGTGATGAAGCTGTGGAAGTAGTGTCCTTCTTCCTTAGCTGGCGCTTAATGGTGGAATTTTTCTCCCTTAAGTCATCGATCTCCTGCTCAAGCCTTAATATCTTTCTGCATAGTTCCTGCTTGTTTTCCTGCAAGAGACGAAAAGGCAGAAACTCGATCTTAGGTTTCTTTGCTTTATTAGAGAGACTTGACTTTTTGAACTCCACGTGCATGTCCCTAGGTTGGGGTAGTGGGACTTCCTCTTCATCTGAGCTTGTCTCTTCCATTCCCTTCAGACCATAGTCTTCTTCTTCCTCCCTGGTCCAACCATAATTGAGGGAGTCCTGGACTAGGGGTGTCCGGATAGCCGAACTATCATCGTTGGCCGGACTCCAAGACTGTGAAGATACAAGATTGAAGACTCCGTCCCGTGTCCGGATGGGACTTTCCTTGGCGTGGAAGGCAAGCTTGGCAATACGGATATGTAGATCTCCTACCATTGTAACCGACTCTGTGTAACCCCAGCCCTCTCTGGTGTCTATATAAACCGGAGGGTTTTAGTCCGTAGGACGAACAACAATCATACCATAGGCTAGCTTCTAGGGTTTAGCCTCATTGATCTCGTGGTAGATCTATTCTTGTACTACCCATATCATCAATATTAATCAAGCAGGAGTAGGGTTTTACCTCCACCGCGAGGGCCCGAACCTGGGTAAAAACATCATGCCCCTTGTCTCCTGTTACCATCCGCCTAGACGCATAGTTCGGGACCCCCTACCCAAGATCCGCCGGTTTTGACACCGACATTGGTGCTTTCGTTGAGAGTTCCTCTGTGCCGTCGCAATCAGGAAGGATGCCTCGTCCCGTCTTTAAAGATGGCACCGTTGCTAAAGGAGCTTTGGCCATCGGCTAAACTCTCCGACTAGGCGGTTTTCTTATGACCGCTTGTTCGGCCGCCGCGCCAACGATGACTTCTCGTGTCATCAAAAGCAATCTTCACGTTAACTCTGAACTTGCCGAGCAACTAGATCCGATGGAGCTCTCCTCCTTAAACGAGCTCTTGGACCGCATCGCCGCCCTGGGAGTCGCTACAGACTACGATCAGATTGGGCCTAAAACCGATCTGAGAGAGATCAACTCTCCCCAGGCTACCCACCACGTTGCTATGGTAGAGGAACAGTACGGCGACCCTTCTTCTATATTAAGGACTAGCTATGTCCGGATTCCCGACCCCTCCATGCCGGACTCCCGCGGAGGGACGGACGTCGATCAAGTCCTGAACCTAAAGTCAGGCGGCGGGCTGGATTCATTGGATAATATCCAAAAACCCAAGCTTCCAAGTTCAGAAACTTTTCGGCCCTTGAGTCTTAGATTCAACGGGGTTCCAAACTTTATTCCACCCGCCCACCCAAACATAAGCGATCTATCCCGAATCCTGCAAGAGCCCGCCGAAATAGTACACCATTACTGGGCCGGATTCCTCCTGGTTATGGACAGGATAAAGGACTTCCGCGAGGAAGACACAATTTCACTTTTCTGCAATAATTGCACGGACAAATGAATCCTAAACGCCATAAGTTGTCGTGAAATTACACGCTTTGCCGACTTGGCGTCCATAGTACGAAAGTACTGTGCGATGGAGAGCGCCTGGAAAACCGAAACCAAATTTTGGGATAATCCGGCCCCGAATACAACCCTAGTACGAAATCAAAGGGTGCATCATCGCCAGGCCCCTGGGTTAAATACCAAAAAGCAAAAAAACCCTTAAAGGGCACGGAACCGTACTAGAGGGATGGCTTAATGGACCCTGCAAAATTCATAGTAGAGAGGGCGCCACTCCAACTCATAGCCTTCGAGCATGTTGGATACTACGGCAGGTGGCCAAAAGTGGCGAAGAGCTTCTAGCCCCAGAGAGCCAGCCCAGCAGCACCAGTACGGTATTAACAGTCTTCGAGACTTCCGCATCAAATAATATGCGGAAACGAACACTACGCAGCCTTGCCGAAGTCTACCAAGTAGTAACAATAAATCCATGGAGTGACACGGCTATTACCTTTAACGCCAAAGGATGTTAACCTAAATTCGAACAGCCCGAGCACCGCCGCATTGGTCCTCAGTCCAATAGTGGACGGCTTTCGCCTTACCAAGATACTCATGGATGGCGGCAGCGGATTAAACCTCATTTACGAGGAAAACCTTCGAAAAATGGAAATAGACTGGAGCCGCATTGAGCGAAGCAGCACAACCTTTAGAGGAATAATCCCTAGTCGGGAAGCACGCTGCACAGGAAAAATTACACTGGATGTGGTGTTCGGCTCGCTGGACAATTACAGGTCCGAGGAGGTCACGTTCTAAGTGGCCTCGTTCAGCAGCGGATATCACGCTTTATTAGGGCGAGAGGCATTCACAATTTTTCAAGCTATACCCCATTACGGGTACATGAAGCTCAAAATGCCCGGGCCCAACGGAATCATCACTCTTGCCAGTGATCCTGACATAGCACTCCGCGTCGAAAATAAGACAGCTGCACTAGCCCTCGAGGCACTATCCGAAGCCCTAGTGGCCGAGGAACTCACTGCGCTGTGCTCCACGGTGAACAGGGACGATGTGATACTCGACAAGAGATCCAAGTCCACCTCTTTTAAGCCAGCAGATGAAATAGTCAAATTCCAAGTCCATCCAACGGACCCTACAAAGACGGCATCCATTGGGGCACAGTTAAACCCCGACGTAGACGCCGCACTATGAGAAGTCCTACGGGAAAATTGGGACATTTTTGCCTAGCACCCTTCAGACATGCCAGGAATCCCACGCCGGCTGGCCGAGCACAGCCTAAACATCCTAAAAGGATTCAAGCCAGTCAAACAGGCTCTTCGCGATTTTCCGAACCCAAGAGACAGGCAATGGGAGAGGAGCTAGCCAAACTATTGGAAGCCGGATTCATCAGAGATATATCCTGGTGATGGTACCAAAGAAAGATAAATCCTGGCGCCTATGTGTCGACTTCAAGGACCTTAACAAGGCTTGCCCAAAGGATCCCTTCCCCCTCCCCTGCATCGATCAAATTATCGACGCTACCGCTGGGCAGGATTCATTCTGCTTCCTCGACGCATACTCCGGCTACCACCAAATCAAGATGGCGGAACCAGACCAAGCTGCAATGGCATTCATCACTCCATACGGCCCATTCTGCTTCAACACAATGCCCTTCGGGCTCATAAACGCCGGCGCAACATATCAGCGCATGATTCAGACATGTCTGGCAAACCAGATCGGCAAAACAGTGGAGGCATACGTAGATGATGTGGTCGTCAAATCCAAGCATGTCGAAACTCTAGTAGACGACTTGAGACTCACATTCGACAATCTCCGAACATACGACATTAAGCTGAATCCGGAAAAATGCGTCTTCGGCGTACCAGCCGGAAAGCTCTTAGGCTTCATTGTATCCAGTAGAGGAATTGAAGCAAACCCAACCAAGATCCGAGCTCTGTCACAATTGGATATCCCAAAAGACCTCAAACAAATTCAAAAATTGACAGGATGCATGGCGGCTCTAAGCCGCTTTATCTCCGGCTTGGGTGAAAAGGCATTACCCCTTTATCACCTCCTCCGGCACACCGAACACTTCGAGTGGACGGATGCCGCCACGACCGGACTCGAAGAAATAAAAGTCATATTGGCAACAAATCCGGTACTGGCCGCGCCCAATATGGGCGAACCAATGTTATTATATATCGCGGCAACACATCAAGTTGTAAGCGCGGTGCTCGTCGTCGAACGAGAAATGGACGGACACAAGCTCCCCCTTCAAAAACCAGTTTACTACGTGTCCACCGTCCTAACTCCATGCAAGTCCCGATATCCACATTATCAAAAGATAGCGTACGCGGTGTTCATGGCATCCCGGAAGCTGCGACACTACTTTCAAGAGTGTTTGATAACATTAGCCTCTGAAGTACCTCTTAATGATATTATAAACAACCGCGACGCAACTGGCCGGATTGCAAAATGGGCCATTGAGCTCCTCCCATTTGACATAACCTACAAACCACGGCGAGCTATCAAGTCGCAAGGTTTGGCTGACTTCGTCGCCGAATGGACTGAAGCCGAACTCCCTAAAGAGTACGGCGCATATTCCAATTGGATCATGCACTTCGACGGCTCCAAAATGTTGGCGGCACGGGGCTGCATCGTCTGACATCCCCAACCGGAGACACAGTCCAATACGTACTCCAGATAATGTACACGGACTCCAACAACGCAGCCGAATACGAGGCCCTTTTACATGGACTCCGGATGGCGGTCTCCATGGGCATTAAACGCTTAGAGGTGCATGGGGATTCGAACCTCGCAATATCCCAAATAAATGGAGACTTCGACGCCAAGGATCCAAAAATGGCAGCTTACCGTAACGCCGTCCTAAAAATGTCAGCTCGGTTTGAAGGGCTCGAATTTCACCATATAGCCCGGGATAATAACCAGGCGGCGGACGTATTGGCACGCATCGGCGCAAACTGCGATGTCGTCCCTCCCAACATCTTCCTGGAAAGGCTTTTCAAGCCATCCATATTATGGGAAGGGGAGTCCGGAAACAACAATCCGGACCCAACCGCACCGCCCGACCGAACATGCTGACACAATTGGTGGCTCTGCCAATGAAATAACACATTCAGCCCACGAAATAATGGCAGTCATTGCCCCATGGACGGAACCATTCCTAGCCTACATAACTAGGCAGGAACTTCCCGAGGACCAAAACGAGGCCCGCTGCATAGTACGGCGGTCTAAAGCCTATAAGGTCCATGAGGGAGAGCTTTATAAGAAAAGCACAACCGGAGTCCTTCAAAGGTGTATCTCCGAAGAGGAAGGCCGAAATCTTCTGGCTGAAATCCATGCCGGACTCGGTGGGTACCACGCCGTAGCCCGGGCCCTTGTAGGCAAGGCCTTCCGTACAGGATTTTATTGGCCGACGGCTCGGGCAGATGCTCAGGACTTAGTCCAATGATGTGTCGGTTGCCATTTATTTGCTAATCAAAGCCACATGCCGCCCACCACCCTCAAAACTATACCCATCACCTGGCCGTTCGCAGTCTGGGGGCTTGACATGGTTGGACCCCTTAAAGGAGGAACACACAAGCAAAAATACCTATTGGTCATGGTGGATAAATTCACCAAATGGATAGAGGCCAAGCCAGTTAAGACGGCCGAATCCAGACCCGTGATAGACTTCATATCAGGGGTAGTACATCGTTACGGCGTCCCCCATAGCATCATCACTGATAACGGCACGAACTTCACGGCCGACGAGGTTAAACTCTGGTGCAAAAACATGGGCATCAAGCTCGACTATGCTTCAGTCTATCACCCTCAAACTAACGGTCAAGTCGAGCAAGCAAATGGTCTAATCATGAGCGGCATTAAACCCAGACTAGTGCGGTCCCTCAAGGAATCGAACACACACTGGGTAGAGGAGCTCGACTCCGTACTCTGGGGGCTGCGGACCACGCCGAATCGCACCACCGGATTCACACCATTTTTTATGGTATACGGCGCAGAGGCAGTTTTGCCCTGCGACATAATTCATGACTCACCTCGCGTGCGCATGTACGAAGAAAGAGAAGCCGAGTTGGATCGGCAGGACAGTTTGGACGCCTTAGAGGAGGAGCGCGACGTGGCAAAAGCTCGTTCCGCATTCTATCAACAGCAGGCTCGAAGATATCAAAGCAGAGAAGTGCGGGCCAAAGCTTACAATGTTGGCAAACTAGTTCTACGCCTGCCGGACAAGAAAAAGGACAAACTCAAGCCCAAATGGGAAGGACCCTTCATCATCGATCAAGTCCTGGCCGGCAGAGCGTACCGTCTGCGAAACGCATTGGATAACCGACTCGAGCCGAATCCATGGAACGCAGCCCGTCCCCGAAGATTCTACGCCTAGCGCCGGATTCTGAGTTCGTCTCCTTCCTCCGTCTATATTTTATACTTTAGCTGTCTTTTTATTTCTCTCCTTCCCCCTCCTTTTTCTCAAAGCCTTTGGAGGCTTGTCTGTGCATTGTTCGCACACACTTGATGTGCTACTCGTGCTCATTATACCTGGGGGCTTCTTTAACAGAAGCTTATTTATACGGGCCTTATGCCCAACACATCCGTCAAACTTCCGCATGTACCTTTTATTCGCCATTATATGCATCGATATGACTTAAGTTTTGGCCAAGCTGGGTTGCCTGGCTCCTGTGCTTACCCCTACGTTCCCGATTGTTTGGCTAGGTGGTAAAGGAAGCACCTCTGCGATTGTTACTGCCGGGTCAGCCGGATGTGTACCTCAAACTGGGTGAAGCCGAAAGCTAGCGTTCTTAAGGGAATATTCGGTCGGTGAACTAAAAGACAATTTCTTACCCATTCATTTATCTGCCCCCAGATGCTTTTTTGCTTTTTTCGCAGTCCGGACATGCACTTTAGGGCATGCCTCCCAGGGAAAGGAACCCCTAACGGAACTATTCTCCCTGGAAGATGTTTCTTACTAACCATGTAATATAACATAACTAGTTGGGCACTTGTCTGATAAAGCACTAATGACCCCTACGCCTGGTCTCCACGCATGCCCCGGTTTTTACATAACCGCGAGGGTATTCAGACACACTCCGGACTGTCGGGTCCCGAGGTTGAAGCGAAAAGGTCCGCTACGACAAACGATCTACAATCCGGCTAGAAGGCATTTTACATGTCATTTTAAATTACATAGTCAAATTGACTGATCGTATTCCTCTTCAATACCATCTAACAGGCTGTCTAGTTTACAGTTCCGCTGGGAATACTTTGCGGCCAACTCTACTTGGCCGTATACTAAGCTCACAGGGATCTCCTTCCCATCAGGCCCCACAGGTCCGACCTCGCCATGTGGTTTGGGTCACCCGTGTACGCGTCTTCACCATGGCCCAGGCCTCCCTGGCGCCTTGACGGCAGGCCGATATCTTCCATAGCCGGAAGCGCCGCCATGCTCCCTGAAGCTTCTCTGCAAGCTGTCCAAGGCCTTCGGGTAGGGAGATGGATGGCCACACGGCTTGGGCGACGCCTCTCATCGCCTGCCGAACTCGTTCGTGCAGTTGCAGCAGCTTGGGAAGAAGGTCAGCCGTTGAACCAGGCATTTCCTCTGTAGGACGACCTGTGAACATACCTACAGACATATTTCTGTTAGTCGACTTCCTCGCCGAACTCTTTTTTAAGGTTCGCTCAAGCACTTACTATAAATGCTGCGACGAAGCCGCCGATTATCCTTAACGGAGTCAGACAGCTGGGCTCGAACATCTTTTAGTTCCTCGCCCAGCTAGGTGTTGGCATCTTGGAGGTTATTTTTCTCTTGCCGCACCCTTGTAAGCACTTTCTCGTCGGCTTTTAGCCGGCGCAGGAGCTGTTGCTTGTCCGGATCTAGTCCGGCGCCATCTGCAAAATTATTATCAGACTTATAAACACGCCACATTTAGCAAATTACTCCTCTTTAGAAGCATATATTACCAGAGGGGGTCTCTGTGGCTTCCCCTGCCACGGCTAGCGCGGCCTCCAGTTGGGCCTTGCACTCTTGAATCTCCTAGGACAGTTGGGTATTCTTTTCTGTAAGATCCTGCATAACAAATGATCCTTAAATCAGTCATTCTAACTATTTTAAGTCTCGGGGGCTACTGGCATATATAACTGTCAAAATTCCTAACCCGTATGTCTTTCACATACTGCTTCGTGGCTCTGGCTAGACCATCTTGAGCGGCACGGAGGTGCGCATCTCCCGAATTAAAGGCATTCAATGCCTCTGGGGAGAAACACGCGTCACGAAGAACTGTCCGGCGGCGCCTGTGATTCATGGCGCTCTCCACCACAGATCGGGTGACGGACAACCTGTCGGCATCCTCCGTTGGAGGAGCATGCGACGCGCGCCTTGTGTTAGCCTCCCCCTCAGGACCTGGCGTTGGAGCCTGGCTGGCGGAGGCTCGATTGGCAACCTCTCCGGACACAGTCCGGCGAGCGC
Organism: Aegilops speltoides; assembly: GCA_021437245.1. Classification (NCBI taxonomy): domain Eukaryota; kingdom Viridiplantae; phylum Streptophyta; class Magnoliopsida; order Poales; family Poaceae; genus Aegilops; species Aegilops speltoides. The sequence continues at coordinate 211,421,764 of CM038144.1, forward strand.
TCTTTTTCCTGAAAAGGTCACGAACATTAGTATGCCTTCCGGGAATCTTTCCTTGAAACGCGGTGGCCCGCCATACCATTGCAGCGACGTCTCGATCCGCACCGCACTTCTTTTCCGCCTGTTGGGCCGAGCTGCCCCTTGTTGGACAACCGCCGCAGGCTCGGCTTCCCGCCTTAAAGGCACCTCCTGCGGAACACCATTGGTATGCGGTGATCAGAAATAGGCACGGATGGATCATGGTATCAGGACTTCGGTCACAGTTACCTGGGAAGCTAGAAATATTCCGGGGTAGTCAGCCGTAATGGCGACCAAAGCATTGTCGATGCTAAGTCGGTGGAACACCCCATCGATCAGCTCCACCTTTATATCCGAATCCTCTTTGGAGGCCGGATCGAGGGACCATTCTGGATCCTCGGGTTGTGGAGGCGGGCTGTGTATATCCTCTACAGCCCGGCGCAGTTCCTGTGTCGAAATCACAAAATGAGATACTTAACCATGGGAATGGGGATCGGATAGGCAAAAAAGAAGTGTCCACTTACCCAGCTTCGAGAATTGTTCATAGAAAATCCACTCAGTGGACTAACACGGAGAAAATCCTCCTTTTCTCCTTTGTACAGGCCAGACAAAATCTTCACCAGATCGGCGACCGATCCCGGCCCCTTACGGCCGTGGCGGGTGGCATCATCCTCCCTGTTGGAATCCCACATGGGGTGGCCCCTATACTAGAGCGGCTGCACCCCCCGCATAATGCATGTGGCCATGACTCCTATCATGGTCAATCCGGAATGGGCCAATAATCTTATTCGGCCCATCAGGTAAAGGACGTCCCTGTCATTCTCCCGTTGAGGGCTCCGTGGACGCCAACTTAGGCGTTTCTTCAGAGGAGCATTACTGAACCCGGGAGGCCGATCTGAACTAGGTCCGGTAGCGGGGCATCCTCTGTATAAAACCATTCCGAAGGCTAGTCTTCGGACGCCTTCTTCGGGGTTCCGGATAGATATCCGGTCCCGGCGATGTGCCATAGTTCGGCTCCGCCCACTTGATATATTGACCCCTCATGAGAACGGGGTACAAGGCAGAATAATCTCTTCCATAGTGCAATATGAGCCTCGACGCCCAAGAACAGCTCGCAAAGGGCCACGAAGCCCGCGATGTGCAGAATGGAGGCAGCGAAGGTGGTGCACCGAGGTCGTAGAACTCAGAGCCCTGGAGAAACGGATGTATTGGAAATCCAAGTCCTCTTATTAGATAGGAGACAAAGCATACCCGCTCTCTTTTGGAGGGATTGGGGACGCTCTCTGCCTACTTTGCGCCCTTGTAGGTGGCGAGTCCGGCTCGAACCGGGACCATGAAGGCCGGGGGAAGAAATCCCTTGGTTTGAAGCGTCGCTAGCTCGCTGTGCGGGATCGAGCATCTCTCCCAATCTCCAGGCTGAGGGCTGGGAGTGCGAGAGGAGGAGCCGTGTCGACTGTCCATCATGGAATGGATTTTTTGTCAGAGGCACTCCGATGAATGCTCGCGGAGGGAGGATGTTGTGATTCGGATCTAGATCCCTGTCCCTTTTATAGGCGGCTCATTTGTGCAGCTAGGGGGGAAAGTGTAAAAATACCCTGGCTTTTTGCATTCATTCGACACGTGGAAGATGGCCATTATTGGGCGTGGAAGCCAAGGAGCGCAGCATTTATAAGAAGCCAGACACTATTTGACAGGTACATGGAATTTGGAGAAGAACCCGCCTCGCAATGACGAAGACAATCTACGCGCCGGACTCATCGTCATTGAAGCCTGGTTCGGGGGCTACTGAGGGAGTCCTGGACTAGGGGGTGTCCGGATAGCCGAACTATCATCGTTCACCGGACTCCAAGACTGTGAAGATACAAGATTGAAGACTCCGTCCCATGTCCGGATGGGACTTTCCTTGGCGTGGAAGGCAAGCTTGGCAATACGGATATGTAGATCTCCCACCATTGTAACCGACTCTGTGTAACCCTAGCCCTCTCCGGTGTCTATATAAACCAGAGGGTTTTAGTCCGTAGGACGAACAACAATCATACCATAGGCTAGTTTCTAGGGTTTAGCCTCATTGATCTCGTGGTAGATCTACTCTTGTACTACCCATATCATCAATATTAATCAAGCAGGAGTAGGGTTTTACCTCCACCGCGAGGGCCCGAACCTGGGTAAAAAGATCGTGCCCCTTGTCTCTTGTTACCATCCGCCTAGACGCACAGTTCGGGACCCCCTACCCGAGATCCGCCGGTTTTGACACCGACAATAATGCTTCACATCCTTGTAAAGCCTTGGGTTTGCGACATAATCAGCTACATAGCTCTCCCCCTCCGAATCTTGGGACGACATATTTTCATATCTTCCAGGCAAAACAAAACGAAACAAGAACAAGGGGTATTGTCATGGTACGTTGGTCAAAACCTTCAGAAGATTATATAATGATTTTTTTCACCGACCAAAAGAAGTGTACTACAAGAAAACAGAGTCTAGAGGGCACACGAGGTGGCCACAAGCCAGGGAGGCGTGCCCCCAAGGCTTGTCGCCTCCTCATGCACTTTTTGGACTACCTTTTGTTTTTCTACTTTTTTTAATATTCCAAAACAGAGTAAAATGCCATTGGAAATGTTCTGGTAGGTCTCCCTTATGTACTCCTCAGGTGTTATGGTATTAATAATATTGGTCTCAACATTTATTGATAGAGGCGGGGTGTCCCGATTTTTCGATGAGATGATAACTATCGATTTGATGGAGTCGACTTTGACGATCCGACTACAAACATGCATGATGTTGCGCCTTAGCAATCGCTAAACCAACTCTGAGAGGTTATTGACCACGCTGGAGCACGATCTACCTGACCACGAAGGTGTATTCCTGCAAGCAATCGAAGAACAAGCAAGAACATGATAAAGCAATCTAAATATTGCAAATATGGATGAAGTATTGATAATGGTGGCGATCCGAAAGCGGTCTTGGTCTAGTCGTTCGACACAAACGAAGTACATGAAGTTGCGTTGGCTAACCTTTAACTAAACAAATCCCAAGGAAAAAGCTACTAGACGGATCTACTTATATAGGAGCAGGGGGTGGCGGCCAAGGAGGTGGGAGGACGTCCCAAGGCAGCCTAAAACTAACCCTAGGTCGTATAAGGCTCATGGTCCCAAGTGGAGGTGATGCAACACCTTTGAACTTGTATTTTGACTTGGATTCTGCTGCAGCCTTAGATTGTTTCGTCGATAACTCAATGCTCCGGACGAATTTTAGGGTGAATACAATTGGGTTGGAAAGAGCACGAAATCTACTTTCCAACAAAAAAAAGAATCACCCAATTTGGAGTCTGTATGAAAGAGTTCTTCATGTTTTGAGTCATGTATGTATGTGTAGTCCAAATCTGAATCCTGAACGTGAGAGACTTGGACTCTATCTTCTCTTGGCCCAAAAGTGACGTGAGAGGACTTTTTGAACAGCAGTTAAACATCTCTTTTCCCTTTATCTTCGTATGTGGATTGCACAAATGTGCCATACACCTGCAATTAGAAATGACACAAAAGTTTGTGAAGTATTTTTGTCTTGGATGACATAAATAAATTATTGCGTAGTTTGCATTAGAAATCACCTCACAAATAAACATGTATGCAGTATTTTTGGTCGTATCGAAGGTATTCATGTCCTCATCATCCTCCCCTTCTTGAAAGCAAAGCTGTCCTCGGCGTTGCTTAATCTGAAATGTGGCTAACAAAAGAGACAAGGTGTACATGTTGTATATGTATATGTCATCCATTTTTACTTCCCTTGACTTTTGCACATATTACACATGTATACATGAGTAACCTTCATAGTTTATAAAATCTAAAGCCAAAATATTATCACAAATAGAAGGCATGAAAATATTGCAACTCAGATTGCACATATAAGTGAAGCTCTTATTCATTTCAAAAGGTTGACAATGTTCATCATTAAACCATCCTAACATCGGTGTATAAACCTTATTTGCATCAAATTTACATGCTAATATACATGCTTAAATAAACAAACATTCAATAAGTCATTCGACACAGAATCATCACAAAGATTAGAGGTCATATCAAAATAATTCAACATTGGCACAATTATTTTCAAACGGGTTTGATCCAAGTCTGATTTATTCCCTAATTCACATGATTCTTTCATATTAACAGTTAATTCAATGGGTCCACTCAAAATTGTTGATATTTTAGTTGTTTGATCACATGGTAAAGTCAAATTATCAACATAGTCCTCTAACATAGGTGGTGTGATCAAAGTAGTGGGTAGCTGATCAGATGGTGCATTTAAATTGACACATGATGTATTCAAGTTAACTAGGCATGCATCATTCTCATGTGAAAGTGGAAACTCTATACCTTTGTCATTACCTCTTATGATCAACTCAAATGATGTAGGCACTCTTGATGGTGATGTGTCACATGGTGGAGATGATGTAGTCCTCGCAACAACGGATGTGGTTGTCATAGTACGCATAGTAGTTGAAGAAACATTTCTATCAACACTGGGAATGTGCATCGTGCGCTTGTTCTCCTTGTGGGCAACACATCATTTTATTTCCTGTTCAGCTTTGCAAGCAAGATGAAACAAATGGTCCATAGGATAACACTCTTCATGAATTAGTATCTCTTGAATATCACGGTTTAATCCTCCCCAAAATCTATCCATAAAATATTCTTCACTTTCTTCTAAAAATGAGTGCAACAATGTAGTTTGTAAATCATCATAATATTTTGTTACCATGTCAGTGCCTTGTTTTAAATGTTGTATTTAATCATGCCACGAGTATAATAAACATCAATGAATCTATCTCTCATGACAAGTTTTAAATCATCCCAAGTAGTAGGTATAAAATCAGGGTTTAACCGACAATATTCACTCCACCAAACTAAAGCAAAGCTACTCTAAATGCACCTTGAAATTTTCCACGCTCATCAAAATTATGGGAAGCAAATATAGCATTTATTTCATACTCCCATTCAATATATCAATAAGGCCTAAAATTGCCAATAAATGGTGGCATGAAAACATTAACCTGATTATGTGCATTCTGATGTTGTTGGTCCTCTTGTGATGGTTGTTGTATTTTCTTAGGTGGTGGCAAATCTTCCACGAACGATGAAGCCCAAAAACTAACAACTCCGGAACCTGCCATAGTTAGTAGAAAACAAGAAACAAAATCCGAGAATATTGTTCCTATGAACTACTAGGATGTGGTGGTAAAACGCTCACAGTATAGCAAATATCAATATCTTACAAGTTCTTACCATGCAGCAGGTGGTGACAGGCAACCAGTGGTGTCAAATAAATCTGAAGATTGAGTAAAGCGATTGCCAGGGGAACATACCTATACACGGTGTAGAAATATGTGGAGTTTGGAAGGCTTAAATATTTGGTAGCAAAAGATTAGCAATAATCAATTAAGAGATGCAATGTTGAATAAACGCTCAACGACGATACTGTGCTAGTCCTAGGCTAGACCGGACTAGAGTCGCGAGCTTAGAACACTAATAAGGTCACGGCGTAGCAGAACTAGCATCAGTAAAGGATATAAAGTAGCTCTGGACAGCAATATAAAAGTGAAGATCACAACAACAATAAAGATAATGATATGAAACAACTGCCAAGCAGGATATACCAACAACTTTCTCTCCAACTTTCCTCTGGAAAATTTTGTGCCAATATTCTGATAATTTGTTTTAAGAATGCTACTAACTCAAGCTTTTCAATGCAAAAAGAATCACTCAATTTCGAATTGATATGAGGAGTCAAAGAATTCTAAAACTCGCCTGAAAAACTGGAACAAACTGTATGCATGAACTTCAAAGGAAAAAGACCTATTTAGAAGCCAATTTTGAGATGCCAAATATTAATCTAGCTTTTACAACTATTCAGATGCGGCTCGTCGCTAGCTTTAGTTTGAGTACTTGTGGAGCCAAAACAGACTTTGTATGAAAAAGATATGCTTGTTTTACTAAACAATGTGCAAAATAGATTCCAATCCGAATTCAGGTACGAGATTGATTCTAGATAGATGCAAAATTTCTTTTTTTTTCTCTCACTTTTTTTATTTTTCTTTCTCTCCTGTTTTTCCCTCACTTTTTCTCTTTTTTTCTCTCTGCCTTTTTTTCTCTCTCCCTCTTTCCAAGACAAACTAGATAAGATGCAGATTGGATCAAGCAAAGATGTGAACGACCTCAACTATGATTGTGACAATGAACGACGGGTAGCACGTGGTGGAAATTGATGCATGGGATGGTGGATAGTGGAAGGGATAATGATGCAGCGGCGATGTGACTAATGTGAACAGAACTCAAAACTCTAAACGAACTAGACACTATGACCAGCAACTCGACACGACGATGCAACCGATAATTCAATAATGCAAACAATGAAAAGAAAATTGCAAAGGCTCAGACTGGCTAGGACAAAGGATGGACAGATCTAACTTTTTTGTGGCTTTTTCTTGGACAATAGGTAAGAAAATAAATTTAATCTAGGGATAACTTGAAATTCTCACCGAGCAACCTAAAAACTGATACCACTTGATAGAGGCGGGGTGTCCCGATGTTTCGATGAGATGATAATTATCAATTTGATGGAGTCTATTTTGACGATCTGACTACAAACGTGCACGACATTGCGCCTTAGCAATCGCTAAACCAACTCTGAGAGGTTATTGACCATGCCGGAGCACGATCAACCTGACCATGAAGGTCTATTCCTGCAAGCAATCAAAGAACAAGCAAGGCATGATAAAGCACTCTAAATATTGTGAATATGGATGAAGTATTGATAATGGTGGGGATCGGAAATCGGTCTTTGTCTGGTCGTTGGACATAAATGAAGTGCACGAGGTTGCATTGGCTAACTTTTAACTAAACAAATCCCAAGGAAAAAGCTACTAGATGGATCGACTTATATAGGAGCAAGGGGTGGCGGCCAAGGAGATGGGAGGACGTCCCAAGGCAGCCTAAAACTAACCCTAGGTCGTACAAGGCTCATGGGCACAAGTGGAGGTGATGAACCACCTTTGGACTTGTAGTTTGACTCGGATTCTGCTACAGCGTCAGATTGTTTCGTTGATAACTCAACGCTCTAGACGAATTTTAGGGTTAATCCAATTGGGTTAGAAAGAGCACGAAATCTACTTTCCAACAAAAAAGAATCACCAATTCGGAGTCCGTATGAACGAGTTCTTTGGTTTTTGAGTCAGGTATGTATGTGCAGTCCGAATCCGAATCCTGAACGTGGACTTGGACTCTATCTTCTCTTGGCCCAAAAGTGACGTCAGAGGACTTCTTGAACAGCACTTAAACATCTTTTTCCCTTTATCTTCATATGTGGATTGTACAAATGTACCATACACCTGCAATTAGAAATGACACAAAAGTTTGTGAAGTATTTTTGTCCTGGATGACATAAATAAATTATTGCATAGTTTGCATTAGAAATCACCTCACAAATATAAATGTATGTAATGTTTTTGTCGTATACAAGATAGTCATGTCCTCATCATTTACGGGAGTACCTGAGATATAATGTTTGATTCTTTGCCCATTTACCACCTTTGGGTTAGTGCCTTCAGCATTGTTGATTTTGATGGCACCGGAACAATAAACTTCCTCGATAATGTAAGTGCCCTCCCATTTAGAGAGAAGCTTTCATGCAAAAAATCTTAAACGGGAATTGTATAGCAAGACAAGGTCACCTACATTAAATTCACACTTTTGTATCCTTTTATCATGCCATCTTTTAACTTTTTTCTTTAAACAATTTGGAATTCTCATAGGCTTGGGTTCTCCATTCACAAAGAGAGCTAATGTCAAATAACCTCTTCTCACCGGCATGTTTGAAATCATAGTTCAGATCTTTAATTGCCCAATAAGCTTTATGTTCTAGTTCGAGAGGTAAGTGACATGATTTTCCATAAACCATTTTATATGAAGACATACCAATAGGGTTCTTATGAGCAGTTCTATAAGCCCATAATGCATCATCAAGTTTCTTAGACCAATTCTTTCTGGATTTATTAACAGTCTTTTGCAGAATCAACTTTATTTCTTGATTACACAATTCTACTTGACCACTAGACTGAGGGTGATATGGATATGCAATTATAAGGTTAACATAATACTTAGCAAGCAATTTACAGAAAACACCATGAATAAAGTGAGAACCACCATCAGTCATTAAATATCTAGGAACTCCAAACCTTGGGAAAATAACTTCTTTAAGCATTTTAATGGAAGTGTTATGATCAGCACTGCTAGTTGGAATAGCTTGTACCCACTTAGTAACATAATCAATAGCAACCAAAATATGTGTATACCCATTAGAGGAAGGAAAAGGTCCCATATAATCAAATCCCCAAACATCAAATGGTTCAATAACAAGTGAATAATTTATAGGCATTTCCTGACGTCTACTAATATTTCTAATTCTTTGACATTCATCGCAAGATAGGACAAACTTACGACCATCCTTGAAAAGAGTAGGCCAATAAAAACTAGATTATGATACCTTGTGTGCAGTTCTATCTCTAGCATGGTGTCCTCTGTAGGCCTCGGAGTGACACTTGCGTAGGATTTGTTCATGTTCATGCTCAGGTACACAACGTCTAATAACACCATCTACTCCTTCTATATAAAGGTGTGGGTCATCCCATAAGTAATGTCTTAAATCATAGAAAGACTTTTTATTTTGTTGGTATGTGAAGCTAGGTGGTATAAATTTAGCAACAATATAATTGGCATAATTAGCATACCATGGAGTACTACGAGAAGCATTTATAACACTAATTGTTCATCAGGCAAGCTATCATCAATAGGTAGTGGCTCATCAAGAACATTTTCTAACCTAGACAAGTTGTCTGCTACGGTGTTCTCAGCTCCCTTTCTATCAATAATATGCAAATCAAATTCATGCAGCAAGAGAACCCATCTAATAAGTCTAGGTTTAGCATCCTTATTTTCCATAAGGTATTTAATAGCAGCATGATCTGTGTGAACAGTTACTTTGGAATCAACAATATAAGATCTGAACTTATCACAAGCAAATACAACTCCTAAAAATTACTTTTTAGTAGTAGCATAATTTCTTTGAGCACTGTCTAGAGTTTTACTAGCATAATGGATAACATTTAATTTCTTATCAACTCTTTGTCCTAGAACAGCACCAACATCATAATCGCTAACATCACACATAATCTCAAAGGCTAGGTTCCAATTAGGTGGTTGAACAATAGGTGCAGAAATGAAGGCTTTCTTAAGATTTCAAACGCATCTACACAGTCATCATCAAAAACAAATGGCACATCTTTTTGCAAGAGATTAGTGAAAGGCCTAGAAATTTTAGAGAAGTCTTTAATAAACCTCATGTAGAAACCAGCATAACCAAGGAAACTTCTTATCCCTTTGATATGTTTAGGACACGACATCTTTTCAATAGCATCTAATTTAGATTTATCAACTTCAATACCTCTTTTAGAAATTTTATGCCCCAAGACAATACCTTCATTTACCATAAAGTGGCACTTCTCCCAATTCAAGAAAAGATTACTTTCTTCACATCTCTGCAAAACCTGATCATGGTTGCTTAAGCAATCATCAAAAGAAGTTCCGTAAATGGAGAAATCATCCATGAAAACCTCAACAATATTTTCACTGTCAGAGAATATAGCAGTCATACATCTTTGAAAAGTAGCAGGTGCATTGCATAAACCAAAAGGCATACGTCTATAAGCAAAGGTACCAAAAGGGCAAGTAAAAGTAGTTTTTTCTTGATCCTCTTGTGACCCATGTATTTGAGAGAAACCTAAATAACCATCTAGAAAGCAAAAGTGTGTATGTTTTGATAGTCTTTCTAGCATTTGATCAATAAAGGTAGAGGGTCAACTTTCTAAGATCAATAACTATTCTGTAACATGTGACAATTCTTTGCGGATTCATTTTTATCATTAGGAACAACGGTAATACCTCCCTTCTTAGGGACACAATGAACAAGACTTACCCATCTAATATCAGCATATGGATAAATTATACCTACTTCCAGAAGCTTTAGTATTTCATTTCTTACCACTTCTTTCATTTTAGGATTCAACCGTCACTGGTGATCAACAACTGGTTTAGCATTGGGTTCCATATTAATTTTGTGACGACATAGATTGGGACTATTGCCCTTAAGATCATCCAGAGTATATCCAATAGTTGCATGCTGCTTCTTCAGAGTTTTCAACAATTTCTTTTCTTCATGCTCTGAAAGGTTAGCACTAATAATAACATGATATATCTTTTTCTCATCGATATAAGCATATTTCAGAGTATTAGATAATTGTTTAAGATCGAACACAGGATCACTCTTGGGTGGTAGAGGATATCCAAGAGTCTGAACAGGCAAATTGTGTTTCAAAACAGGCATCCGTTTAAAGAAAATCTCAACTAATTCCTTTCTTTCATTAATAAACATATCATTTTCATGGTCTACCAAATATTGTTCTAAAGGATCAGTAGGAGGCACAACAATAGAAGCAAGACCAAAAATATCATCTTTACTAGGCAATTATTTTTCAAGGGGTTGTCTATGAAATTTGGAGAAATTAAACTCATGAAACACATCCCCAAAAATTACAGTAATAGTTTCTTTCTCACAATCTATTTTGGTATTAACAATGTTGAAGAAAGGTCTACCAAATATAATGGGACAAAAATCATCTTGTGGGGAACCAAGAACAAGAAAATCAGTAGGGCTTTTTATTTTCCCACACAGGACTTCAACATCTCTAACAATCCCAATTAGTGATATGGTATCTCTATTGGCAAGCTTAATAGTGACATCAATATCTTCTATTTCAGCAGGTGCAATATCATTCATAATTTCTTGATATAAAGTAAAGGGAATTGCACTCACACTAGCACCCAAATCACATAAGCCATGATAACAATGATCTCCTATTTTAACAGAAACAACAGGCATGCCAACAACAGATCTATGTTTATCTTTATCGTCAGGTCAAGCAATTCTAGCAGCTTCATCACAGAAATAAATAACATGCCCATTTAACCATAGCAATACTAGATTCAACTTTAATTTTTTCAGGGGGTGTAGGTGTTCTAGTACAACTCTTACGAACCACAGCTGAAGCTTTAGCATGTTCCTTTATTCTAATAGGGAAAGGTGGTTTCTTAATATAAGCAGTAGGAACAATAGGATCAACATTATAAGTAATAGTTTCCTCTTCAGCTTTAATGGGTTCTACTACTTTTACTTCAATGGGAGGATGACATTCAAACCACTTCTCCTTAGGGAGATCAACATGAGTAGCAAATGATTCACAGAAAGAAGCTACTATCTCAGAGTCAAGTCCATATTTCGTGCTAAATTCACGAAGAGCATCGGTATCCCTAAAAGATTTAACACAGTCAAACATGAGGTTTATACCTAAATCCTTACCATCATCGAGTTCCCAATCTTTAGAGTTGCATTTAATTCTTTCCAATAAATCCCGTATGAATTCCATAGTCCTCTTCATAAAAGAACCAGTACAAGAAGTATCGAGCATGGATTGATCATTACGAGAAAGCCGGCCATAAAAATTCTGAATAATAGTTTCTCTTGAGAGCTCATGATTGGGGCATGAATATAACATTGACTTAAGCCTCCCCCAAGCTTGAGCGATACTTTCTCCTTCACGAGGCCTAAAATTATAAATATAATTCCGATCACGATGAACTAGATGCATAGGATAAAACTTCTGATGAAATTCCAATTTCAATCGGTTGTAATTCCAAGTCCCAATATCATCGCATAGCCTATACCATGTCAATGCCTTCTTCTTTAATGATAAAAGGAATACCTTCTTCTTGACTTCATCCTCAGGCAAACCTGCAAGCTTAAATAATCCACAAACTTCATCCACATAGATTAGATGCATATCGGGATGTAATGTTCCATCTCCTGCATAGGGATTAGCAAGTAGTTTCTCTATCATACCCGAAGGAATTTCATAATAAATATTTCCAGTAGGTTGACGGGCAACTCTTTGATCTTCCAGCCAGGGTGAAGATACCCCAAACAAACCGCTCAAAGTATTATTTTCCATAGCAACAAGTGACAGTAAATTTCAGCACACTATATTTTTTCCTGACCAAAGGCGCTTCACTCCCCGGCAACGGCGCCAAAAAAGAGTCTTGATGACCCGCAAGTGTAGGGGATCTATCTAGTCCTTTTGATAAGTAAGAGTATCAAACCCAACGAGGAGCAAGAGGAAATGACAAGCGGTTTTTAGCAAGGTATTCTTTTCAAGCACTGAAATTACCGGTAACATATAGTTTTGTGATAAGATAATTCGTAACGGGTAACAAGTAACAAGTGTAACAAAGGTGCAGCAAGGTGGCCCAATCCTTTTTGTAGCAAAGGACAAGCCTAGAAAAACTCTTATATAAAGCAAAGTGCTCCCGAGGACACATGGGAATTATTGTCAAGCTAGTTTTCATCATGCGCATATGATTTCCGTTTGTTACTTTGATAATTTGATATGTGGGTGAACCAGTGCTTGGGTGCTTTCCTTACTTGGACAAGCCTCCCACTTATGATTAACCCCTCTCGCAAGCACCCACAACTACGAAATAAGAATTAAGATAAATCTAACCATAGCATGAAACATATGGATCCAAATCAGCCCCTTACGAAGCAACGCATAAACTAGGGTTTAAGCTTATGTCACTCTAGCAACCCATCATCTACTTACTACTTCGGAATTCCTTCCCCTAGGCCCAAATCATGGTTAAGCGTCATGTAGTAGACGTTCACATAACACCACTAGAGGAAAGGCAACATACATCTCATCAAATATCGAACGAATACCAAGTTCACATGATTACTTATAACAAGACTTCTCCCATGACCTCAGGAACAAACGCAACTACTCACAAAGCATATTCATGTTCATAATCAGAGGGGTATTGAATATCATTAAGGATCTAAACATATGATCTTCCACCGAATAAACCAACTAGCATCAACTACAAGGAGTGATCAACACTACTAGCAACCCACAAGTACCATCTGAGGTTTTGAGGCAAAGATCGGATACAAGAGATGAACTAGGGTTTGAGAGGAGATGGTGCTGGTGAATATGTTTATGGAGATTGACCCCCTCTCGATGATAGGATCATTGGTGATGACGATGGCTTTGATTTCCCCCTCTCGGAGGGAAGTTTCCTCGGCAAAACTACTTTGCCGGAGCCCTAGATTGCTTCTGCCCAGGTTCCGCCTCGAGACAGTGGCGCTTCGTCCCGAAAGCTTCCTTATGATTTTTTCCATATCAAAACCATCCATATAGCAGAAGATGGGGACCGGAGACCTGCCAGGAGCCCCCCAAGCCCTAGGGGCGTGCCCAGGGGGTAGGGCGTGCCCCCCAAGCTTATGGCCACCTGGTGGGTCCCTTTGGTATTTTTTTCGCCCAATATTTTTTATTTATTCCAAAATAACTATCCGTAAATTTTCAGGACTTTTGGAGTTGTGCAGAATAGGTCTCTCATATTTTCTCCTTTCAGGTCCAGAATTCCAGCTGTCGGCATTCTCCCTCTTTGTGTAAACCTTGTAAAAAAGACATAAGTATTGTACCATAATGTGTAATAACAACCCATAATGCAATAAATATCAATATAAAAGCATGATGCAAAATGGACGTATCATGGCTCGTCATCAGGTTCGTTATGTGGGCCATGATTCAAAGTCCAGGAGGCGACTGAAAGAAGAGGTCGGCTTATGGCAAAGTATCTGGTGAGCCAGCTCGACAAGAAAGCTGTAAGGAATTTCCTTTACTTGAAGGACAAGATAAGTAGGAAATAGACTAAGACATGGGTCATCGTACGACCTAAATTCTGTTGTGACCTCAAGGCATCAACCTGTATATAAAGGGGAGCCCCTGAGGTAGAAAGACTAAGTTACAAGCTCTCGAGTACTAGGTTAGCGAAGTCGAACCCTTGTAATCGAGATCTCAAGCAATAATAAATCAGCAGGAAGTAGGCTATTACCTCCACCGTGAGCAGCCGAACCTGGGTAAACTTGTGCCTCTCGATTTCGGTTAACACCGTTCAAGCTACTACCTAGTTGCGATGGCCTCACGACTAAGTCATTTTTCGAGGACATTTGCAGTGACAAAACCATGACACTCCCCCTGTTACCTAGGACCCACCAGATTTGGAGGTTGACTTGTGGGCCTACTAAGTTGATGCGTACGCAGGGCTTTGTCAACTTAGTCGACAAATGATTCTAGCTGCAGTGACTATTGTATTAACATCCAACGGCCATGCTGCTTCTTCAACCTTTGGTCTTCTTACTTCAGCCGCCCAAACTAGCACCGGTCGTAACGCCTGCTAATGCCTCTTGTGGCCGGTTGTGCTGCCGTGTAGGACACACCACCCCACCCTACTCCCATCGCTGGCCAGGCCTTCCCTCTACTCACCCACACCCCTTGTTATTCTTCAGAAACGACAACCTCACACCACAGCCAAACCAGTGAACCCTCATACTCCCCTTTGTGTGGGAAACCACTCCTTCATCTTCTCGGCTTCGTGTTGTTCCCTTCCTAGACCTTGTTTTCGTCCACTGCCTTGGTGCTCTCAGTGTGGCGTGGTCAACGCGATCAACGAATGACAGCCATCGGAAGAGGACTGTACGCAGTGAGGCTAATAGTTGGACCTACCAGCTACAACTTTGCGCGTAAGGAAGTGGCTCCTTATTATGGGCCAAAAACATGAATCCTCGCCCTGACAACTGGGACCTAGCAATTATATCTTCGCACGCAAGGAAGTGTGTCCTTATCCTCCCTGCCAGCTGGGACCCACCCGGTCGAAGCGTATGTAGCATTGTATGTCTGGTCGCGAACGTGTACGTACATACTAGTTATGCGGTCTCTCTACAAGGATGAGTCGTAGCTGCTAAGGAGCGGTAGTAGTTCAGGCAGCCCCTCTAAATCGTGTACACATACGTACAACTACACTAAAAAAGACGGTCATGTAGGTACATACAGGCATGGTCTCAAACACGTACATCGATGTTATCCTGTTCATCGACAGCCAACCGGCTAGGTCAGAATGGAGGAAACAACGCCATGTTCATCGGGAGCCAAGCGGCTAGGTCAGAACGCGTCTTGTTCATATGGAGCCAGCCGGCATGGACGGAACAGCAAGACGGGGTCCTGTTCATCGACTCGGAGTCTAGCATACCGCAAAACGGAGAAAACAGAGTTATCTTCGACCACCTACGGTCGAACCGGGGTCCTATTCATTGGGAAGGGTCTGGCGTACCGCAAAATGGAGGAAACGGACTTCTGTTCAACTGCCTATGGTCGAAATGGGGTCCTGTTGATTGGGAGGGGTCTTGCGTACTGCAAAATGGAGGAAACAAACGTCTCTTTGAGTGCCTATAGTCGAAACGGTGTCCTATTCATTGGGAGGGATGTGGCGTACTGGAAAAATGGGACTCCACGGGCTACTGTTCATCCATAGTCTATTGCCTTGCTCCAGCCTCCACGGGCTACTATTCATCTACTGTTGAGTTCCTCCAGCCTCCACCAGCTACTGTTCATCCAGCCTTCACGGTGTCCTGTTCATCCACCCCAACTGGCTCGGGTGTGGCGGCCTCCTTAGGGTCCTTTCATCTAGCGGCAACCATGGGGTACTGTTTATCCAACCCCCATCGGGAACTATTCATAAACAGACAACCACACGTCTCAATCCACTCATTTTACATATCGCGCGCGTGGCAGCAATGGGCACTGTTCATCGAGAGGCAACCCAACACCATCCGGCTCTACATCTGGCACGGGGGCTGATACGTCTCCAACATATCTATAATTTTTTATTGTTCCATGCTATTATATTACCTGTTTTGGATGTTTATGAGCTTTACTTTACACTTCTACATCATTTTTGGGACTAACCTACTAACCGGAGGCCCATCCCGAATTGCTGTTTTTTGCCTATTTCAGCGTTTCGAAGAAAAGGAATATCAAACGGAGTCCAAACAGAATGAAACCTTCGGGAGCGATCTTTTTGGAACAAACGCAATCCAGGAGACTTGGAGTGGACGTCAAGAAGCAGCCGAGGCGGCCACGAGGCACGAGGGCGCGCCCCCCACCCTCGTGGGCCCCTCGTGGCTCCCCTGACCTACCTCCTTCGCCTATATATATCCACGTACCCTGAACACATCCAGGAGCACCACGAAAAACTATTTCCACCGCCGCAACGTTCTGTACCCGCGAGATCCCATCTTGGAGCCTTCGCCGGCGCTCCGCCAGAGGGGGAATCGACCACAGAGGGCCTCTACATCATCTCCAAGGCCTCTCCGATGAGTTGTGCGTAGTTTACCATAGACCTTCGGGTCCATAGTTATTAGCTAGATGGCTTCTTCTCTCTCTTTGATTCTCAATACAAAGTTCTCCTCGATCTTCTTGGAGATCTATTCGATGTAACTCTTTTTGCAGTGTGTTTGTCGAGATCCGATGAATTGTGTGTTTCTGATCAAGTTTATCTATGAGAAATAATTGAATCTCCTCTAAATTCTTTTATGTGTGATTGGTTATCTTTGCAAGCCTCTTTGAATTATCAGTTTGGTTTGGCCTACTAGATTGATCTTTCTTGCAATGGGAGAAGTGCTTAGCTCTGGGTTCAATCTTGCGATGTCCTTTCCCAGTGACAGCAGGGGCAACAAGGCATGTATTGTATTGTTGCCATCGAGGATAAAAAGATGGGGTTTATATCATATTGCTTGAGTTTATCCCTTTACATCATGTCATCTTGCTTAATGGGTTACTCTGTTCTTATGAACTTAATACTCCAGATGCAGGCAGGGGTCGGTCGATGTGTGGAGTAATAGTAGTAGATGCAGAATCGTTTCGATCTACTTGTTGTGGATGTGATGCCTATATACATGATCATGCCTAGATATTCTCATAAATATGCACTTTTCTGTCAATTGCTCGACAGTAATTTGTCCACCCACCGTAATATTTATGCTATATTGAGAGAAGCCATTAGTGAAACCTATGGCCCCTGGGTCTATCTTTTATCATATATGTTTCTGATCTACTTTTATTTGCATCTTTACTTTCCAATCTATATCATAAAAATACCAAAAATATTTATCTTATCTTATTATCTCTATCAGATCTCACTTTTGCAAGTTTCCTTAAAGGGATTGACAACCCCTTTATTGCATTGGTTGCGAGGTTCTTGTTTGTTTGTGTAGGTACGAGGGACTTCTGTGGAGCCTCCTACTGGATTGATACCTTGGTTCTGAAAAACTGAGGGAAATACTTACGCTACTTTGTTGCATCACCCTTTCCTCTTCAAGGGAAAACCAACGCAGTGATCAAGAGGTAGCAAAAAGGATTTCTGGCGCCGTTGCCGGGTAGGTATTCGCTCAAGTCAAGACATACCAAGTACCCATCACAAACTCATCTCCCTCGCATTACATTATTTGCCTCTCGTTTTCCCCTCCCCCACTTCACCCTTGTCGTTTTATTCGCCCTCTCTTTCCCGTTCTCCTCTCTATTTCGCTTTCCTCTTGTGTGCTTGTGTGTTGGATTGCTTGTCACGATGGCGCAAGATAATACCAAATTGTGTGACTTTTCCAATACCAATAATAATGATTTCCTTAGCACTTCGATTGCTCCTCTTAATGATGCTGAATCTTGTGAAATCAATGCTGCTTTGTTGAGTCTTCTTATGAAAGATCAATTCTCCGGCCTTCCTAGTGAAGATGCCGCTACTCCTAAATAACTTTGTTGATTTGCGTGATATGCAAAAGAAGAAAGATACAGATAATGATATTGTTAAATTGAAGTTATTTTCGTTTTCACTTAGAGATCATGCTTAAACTTGGTTTTTGTCTTTGCCTAAAAATAGTATTGATTCATGGAATAAGTGCAAAGATGCTTTTATCTCCAAGTATTTTTCCTCCTGCTAAGATCATCTCTCTTAAAAATGATATTACGAATTTTAAACAACTTGATCATGATCATGTTGCCCAATCTTGGGAAAGAATGAAATTAATGATTTGCAATTGCCCTACTCATGGTTTGAATTTATGGATGATCATACGAATTTTTTATGCTGGATTGAATTTTGCTTCTAGAGATCTTTTAGATTCGGCCGTGGGAGGCACTTTTATGGAAATCACTTTAGGAGAAGCTACAAAACTCCTTGATAATATTTTGGTTAATTATTCTCAATGGCACACCGAAAGATCTACTAGTAAAAAAGTTCATGCGATAGAAGAGATTAATGTTTTGAGTGGAAAGATGGATGAACTTATGAAATTGTTTGGTACTAAGAGTGATCCTATTGATCCCAATGATATGACTTTGTCTACCTTGATTGAGAATAATAATGAATCTATGGATGTGAATTTTGTTGGTAGGAATAATTTTGGTAACAACGCGTATAGAGGAAGCTTTAATCCTAGGCCGTTTCCTAGTAATTCCTCTAATAATTATGGTAATTCCTACAACAACTCTTATGGAAATTTTAATAAGACTCCCTCTGATTTTGAGAACAGTGTTAAAGAATTTATGATCTCTCAACAGAATTTCAATGCTTTGCTTGAAGAAAAATTGCTTAAAGTTGATGAATTAGCTAGGAACATTGATAGACTTTCTCTTGGTGTTGATTCTTTGAAACTTAGATCTATTCCACCTAAGCATGATATCAATGAGTCTCTCAAAACCATGAGAATTTCCATTGATGAGTGCAAAGAAAGAACCACTAGGATGCGTGCTAAGAAAGATTGCTTTGTAAAAGCCTGTTCTTCTAGTTTCCATGAAAATAATGATGAAGATCTAAAAGTTAATTATGTGTCCCCTATTAAATCTTTGTTTTGCAATATGAATCTTGATAATGATGGGACTGGAGATGAGTCAACTTTAGTTAAAAGGCGTCCCAATGATTTGCAGTTTTTAGATCTTGATGCTAAATTTGGTAAAAGTGGGATTGGAGAGGTCAAAACTTTACATAGCATTGAACCCACTATTATGGATTTCAAGAATTTAATTACGATAATTGTTCTTTAGTAGATTGTACTTCCTTGTTGCAATCCGTGTTGAATTCTCCTCATGCTTATAGTCAAAATAAAGCTTTTACCAAACATATTGTTGATGCTTTGGTGCAATCTTATGAAGAAAAACTTGAATTGGATGTTTCTATACCTAGAAAACTTTATGATGAGTGGGAATCTACTACAAAAAATTAAAATTAAAGATCATGAATGCTATGCTTTGTGTGATTTGGGTGCTACTGTTTCCACGATTCCGAAAACTTATGTGATGTGCTAGGTTTCCATGAATTTGATGATTGCTCTTTAAACTTGCACCTTGAGGATTCCACCATTAAGAAACCTATGAGAAGGATCAATGATGTTCTTATTGTTGCAAATAGGAATTATGTGCCTATAGATTTTATCGTTCTTGATATAGATTGCAATCTTTCGTGTCCTATTATTCTTGGTAGACCTTTCCTTAGAACGATTTGTGCAATTATTGATATGAAGAAAGGGAATATTAGATTCCAATTTCCATTAAGGAAAGGTATGGAACACTTCCCTAGAAAGAAAGTAAAATTACCTTATGAATCTATTATGCGTGCCACTTATGAATTGAATACCAAACATGGCAATACTTAGATCTATTCTCGCTTTTATGCCTAGCTAGGGGCGTTAAACGATAGCTCTTGTTGGGAGGCAACCCAACTTTACTTTTGTTTCTTGCTTTTTGCTTCTGTTTAGTAATAAATATTTCATCTAGCCTCTGTTTAGATGTGGTTTTATGTTTTAATTACTGTTTATGCCAATTAGAACCTATAGGATAACCTACGGTGATAGTTAATTTGATTCTGCTGAAAAACAGAAACTTTTGCACGCACGAGAATAATTTTAATAAATCACAGAAACGTGATTTTGCGTTGATTCTTTTTTCTGTAGATCAATATACAAATTTCACAGGACTTCCTATTTTTGTGGGATATTTATAGTTCCAGAAGTACTCGAAAGTTACAGATTGCTACAGACTGTTCTGTTTTTCACAGATTCTATTTTTCGTGTGTTGTTTGCTTATTTTGATGCATCTATGGCTAGTATCGGGGGGTATGAACCATAGAGAAGTTGGAATACAGTAGGTTTAACACCAATATAAATAAATAATGAGTTCATTATAGTACCTTATGTGGTGGTTTTTCTTTCTTGCACTAACGGATCTTATGAGATTTCCTGTTGAGTTTTGTGTTGTGAAGTTTTCAAGTTTTGGGTAAAGATTTGATGGACTATAGATTAAGGAGTTGCAAGAAACTAAGCTTGGGGATGACCATGGCACTCCAAGATATTCAAGGACAACCAAAAGCCTAAGCTTGGGGATGCCCCGGAAGGCATCCCCTCTTTCGTCTTCGTCTATCGGTAACTTTACTTGGAGCTATATTTTTATTCGCCACATGATATGTGTTTTGCTTGGAGCGTCTTGTATGATATGGGTCTTTGCTTTTTATTTTACCACAATCATCCTTGTTGTACACACCTTTTGGGAAAGATACACTTGATCCGGAATTTATTAGAATACTCTATGTGCTTCACTTATATCTTTTGAGCTAGACAACTTTTGCTCTAGTGCTTCACTTATATCTTTTTAGAGCACGGCGGTGGCTTAATTTTGTAGAAATTATTGATCTCTCATGCTTCACTTATGTTATTTTGAGATTCTTTTAGAACAGCATGGTATTTTCTATGGTTATAAAATTGGTCCTAGTATGATGGGCATCCAAGTTGGGTATAATAAAAAATATCATAGAAAGTGCATTAAACACTATGATCAATTTGATGCTTGATAATTGTTTTGAGATATGAAGGTGGTAATGTTAGAGTCATGCTAGTTGGGTAATTATGAAATTGAGAAATACTTGTGTTGAAGTTGGCAAGTCCTGTAGCATGCACGTATGGTAAATGTTGTGTGACAAATTTGTTGCATGGGATGCTCTTTTAATTGTCTTCCTTACGTATGGAGGTCGGGATCACGCGATGGTTAACTCCTACCAACCCTTCCCCTAGGAGCATGCGTAGTACTACTTTGCTTCGAGGGCAAGTAGACTTTTGCAATAAGTATGTGAGTTCTTTAGGACTAATGTGGGTCCATGGATTATACGCACTCTCACCCTTTCACCATTGCTAGCCTCTATTATACCATGCAACTTTCGCCGGTATTATACACCCACCATTTACCTTCCTCAAAACAGCCACCATACCTACCTATTATGGCATTTCCATAGCCATACCGAGATATATTGCCATGCAACTTTCCACCGTTCCGTTTATTATGACACGCCCCATCATTGTCATATTGCTCTTTACATGATCATGTAGTTGACATCGTATTTGTGGCAAGGCCACCTCCATAATTTTTCATACATGTCACTCTTGATTCATTGCGTATCCTGGTACACCACGGGAGGCATTCACGTACAGTCATATTTTGTTCTAAGTATTGAGTTGTAATTCTTGAGTTCTAAATCAATAAAAGTGTGATGATCTTCATTATTAGAGCATTATCCCAAGTGAGGAAAGGATGATGAAGACTATGATTCCCCCACAAGTCGGGATGAGACTTCGGACTTTATAAAAAATAAAAGAGGTCAAAGAAGCCCAAATAAATAAATAAAAAGAAAAAAGAGGCCAAAGAAGCCCACCAAAATAAAAAAATAAAAAAGAAAGAAAAAGGAAAAATAATGAGGGAAAAGAGAGAAGGGACAATGCTACCATCTTTTTCCACACTTATGCTTCAAGGTAGCACCATGATCTTCATGATAGAGAGTCTCCTATGTTATCACTTGCATATACTACTGGGATTTTTTTCATTATAGAACTTGGCTTGTATATTCCAATGACGGGCTTCCTCAAAATGCCCTAGGTCTTCGTGAGCAAGCAAGTTGGACGCACACCCACTTAGTTTCTTTTGTTGAGCTTTCATATA
Source organism: Aegilops speltoides (assembly GCA_021437245.1). Taxonomy (NCBI): domain Eukaryota; kingdom Viridiplantae; phylum Streptophyta; class Magnoliopsida; order Poales; family Poaceae; genus Aegilops; species Aegilops speltoides. The sequence goes on from CM038144.1 coordinate 211,443,809, forward strand.
TTTATAGCTCTAGTGCATCCGTTGCATGGCAATCCATACTCACTCACATTGATATCTATTAATGGGCATCTCCATAGCCCATTGATACGCCTAGTTGATGTGAGACTATCATCTCCCTTTTTGTCTTCACGACCACCACCCTATTCCACATATAGAGCGATGTCCATGGCTTGCGCTCATGTATTGCGTAAGAATTGAAAAAGATGAAGCGCGTTAAAAAGTATGAACCAATTGCCTGGCTGAAACCGGGGTTGTGCATGATGGGAGTATTTTGTGTGATGAAATGAAGCATGGCCTAACTATATGATTTTGTAGGGATGAGCTTTCTTTGGCTATGCTATTTTGATAAGACATGATTACTTGTTAGTATGCTTGAAGTGTTAGTATTTTTAGGTTTTATGGACTTTTATCTTGAATCATTTGGATCTGAACAATCATGCCACAATAAATAAAATTACATTGAGAATTATGCTAGGTAGCATTCCACATCAAAAATTCTGTTTTTATCATTTACCTACTCGAGGACGAGAAGGAATTAAGCTTGGGGATGCTTGATATGTCTCCAACGTATCTATAATTTTTTATTGTTCCATGCTATTATATTACCCGTTTTGGATGTTTATGGGCTTTACTTTACACTTTTATATCATTTTTGGGACTAACCTACAAACCGGAGGCCCAGCCCGAATTGCTGTTTTTTCCTATTTCAGTGTTTCGAAGAAAAGGAATATCAAACGGAGTCCAAACGGAATGAAACCTTCGGGAGCGATCTTTTGGAACAAACGCAATCCAGGAGACTTGGAGTTGACGTTTAGAAGCAGCCGAGGTGGCCACGAGGCAGGAGGGCGCGCCCTAAGGGGGTGGGGGCGCCCCCACCCTCGTGGGCCCCTCGTGGCTCCCCTGACCTACCTCCTTCGCCTATATATATCCACGTACCCGAAAAACATTCAGGAGCACCACGGAAAACTATTTCCACCGCCGCAACCTTCTGTATCCGTGAGATCCCATCTTGGAGCCTTCGCCAGTGCTCCGCAGGAGGGGGAATCGACCACGGAGGGCCTCTACATCGTCTCCAAGGCCTCTCCGATGAGTTGTGAGTAGTTTAACACAGACCTTCGGTCCATAGTTATTAGCTAGATGGCTTCCTCTCTCTCTTTTATTCTCAATACAAAGTTCTCCTCGATCTTCTTGGAGATCTATTCGATGTAACTATTCTTGCGGTGTGTTTGTTGATATCCGATGAATTGTGGGTTTCTGATCAAGTTTATCTATGAGAAATAATTGAATCTCCTCTGAATTGTTTTATGTGTGATTGGTTATCTTTGCAAGTCTCTTCGAATTATCAGTTTGGTTTGGCCTACTAGGTTGATCTTTCTTGCAATGGGAGAAATGCTTAGCTTTGGGTTCAATCTTGCGGTTTCCTTTCCCAGTGACAGCAGGGGCAGCAAGGCACTTATTGTATTGTTGCCATCGAGGATAAAAAGATGGGGTTTATATCATATTGCTTGAGTTTATCCCTCTACATCATGTCATCTTGCTTAATGTGTTACTCTGTTCTTATGAACTTAATACTCTAGATGCAGGCAGGAGTCGGTCGATGTGTGGAGTAATAGTAGTAGATGCGGAATCATTTCAATCTACTTGTTGTGGACGTGATGCCTATATACATGATCATGCCTAGATATTCTCATAACTATGCACTTTTCTATCAATTGCTCGACAGTAATTTGTTCACCCACCGTAATACTTATGCTGTCTTGAGAGAAGCCATTAGTGAAACCTATGGCCCCGGGGTCTATCTTTTATAATATAAGTTTCCGATCTACTTTTATTTGCATCTTTACTCCAATCTATATCATAAAAATATCAACAATATTTATCTTATCTTATTATCTCTATCTGATCTCACTTTTGCAAGTTTCCGTGAAGGGATTGACAACCCCTTTATCGCGTTGGTTGCGAGGTTCTTGTTTGTTTGTGTAGGTACGAGGGACTTCTGTGGAGCCTCCTACTGGACTGATACCTTGGTTCTCAAAAACTGAGGGAAATACTTGCGCTACTTTGCTGCATCACCCTTTCCTCTTCAAGGGAATACCAACGCGGTGCTCAAGAGGTAGCAGGGGCTCTATCAGCTTCGGTTAGCAGCAGCAATGCTCGATCACTAAGGTTCAGTTAGCAGCAGCGTCGAAGGAATCTCTTGGGTTCAGTTAACAGTGAAAGAATCGCTCACGTTCTGTTAGCAACGAAGGGAGATTGATCGGCTTCTGTACATAGCTAGTGCGACCGCTCGGGTTCAGAAGTGAATGCCTCGCAAGGGTTCAGTAGCGAATGCCTCGCATACACATGTGTACAAGAGAAACAACATGCAATGCACGCAGGTTTTCCTCGCAGAATTCGGCCCCGACTACCAACAGTAACCGGGAACTCCCCAAAATTTTCCTCGCCCTCACTTCTACCACAATTTTTTTACACCATGGATGGCCCAAAGAATGTCATGCAGGTGCGTCTCCGGCCAGCCTAGGACGAAAAGCCCATTTTTGTCATAATTTTTTGTCATGGAAGTATGAGCCCACCCCATCTATAATGATACGTGATTTTGTCACAATTATCGTCATCAAAGTGTCATAACCATGACAAAAAAATTCGTTCGGGCCATAATGTCATGGATGTATCTTTTTTTTTGTAGTGGGGGCACATTGCTACGTCTTGAGCTTGCGTTGGTTTTCCTCGAGAGGAGAGGGTGATGCAGCAATAGTAGCGTAAGTATTTCCCTCAGTTTTTGAGAACCAAGGTATCAATCCAGTAGGAGGCTCCTCAAAAGTCCCATGCACCTACACAAACAAACAAAGAACTCGCAACCAACACAATAAAGGGGTTGTCAATCCCTTCACGGCCACTTGCGAAAGTGAGATCTAATAAAGATAGTATGATAAGATAAATATATTTTTGGTATTTTATAATATAGATGCAAAAAGTAAAGATGCAAATAAGGGTAGATTGGAAGCAAATATGATAAGAGATAGACCGGGGGCCATAGGTTTCACTAGTGGCTTCTCTCAAGATAGCATAAGCATTACGTGGGTGAACAAATTACTCTCGAGCAATTGATAGAAAAGCGAATAATTATGAGATTATCTAGGCATGGTCATATATATAGGCATCACGTTTGTGACAAGTAGACCGACTCCTGCCTGCATCTACTACTATTACTCCACACATCGACCGACTCCTGCCTGCATCTAGAGTATTAAGTTCATAAGAACAGAGTAACGCATTAAGCAAGATGACATGATGTAGAGGGATAAACTCAAGCAATATGATATAAACCCCATCTTGTTATCCTCGATGGCAACAATACAATACGTGCCTTGCAACCCTTTCTGTCACTGGGTAAGGACACTACAAGATTGAACCCAAAGCTAAGCACTTCTCCCATGGCAAGAAAGATCAATCTAGTAGGCCAAACCAAACTGATAATTCGAAGAGACTTGCAAAGATAACTCAATCATACATAAAAGAATTCAGAGAAGATTCAAATATTATTCATAGATAAACTTGATCATAAACCCACAATTCATCGGATCTCGACAAACACACCACAAAAAGAGTTTACATCAAATAGATCTCCACAAGAGAGGGGGAGAACATTGTATTGAGATCCAAAAAGAGAGAAGAAGCCATCTAGCTAATAACTATGGACCCATAGGTCTGTGGTAAACTACTCACAACTCATCGGAGGGGCAAGGATGTTGATGTAGAAGCCATCCATGGTCGATTCCCATTCCGGCAAAGTGCCGGCGAAGGCTCCAAGATGAGATCTCGCGAATACAGAAGATTACGGTGATGGAAATTGTGTTTCGTCCTGCCCCTGGATGTTTTTGGGGTACGTAGGTATATATAGGAGGAAGAAGTACGTCGGTGGCCGCCCGAGGGGCCCACGAGACAGGGGCGCGCCCTATGGGGGGGCGCCCTCCTATCTCGTGGGAGCCTCGGCTGCTTCTTGACTTGCACTCCAAGTCCTCTGGATCACGTTCGTTCCAAAAATCACGCTCCCGAAGGTTTCGTTCCGTTTGGACTCCGTTTGATATTATTTTTCTTCGAAATACTGAAATAGGCAAAAAAAACAGCAATATGGGCTGGGCCTCCGGTTAGTAGGTTAGTCCCAAAAATGATATAAATGTGTAAAATAAAGCCCATAAACATCCAAAAGGGGTAATATAATAGCATGGAACAATCATAAATTATAGATACGTTGGAGACATATCAAGCATCCCCAAGCTTAATTCCTGCTCATCCTCGAGTAGGTAAATGATAAAAAAGAGAATTTTTGATGTGGAATGCTACCTAGCATAATTCTCAATGTAATTTTCTTTATTGTGGCATGAATGTTCAGATCCAAATGATTCAAAATAAAAGTTCATATTGATAAAAGAAATAGTAACACTTCAAGCATACTAATCAAAGTAATCATGTCTTCTCAAAATAATATGGCAAAAGAAAGTTCATCCCTACAAAATCATATAGTTAGGCTATGCTTCATTTTCGTCCCACAAAGATGTTCCCAACTTCTATACCCCCGATGACAAGCCAATCAATTGTTTCATACTTAAATAATCTCAAACTTTTTCAACCTTCACGTAATACATGAGCGTGAGCCATGGATATAGCACTATGGGTGGAATAGAATATGATGATGGGGATTGTGCGGAGAAGACAAAAAAAGGGAAAGTCTCACATTGGCGAGGATAATCAAAGGGCTATGGAGATGCCCATCAATTGATGTCAACATGAGGAGTAGGGATTGCCATGCAACGAATGCACTAGAGCTATAAATGAATGCTCAACAAAAGAAAACTAGTGGGTGTGCATCCAACTTGCTTGCTCACGAAGACCTAGGGCATCTGAGGAAGCCCATCGTAGGAATATACAAGCCAAGTTCTATAATGAAAAATTCCCACTAGTATGAAAAAGACAACTTATGAGACTCACTATATGAAAAACATGGTGCTACTTTGAAGCACAAGTGTGGAAAAAGAGATAGTAACATTGCCCTTTTTATTATTTTTTTATTTTTTTTTCTTTTTTTTCCTTTTTTTCCTTTTTTTGGGCCTTTCTTTTTTTGGCCTTTCTTCTTTTTTTCTTTTTTTTCTTTGGGAAATGTTCTAATAATGATGATCATCACACTTGTATTGATTACAACATATGAATTACAACTCAAAACTAGAACAATATATGACTCTATATGAATGCCTCCGGCGGTGTACCGGGATGGTGCAATGAATCAAGAGTGACATGTATGAAAAATAATGCATGGTGGCTTTTCCACAAATACGATGTCAACTACATGATCATGCAATGGCAATATGACAAAAGTAATGTATGTCATGATGAACGGAACGGAACGGTGGAAAGTTGCATGGCAATATATCTCGGAATGGCTATGGAAATGCCATAATAGGTAGGTATGGTGGCTGTTTTGAGGAAGATATAAGGAGGTTTATGTGTGATAGAGCATATCGTATCACGGGGTTTGGATGCACCGGCGAAGTTTGCACCAACTCTCAAGGTAAGAAAGGGCAATGCACGGTACCGAAGAGGCTAGCAATGGTGGAAAGGTAAAAGTGCGTATAATCCATGGACTCAACATTAGTCAAAAGAACTCATATACTTATATCAAAAATTTAGAAGTCATCAAAAATCAAGTACTATGCGCATGCTCCTAGGGGGATAGATTGGTAGGGAAAGACCATCGCTCGTCCCCGACCGCCACTCATAAGGATGCACAAGCCAGGTACACTTCATGTTTCAAATTTGTTACACAACTTTAACCATACGTGCATGCTACGGGACTTGCTAACTTCAACACAAGCATTCTTTAAATTCATAATCACCGAACTATCATGACTTTAATATCACTACCTCCATATCTCAAAATAATTATCAAGTATCAAAATGATCATAGCATCCAATTCACTTCCTATGATAGTTTTTATTATACCCAACTTGGATGCCTACCATTCTAGGAGCAATTTTATAACCATAGCAAATACCATGCTGTTCTAAAAGACTCTCAAAATAATATAAATGAAGCATGAGAGACTAGTAATTTCTTCAAAATTAAGACACCACCGTGATCTAAAAGATATAAGTGAAGCACTAGAGCAAAAACTATCAAGCTCAAAAGATATAAGTGAAGCACATAGAGTATTCTAGAAAAATCTAAAAAAAAGGCTTCTCCCAAAAGGTGTGTACAGCAAGGATGATTGTGGTAATCTAAAAAGCAAAGACTAATATAATACACGACGCTCCAAGCAAAACACATATCATGTGGCGAATAAAAACATAGCTCCAAGTAAAGTTACCAATGAACGAAGACGAAAGAGGGGATGCCTTCCCGGGGCATCCCCAAGCTTAGGCTGTTGGCTATTCTTGAATATCTTGGGTGCCTTGGGCATCCCCAAGCTTAGGCTCTTGCCACCTTTTATTCCATAGTCCATAAAGGCTTTACCCAAAACTTGAAAACTTCACAACACAAAACTCAACAGGAAATCTTATAAGCTCCGTTAGTGAAAGAAAACAAAACCACCACATAAGGTACTGTAATGAACTCATTCTTTATTTATTTTGGTGTTAAACCTACTGTATTCCAGCTTCTCTATGGTTTATAAACTATTTTACTAGCCATAGATGCATCAAAATAAGCAAACAACACACGAAAAACAGAATCTGTCAAAAACAGAACAGTCTGTAGCAATCTGTAACTAACGCAAACTTCTGGAATTCTAAAAATACTACAAAAATAGGAAGTCCTGGATAATTTGTTTATTGATCAGCAGCAAAAAGAATCAACGCAAAAGCACGTTCCTGTGATTTAAAAAATTATATTCGTGCGCGCAAAGTTTCTGTTTTTCAGCAGAATCAAATCAACTATCGTCATAGGTTATCCTATAGGTTCTACTTGGCACAAACACTAATTAAAATATAAAACACATCTAAACAGGAGGTAGATGCAAGATTTATTACTAAACAGGAGCAAAAACAAAAAACACAAAGAAAATTGGGTTGCCTCCCAAATAGCCCTATCATTTAACGCCCCTAGCTAGGCATAAAAGCAAAGATAGGTCTAACGAGTGCCATCTTTGGCACTAAATTTGTAAGTAGCCCGCATGATAGATTCATAAGGTAATTTGACTTTATTTCTTGGAAAGTGCTCCATGCCTTTCTTTAATGGAAATTGGAATCTAATATTCCCTTCCTTCATATCAATAATCGGGCCAATCGTTCAAAGGAAAGGTCTGCCAAGAATAATAGGGCAAGAAAGATTGCAATCTATATCAAGAACGATAAAATCCACGGGCACCAAATTTCTATTTGCAACAATGAGAACATCATTGATCCTTCCCATAGGCTTTTTAATGGTGGAATCCATAGGTGCAAATTTAAAGAGCAATCATCAAGATCATGGAAACCTAGAATATCACATAAAGTTTTCGGAATCGTGGAAACACTAGCACCCAAATCACACAAAGCAAAACACTCATGATCTTTAATTCTAATCTTTATAGTAGGTTCCCACTCATCATTAAGTTTTCTAGGTATAGAAACTTCCAAATTAAGTTTTTCATCATAAGATTGCATCAAGGCATCAACAATATGTTTGGTAAAAGCTTTGTTTTGACTATAAGCATGAGGAGAATTAACAACGGATTGCAACAAGGAAATTCAACCTTCTAAAGAACAATTATCATAATCAAAATCCTTGAAATCCGAGATAGTGTGTTCAATGCTATTTAAAGTTGTGACCTCTCCAATCCCACTTTTACCAAATTTAGCATCAAGATCTAAAAACTCTGAATTCTTGGGACCCCTTCTAGGTAAAGTTGACTCATCATCAGTCCCATAATCATCAAAATTCATATTGCAAAACATAGATCTAATAGGAGATGCATCAATAACTTTAAGATCCTCATCATTATTTTCATGGAAACTAGAAGAACACGCTTTTATAAAAGCTATCTTTTTTAGCACGCAAGCTAGCGGTTCTTTCCTTGCACTCATCAATGGAAATTCTCATTGCTTTGAGAGACTCATTGATATCATGCTTAGGAGGAGAAGATCTAAGTTTAAGATAATCAACATCAAGCAAAAGTCTATCAACGTTCCTAGCCAAATCATCAACTTTGAGCAATTCTTCAAGCGAAGCATTAAAATTCTTTTGAGAAATCATAAATTCTTTCACACTATTCTCAAAATCAGAGGGCATCTTATTAAAATTACCATAAGAATTATTGTAGGAATTTCCATAATTATTAGAGGAATTACTAGGGAACGGTCTAGCATTAAAGTTTCCTCTATAAGCATTGTTTCCAAAACTATTCCTACCAACAAAATTCACATCCATAGATTCATTATTATTCTCAATAAAAGAAGACAAAGGCATATCATTGGGATCAATAGGAGTATTTTTAGTAGCAAACAATTTCATAAGTTCATCCATCTTTCCACTCAAAACATTGATTTCTTCTATAGCATGCACTTTTTTACTAGAAGATCTTTCGGTGTGCCATTGAGAATAATTAGCCATAATATTATCAAGAAGTTTTGTAGCATATCCTAACGTGATTTCCATAAACGTGCCTCCCATGGCCGAATCTAAGAGATTTCTAGAAGCAAAGTTCAAACCGGCATAAAAATTTTGTATGATCATCCATAAATTCAAACCATGAGTAGGGCAATTGCGAAGCATCAATTTCATTCTTTCCCAAGATTGGGCAACATGCTCATGATCAAGTTGTTTAAAATTCATAATATCGATCCTAAGAGTGATGATCTTAGCGGGAGGAAAATACTTAGAGATAAAAGCATCTTTGCACTTGTTCCAAGAATCAATACTATTTTTAGGCAAATACGAAAACCAAACTTTAGCACGATCTCTAAGTGAAAACGGAAATAACTTCAATTTGACAATATTGTTATCCGTATCTTTCTTCTTTTGCATATCACACAAATCAACAAAATTGTTTAGATGAGTAGCGGCATCTTCGCTAGTAAGGCCGGCAAATTGATCTTTCATAACAAGATTCAACAAAGCAGTATTGATTTCACAAGACTCAACATCATTAAGAGGAGCAATCGGAGTACTAAGGAAATCATTATTATTGGTATTCGAGAAATCACACAATTTGGTATTATCTTGCGCCATGGCAACAAGTAATCCAACACACAAGCAAACAGAAAAAGGCAAGCGAAAAAAGAGAGAGATTGGGAAAGAGAGGACGAATAAAACGGCAAGGGTGAAGTGGGGCAGAGGAAAACGAGAGACAAATGGCAAATAATGTAAATGCGAGGGAGATGGGTTTGTGATGGGTACTTGGTATGTCTTGACTTGAGCGACATCCCCGGCAACGGCGCCAGAAATCCTTCTTGGTCGATTCCCCCTCCGGCAGAGTGCCGGCGAAGGCTCCAAGAGGAGATCTTGCGGATACAGAAGGTTACGGTGGTGGAAATTGTGTTTCGTCCTGCCCCTAGATGTTTTCGGGGTACGTAGGTATATATAGGAGGAAGAAGTACGTTGGTGGCCGCCCGAGGGGCCCACGAGACAGGGGGCGCGCCCTCCTATCTCGTGGGAGCCTCGGCTGCTTCTTGACTTGCACTCCAAGTCCTCTGGATCACGTTCGTTCCAAAAATCACGCTCCCGAAGGTTTCATTCCGTTTGGACTCCGTTTGATATTCCTTTTCTTCGAAATACTGAAACTAGCACATATGCCCGTGCGTTGCAACGGTAGAGATATTCTTTTGAGAAGCAACAGGGGAGATAATTGATGTGTGCACCAAAAACGGTCTGCACAGCAGTGGGGCAACAGAGCGAGCTGCTGTGGTCTTCTCTTGGATCATGTTTGGCCTGCGAGATCTTGATAGTGGTCGGGTTAGTCGGCGTGGCGACGACCGACCAACTCATGCCTTTTTTCCTTTGGGTTCGCCCTCGTGTCGGGGTTGTGCCCCCTCATTTGGTCGCTGCACGGCAACCTTCAGGGCACGGTTGCTTCGCCACTCTCTCCTACTACGATGTAACCAAATGGATTACAAACTGCAGTGCATAAATCGAGTTTCATTAGCATAATCCATGCATAACCAGGCAGTCCCTTCTTTATCAGTGTTTATTATCTTTGATTATTTTAGCGGTCACGTGCCTACATTCTTTTTATTAGAGCCAACTCAACAGGTTCTCTTTTATTGGCTTGTACCCACAATTTCTTTCAATTATGGCCAAAAAAGCATACTCTTTTATCGTCAAATAGCATATGGGACGCACAATAGTTCGCGTCTGGGCCAGCCCACTGGCAGGCACCAAAAGGACTTGTGTTTGTAAGACACGAGTATAAATCCAAAAAATAGACACGTTGAAGGATCGAATCATGACCTAAAAATTCGACCACTGGGTGCTAGCCACTCGAATAAACGGGTCCTGCTTACCAATGACCAGCACGAACATTTAAGAACATACTACATCACCACATTCAAAACCTTTTTTTCAAAATTTTCCAAAAATAAATTAATATTTATGAATTGCATTTTTTTTAAAGCATGAACTTTTTGAAATTAGGCAAAGTTTTTTGAAAATTTCGTTCATTTTGGAGAAGGATGAACAACATATTGAATAGGGAGATGTTTCTAAAACTCAGAAACATTTGTTGAAAACATGAACCTTTGAAAAAGCACTAACCTTTTCTGAATTTGGGAACAATTTTTAAAATGGGAACACATTTTAAACATTTATAATAATTATTGAGAATGTGTTTATTTTAACCACGATCACTATTTTGAATTTGTAAACATTTCACTAAACAAGAATATTTATAGAATCTAGAACATATTCTAAAATCCAATTTTATTTTGAAAATCCCAATTTATTTTGGAGAGCACACTTTTTTAGAAAAATGGAACATTTTTAAAATGCAATTTTATTTTGAATATCTCGATTTTTTTGGAAAACACAAAAAAGAATTATATTTTTCGGATTGTTTTTGTAATTTTGAACAAATTTGGAATGAGAACAAAAATTTCAAGTTTCAAACATTTTCTAAAACAGGAAAAAAATTGGAATTTGGAATTATTTTCTAAAAATAGAAAACACAAATCAAAATTCTGATTATTTTTTAGTTTTGTATTTAAGAAAAAAATAAAAAATCTGATGTTTGTAAGGAAAATAGAAAAAATAAATAGAGAATGGAAGAAAAAAATAAATGACAGAAAAAAATAAAACGGGCCGGCACAGCCTTGCGCCCTGTGCGAATGTCGGACTATCTGTCGGCATGTGCGGTAAATAGGGTTTTCTCAGCTTTTTGCGCAGGGAATTAAGTGGGCTGGCTTCGACGGGCCACAACATGCAAGGCCCTTGTAAGAAAATTGTATTTTCTTTTTTAGCAAACGGATGCACAAAAATTTAGTACCACCTCAGATAAAAAAACTTTTCGGCGGTGAACGGATGAAAAAGTCGAAGAAACGCACCTTGCTTTATTAGTAGGTATAGATAGGCAAAAAATACAGCAATATGGGCTGGGCCTCCGGTTAGTAGGTTAGTCCCAAAAATGATATAAATGTGTAAAATAAAGCCCATAAACATCCAAAAGGGGTAATATAATAGCATGGAACACTCAAAAATTATAGATACATTGGAGACGTATCACACATATATCCAGTCAAATATATTTGATCCTGAATTATTAGTTGACAAACATCTCTATGATAAGTAAGTTGGGAGGCAAAATTCAAGCCCCTATCTTCCTCTATGTTTAATGGATGTTGTTTGTTCAAAAAATATGCTTTGAGTACTAGTAATCATAGAAGACTATATGATGATTGAGTATGTGGAGCTCTTACTTAGACTTTTTCCAAAAATAATATGATTTGTATTTGTTTGGTGACTAAGAACATAGGTTGTTAAGTTTCAAGAGAGTGCATTGTTTAAACCACATACGACTTGATTGCTATTTTATCATGATGGGTTTTATGAGAAAGAGTTGATGTTTATGATGTTAGGAAAAGTGATTGAAATTATCAATGATGAAATTTATGCACTATTCTAGCATTCACACTTCATAAATTATTTCTTTTATCATTTACGTACTCGAGGACGAGCAGGAATTAAGCTTGGGAATGTTGATACGTCTCCAATGTATCTATAATTTATGAAGTATCTATGCCATGTTTATGTTGGAAATGTAGTAGAAAACAAAAAATCGCTCTATATCACCCACGAACAATATGAAGATGCATAAACGGTTAGGATCACAATCGTTACCGACTCCCGATTGCAGCGGAAGAAGACGAGTTAGTGTAGATCATATTTGGAGTCCCTTGAACCATAGATGAACGATCCTGCAAACCGCCCATGTATGATCCCTCGAAGAAAGACCGAAAGCACGACCTCTCTACTTGGCGCAAGCGTACGGTCTTCACGATCCAGCAACAGTTCACCATCCAGAGCTAATCTTCATCGGAGAATTAGAGGGAGGATATTGGAGCCACACTTGGCTTCTAATTTTGAGGATTAGAGGATCTAGGTCAAGCTCTAATCGATCAACTAGGACCAACTAGAACTAGAACTACAGAACCATAGGAGGCTCAAAAACTTGTGTGTCCAAATAGCACTAAAGCCTCTAGTATATATACGTTGGACGGAGAGGGAGGGGTGATACGTCTCCAACGTATCTATAATTTATGAAGTATTCATGCTGTTATTTTATCATTCTTGGGTATTTTACAATCATTTTATCGCAACTTTATATCATTTTTTGGGACTGACCAAGTGCCCAGTGCCACTTGCTGTTTTTTGCTTGTTTTTTACATCGCAGGAAATCAATATCAAACGGAGTCCAAACACCGCGTAACTCCTTGGAGAATTTTTATGGACCAGAACACCAAGGATGGGCCAGAGCAGCACTGGGTGCCCGAGGGGGCACAACACACCGTAGCGCTGAGCCCAGGCGCGCCTGTGGGTTATACCCACCTTGGTGGCCTCCCGCACCCTCTCTTTGCACTATAAATTCCCAAATATTCCGAAACCCTTCGGGGTAGCCCTAGATCAGAAGTTTTGCCGCAGCAAGGCCTCTGTATCCACGAGATCCAATCTAGACCCTGTTTCGGCACCCTGTCGGAGAGGGGAATCATCTCCGGTGACCATCTTCATCATCCCGGCGGCCACCATGATGAGGAGGGTGTAGTCCACCCTCGAGGCTGAGGGTTTGTACCAGTAGCTATGTGTTTGATCTCTCTTTCTCGTGATCTATATCATGGGCTTTGTTAATATAGTCAGATCATATGATGTTTCTGCCCTCTATACTCATGTTATGATGAATTGAATCTTTACCCTTCAAAGTTTTGTCTTGTCGGATTGAATATTCAGAGATGAGAACACATGATACATGTCTTGCAATATGAATACTTGAGGTGACAATGAGGTATCTTATTGATTCAGTTGATATGTGTTATGGCTTTCAACTCGCGGATTCCCGCAGTGATATTGGGGTAATCTTTGCATAGGGGTTGATGCACGTTTTGCTCCGACGGAAACTATGGGGTCTCTTTATAGTTCTTTATGTGGATTGAGTATTATGAATATGAATTTGCTTTGGTGTTATTCTGGTACGAACTCTAGGATAGATCAAACGGAAAAAATAGCTTTGTGTTACTTTAGTACGAAGTCTTGAATAGATCAAACGGAAAGAATAGCTTTGAGGAGGTTTCGTGACCTACAAAGAATTCATATCTTTTGTTCTCTGCTAACAGGAACTCGGGACTGATTCTTTATTGCACTTTGAGGGATAATCATATGATCCAACTATGTTAGCATTGTTGAGAGGTTGCACTAGCGAAAGTATGGACCCTAGGCCTCACTTTTAAGCATTGCAACACCATTTTTGTGCCCGTTTACTATTTGCTACCATGTTGTTTTTATTTATTCAGATTATAAAAATATATTTCTACCATCCGTATTACACTTTTATCACCATCTCTTCACTGAACTAGTGCACCTATACAATTTTCCATTATATTGGGTGTGTTGGGGACACAAGAGATTTCTTGTATTTGGTTGCAGGGTTGTCTGAGAGAGACCATCTTCATCCTACACCTCTCACGGATTGATAAACCTTAGGTCACCCACTTGAGGGAAAATTGCTACTGTCCTACAAAACTCTGCGCTTGGAGGCCCAACACGTGTCTACAATAATAAAGTTGCATAGTAGACATCAAGCTCTTTTCTGGCGCTGTTGCCGGGGAGGTAAGGAAACCGGCACTCACACTCCGGCAACGAAGCTCTTTTCTGGCGCTGTTGCCGGGGAGGTGAGTGCTTGAAGGTATATCTTTAGATCTTGCAATTTAATCTTTTATTTTCTTGTTTTATCACTAGTTTTTTTTTATAAAAGAAAACTATAGAAAAATGGAATTGAGGTTGCATCATACTATTGATCATCTTTATAGTATCTTTCTTGAGAATGATGGATCAGAAAATTGTGCTCAATTGTTAGAAGAAGAAGTCAATAAAATGTTTGGCACAAAATATTTGAATGATGAGCACGATTGCAATATTGTTGGTATGAACTCTTTGAATATCCATGATGCTAGATATATGCAAAACCATAAGCTTGGGGATGCTATGTTTGATGAAGATGATATTTTTAGTCCCCCAAGTTTTGGTGAGAAAATTTACTATGATGAAAGCATGCCTCCTATTTATGATGATTTTTGTGATGACATGTATGCTATAAAGAATAATGATAACCATGAAACTTGTCATCATGATTTTAATTTTCAATCACATGATAGTTATTTGTTGAATTTGCTCCCACTACTATTCATGAGAATAAATTTGCTTATGTGGAGAGTAATAAATTTTCTATGCTTATGGATCATGAAAAGAATGGTTTATGTGATAGTTATATTGTTGAATTCATTCATGATGCTACCAAAAATTATTATGAGAGAGGAACATATGCATTTACATATCTCAATAATATCAAGTTTCCTCTCTATGTGTTGAAAGTTTTGAAGTTATGCATGTTTTGCCTTCCGATGCTAGTTGATTCTTGCTCCCATAAATTGTTTGCTCACAAAATTCCTATGCATAGGAAGTGGGTTAGGCTTAAATGTGCTAGTCATATGCTTCATGATGCTCTCTTTGTGTTTCAATTGTAATCTTTTATGCGAGCATCATTGAAATCATCATGCCTAGCTAAAAGGCATTAAAGAAAAGCGCTTGTTGGGAGGCAACCCAACACTTTTACCTACTTTTTTTGTGTGTTCACATGACTATGCTACTGTAGTAATCATGTTTTATTGTTTTTCTTTTAATAAAGTGCCAAGTAAAGCCTTTGGGATCATGTTGGGTGATAGTTGATTTGATCTTGCTGAAAAACAGAAACTCTTGCGCTCACGAAAATAGCTCTCATTTTTAAAGAAGAGTGATTTTGAGTTGATTCTTTTTGCAGAAGATTAATATCCAAATTTCTCACGTGGTCCAAATTTTTTTCATAATTTTTGGAGTAGCAGAAGTATGGTTTGAGTACAGATTACTACAGACTGTTCTGTTTTTGACAGATTCTGTTTTCAATGCATAGTTTGCTTGTTTTCTAGTTTCTATGGCTTATATTGCTCAATATAAATTGTGTAAATGATATGCTACAGTAGGAATTGTGTGTAAACAATTATGAATCTTGTCTTTGACAGTACCAAAAGTGAAATGGTTTGCTCTTTATCATACTAACCTATCTCACGAAGTTCGGTTAAGTTTTGTGTGATTGAAGTTTTAAAGTTTTGGATGAGATGTCGATATGAGGAGAATAATGAGTGACAAGACCATACGATTGGGGATTCCCAAGGCACCCCAAGGTAATGTTAAAGGAATATCCAAGCAACTAAGCTTGGGGATGCCCCGGAAGGCATCCCCTCTTTCGTCTCCAACATTATCGGTAACCTCACTCGGAGCTTTGTTTTCATTCGTCAAGAATAATGTTTTGCATCTTTTATTTCAAAAAATGTCAAGGGTAGCCTTTGCCATGCTTATTTTGCAAGTATACTTGTTGCTGTTTGAAAACAGAAAGTTTATCGATGTTGCAAAAATTCCCTAGAAAAGTCAGTATATGATAAATTGTTGAAACTTTTTGCAAAATAAGCTATGATAAAGTTTCTACAGTGTATATTTTTCTCATAATTTTTGGAGTGAGGGAAGTATGATGAATGTTACATTCTTTACAGACTGTACTACTTTGGCAGATTGTTGTTATGTTTGCGTTGTTTGCATATGTTTGCTTGTTTAACGATTCTATTTGAGTATAGGAGTATTAAATATGCAGAGGCATTTAGTATGAAATGTTGAATAATAATTTTAGTGATTTGCTATAGTAGAGAATGATAAGGTTTGCCACTGATTTATGCTAACTTATCTCACGAGTTCTTGTTGAGTTTTGTGTGGATGAAGCTTTTGAGATTTAGGAAACCATGATATGAGAAGAATTAAGGAGACACAAAAGCTCAAGCTTGGGGATGCCCAAGGCACTCCAAGATAATATTCCAAGAAGTCTCAAGCATCTAAGCTTGGGGATGCCCCGGTAGGCATCCCACCTTTTTTCTTCAACAATTATCAGTTAGTATCGGTTGAGCCTAAGTTTTTGCTTCTTCACATGATGTGTGATATTCTTGGAATGTCATTTTGTTTTGTTTTGCTTGTTGTTTTAATAAAATAATTAGACCCGAAAGTTTTAAATAAAATAGAGTCCTTAAATAGTTGCCAGGGAGGCTAAGTAAGCGGCATTCACATCCCGTCAACGAAGCTCTTTTCGATGAAATTGCTCTAGTGCTTCACTTATATCTTTTTGAGCACGGTGTGCTTTAGTATTTTTGAAGAAATTCTCTCTTGCTTCACTTAAATTAATTTGAGAGAAGGAAATATTATGCTCATGATCTTCACTTATATCTTTTTTGAGTAGCTTGTCATTTACTCTTATGCTTCACTTATATCCTATGAGTAAATTGTTGAAAAAATTGAATGTCATGAAGTTGAAATCATATCATGCCTAGTGGTAGCTTCACATTGGGTTTAGAAAGTGAAATCTTTTGAGGCTTGACAATCAAAATATTGGTCATACAAGCAATTCACTAATAATTAGTATAAGGAAGAGAACTTTCACATATAAATACACTATCCTAGAAATTTTTTGTGATTGTGAGCCCCCATCAAAACATTATATGCCAAAAAAATTGACGTTGGACAAGGAAGACAACGTAATGGTTTATGTTTGTTCATATTCACATAGAAGTTATATTGTCATAGATCCCTCAACATGTGGTGCTTGCCCCCCCCCCATCTTTGCTAGCCAAAAATTCCGCACCAAGTAGAGATACTACTTGTGCATCCAAGAACCCTTAAACCCAAATATTATTTTCAAGTGTCCACCATACCTACCTAAGGGTTGAGAAAGATCCTTCAAGTAAGCTGTCATCGGTGCAATAAGGCAATAAAAATTGCTTCTAAAAGTGTTAGATCATTTAGTGTAAGATAAAACTGAGTGTTGTATGTACTTGTGATGGCAAAGAATAAAAGCGACAGACTGCATAATAAAGATTGCTATCATAAGGGGCAATATAATGTGACGTTCTTTTGCACTAAGGGGTTGAGCATACAAACAAATAAGCGCATGACAACCTCTGCTTCCCTCTGCGAAGGGCCTATCTTTTACTTTTCAGTATTTACTTTTATGCAAAGAGTCAAAAGTTTTTCTCTCTATTCCTTTTTATTTTTCTCCTTTGGCAAGCATCATGTGGTGAGGAAAGATCTAGGCACATATATCCAGTTGAATATGGGTAGCATGAGTTATTATTGTTGACATCACCCAAAGGTGAATACGATGGGAGGCGAAATTATAAGCCCCTATCTTTCTATGTGTTCGGTTGAAACATTTTGCTCATGTGTATGCGATGAGTGTTAGCAATCATAGAAGACTATATGATGGTTGAGTATGTGTAACTCTTACTTAAACTCTGTTGAATAAGTTGAATTGCAATTGCTTGGTGACTGAGAACATAGATTGTTGAGTTTCAAGAGAGTTCATTGTTTGAACCTTAACATGTGAATTGGTTGCTACTATAACATGAGAAGTTTTATAAGAAAGAATTGTTGTTATGATGCTAGAAAAAGTGATTGAAATTATCATTGATCAAACTTATGCACTTTGCTAGCATTCACACTTCATAAATTATTTGTTTTATCATTTACCTACTCGAGGACAAGTAGGAATTAAGCTTGGGGATGCTGATACGTCTCCAACGTATCTATAATTTATGAAGTATTCATGCTGTTATTTTATCATTCTTGGGTGTTTTACAATCATTTTATAGCAACTTTATATCATTTTTTGGGATTAACCTATTGACCCAGCGCCCAGTGCTAGTTGTTGTTTTTTGCTTGTTTTTTACATCGCGGGAAATCAATATCAAACGGAGTCCAAACACCGCGTAACTCCTTGGAGAATTTTTATTGACCAGAACACCTAGGATGGGCCAGAGCAGCACCTGGGGGGTACCCCGAGGGGGGCACAACCCACCAGGGCGCCAGGTGGGTTGAGCCCACCTCGGTGCCTCCCGCACCCCCTCTTTGCACTATACATTCCCAAATATTCCGAAACCCTTCGGGGTAGCCCTAGATTAGAACTTCTGCCGCCACAAGGCCTCTGTATCCACGTGATCCAATCTAGACCCCATTTCAGCACCCTGCCGGAGGGGGGAATCATCCCCGGTGGCCATCTTCATCATCCCGGCGGCCACCATGATGAGGAGGGAGTAGTCCACCCTCGGGGCTGAGGGTTTGTACCAGTAGCTATGTGTTTGATCTCTCTCTCTCTCTCTCTCTCTCTCTCTCTCTCTCTCTCTCTCTCTCTCTCGTGATCTATATCATGGGCTTTGTTAATATAGTCGGATCATATGATGTTTCTCCCCTCTATACTCTTGTTATGATGAATTGAATCTTTACCCTTCAAAGTTTTGTCTTGTCGGATTGAATATTAGAGATGAGAACACATGATATATGTCTTGCAATATGAATACTTGAGGTGACAATGAGGTATCTTATTGATTCACTTGATATGTTTTATGGCTTTCAACTCGCGGATTCCCGCGGTGATATTGGGGTAATCTTTGCATAGGGGTTGATGCACGTTTTTCTCCGATGGAAACTTTAGGGTATCTTTATAGTTCTTTGTGTGGATTGAGTACTATGAATATGAATTTGCTTTGGTGTTATTCTAGTACGAACTCTAGGATAGATCGAACGGAAAAAAATAGTTTTGTGTTATTTTAGTACGAACTCTTGAATAGATCGAACTGAAAGAATAGCTTTGAGGTGGTTTCGTGACCTACAAACAATTCCTATCTTTTGATCTCCACTAATAGGAACTCGGGAGTGATTCTTTATTGCACTTTGAGGGATAATGATATGATCCAACTATGTTAGCATTGTTGAGAGGTTGCACTAGCAAAAGTACGGACCCTAGGCCTCGTTTTTGAGCATTGCAACACCATTTTTGTGCTTGTTTACTATTTGCTACCTTGCTATTTTTATTTATCCAGATTATAAGAATATATTTCTACCATCCATATTACACTTTTGTCACCATCTCTTCGCCGAACTAGTGCGCCTATACAATTTGCCATTGTATTGGGTGTGTTGGGGACACAAGAGATTTCTTGTATTTGGTTGCAGGGTTGTTTGAGAGAGACCATCTTCATCCTATACCTCTCACGGATTGAGAAACCTTACGTCATCCACTTGAGGGAAAATTGCTACTGTCCTACAAAACTCTGCGCTTGGAGGCCCAATACATGTCTACAAGAATAAAGTTGCATAGTAGACATCAAGGGGCACCACACAAGGAGGGAAGGCCCCTCCTTGGTGTGTCGGCCTAGGGGGAGGACTACTCCTCTCCCCACTCCAATTCGGCCTCCCTACAAGGGAATAGGGGACGCCTCCCCTACATGGGCGATGGTGGCCCAATTCCCCTTCCACCACTTGGCCTTTTAAGGCTCATTGATATTAAATTAAATATAAAAGCCTCCTAACAATCACTAGAGCCTTTTATTATTAATTTAACATCACTGTTAAACATTTTCCACCTATATATTATTTATCGGTAATACCCGATATTACCCGATAAACTCTGAAACCCTTCCGCTGACCACGAAACGCTTCTGGCTCCTCTCGAAACTATTCCGAATATTAAGGAAACTATTTCACAATAAATCCTCAATACTCTCGTCCTACTAACACTCAGCAGATAATTATTACCTTAAGCTTTTTACCATGTAGGTTCGGTAAAACATAGACATGAATGAAACCCCTTCGTGCAATGACCAATAGCGAAACCGTGGACGTCCATATCAATCATTATGATTACATGAATGGCATTCGTGTGAAACTTTGGTTATCATGTGATATTCCCTTTGCTTCCAGATACTTTAAATACCCAAGATGTATCGCTATCCTTCTGAGTCATGCACACGCTCACTATATTGTTATCCTCGTTACCAGTTTTGTTCTTCTTTCTCGTTGAAGTGTTCCAATATCCCCATGAGCTAGTCACCTATATCTGGACGGACAATGATGGATTCACACCGAGAGGGCCCTAAGAATATCTCTCCATCGTCGGAGGAGCAAATCCCACTCTCGACCTATTTAGTCCCTTGTTAAACTTTCTGATGAACCTGTAAATTCCCTTTATGATCATCGTGTTACAAATGACGTTTGAGCAACCCCAAATCCACCGTATGGTAGGAAGTGACTACGACACTCTCATGGTCCAAGGAACCAAAAATACATGTTAACATTCTGTGTTATAACAGTTGATTTTGGACAATATTATCTCAAAGTATAAGAACCAAGTTTGGGTCGATTCAATATGATCATTCTTCTAATGTCATACTCTCAATGTTGTTTTAGGACTATCATTACACTTAACGATATCCCACGTCCGTATTGATGAGAATCCCGGGATAAGGGGAACACGATCTCTGCTTCGACAAGACGTGCCAAGGAAACCGCTTCGCTAAACGCGCTAAGGTGGTATAATAAAAAATGATTCAAGTAAAGGCTTGGTAGTGGCGTGACGTCATGCCACGAAATCGTCGTGATTGAACTTGTGTACATATTATTCTCTCTACGGTGGAATGTGGAATTTATTTTGCGAGCGGACACTATCTGGTGTTCACAATCTTCTATGGATTATTCGAGGAGGAACCTGCCTTGCAATGCCGAACATTATGCGTGCGGACTCATCGTCATTGAAGCCGTGTTCGAGGCTCTTGAGGAGTCCTAGACTAGGGGTGTCCGGACAGCCGGACTATCATCGTCCGCTGGACTCCAAGACTATGAAGATACAAGATTGAAGACTTCAAGACTATGAAGATACAAGACTCCAAGATTGAAGACTCCAAGACTATCATCGTCCGCCGGACTCCAAGACTATGAAGATACAAGATTGAAGACTTCGTCCCGTGTCCGGATGGGACTTTCCTTGGCGTGGAAGGCAAGCTTGGCAATACGGATATGTAGATCTCCTACCATTGTAACCGACTCTGTGTAACCCTAGCCCTCTCCGGTGTCTATATAAACCGGAGGGCTTTAGTCCGTAGGACACAACAACCATTACAACAATCATACCATAGGCTAGCTTCTAGGGTTTAGCCTCCTTGATCTCGTGGTAGATCCACTCTTGTACTACCCATATCATCAATATCAATCAAGCAGGAGTAGGGTTTTACCTCCATCGAGAGGGCCCGAACCAGGTAAAACATCGTGTCCCTTGTCTCCTGTTACCATCCGCCTAGACGCACGATTCGGGACCCCCTACCCGAGATCCGCGGTTTTGACACCGACATTGGTGCTTTCATCGAGAGTTCCTCGGTGTCGCCACCGATAGTCTTGATGGCTTCTTCAATCAACAACAACGCTATCCGGGTGAGACTTTTCTCCCGGACAGATCTTCGTGTTCGGCGGCCGCCTGCGGGGCAATTCACTTGGCCATCTGGAGCAGATCGAAGCTACGCCCGCCATCGGTCGTTTGAAGCCTAAACTTCACGGCCGACATCCGGGGACTTGATCTTCGACGGAGTCGAGCCACACCAGCGTTCAGCGGCATCACGATGGGCATGATTTAGCTCTGCCGCCGGATAGTGCCTTGGTGGCCGCACACGAATCTGCTCCGGCCCTTAGTTCGGAGCCGATCGCGCAGATCGAGGACCGGTGGCTGGACACCGCCTCGGGGGCTGCGACTTCTACAGCGATGGAGCCGAATACCAACCCTGTCCCTTATAAAGCTTGTGACTCCGAGGCGCCGGACTCCATGCGGACTCAACCTCCCGCGCCCGCTAATCGAATCGATTGGGCGCCGATCATGGAGTTCACCGCCGGACATCTTCCAACACTCACCCTTTGGCGACATCCTAAATTCGCTAAAGCATCTCTCGCTATCCGGAGAGCCTGGCGGACACGGCCGAGATGGTTAACATGCGGACGACGAAGAAATTCAAACCCCACCCACCACCCACTTTGTCGCCATCACAACGATCTAACCGACATGCTAGACTATGACTCAAGACATCGACGGTATGGACGGCGATGCGAGACGATCAAGAACCAGCGCCTCGAGGCACTGGAAGACCACCTCGTCATATGACATATACATGGTGGACACCCCAAAAGATGGGGACGAAGAAGAAGCGGCGGAGGCAGATTCCTCAAAGAAACAGCCCAAGCGCCCGGCGTTAACGGCGCCGCTCTAAATCCCGCCACAGCAAGAATGGAGATTCCGCACGGAGATAATAACACCCCGTAGAGTGCGAAGACAACCCCTCCAAAGCAAGATTCAGCGCAGAGGATGCGTAGCAAGCCCTCACGAGAGGCGGCGGGCGAAGAGGTCGAGGATGATAATTACATACCTCCCTCCGGAGACGAGGCAAGTCTCAACGACGACGAATTCGTCGTGCCGGAGGATCCCGTCGAAAAAGAGCATTTTAAACGTAGGCTTATCACCACGGCAAATAGCCTAAAGAAAAAGCAGCAGCAGCTTCAAGCTGATCAAGACCTGCTGGCCGACAGATGGACCGAGGTCCTCGCGGCCGAAGAGTATGAACTCGAACGCCCCTCCAAGAGCTACCCAAAACGCAAGTTGCTCCCCTGATTAAAGGAGGAAGCATACATACCTTCATCACCAACGCATAATATGGCCGACCGACCACTCCGTGGTCGCGATAGAGAGGCATCCAGGCCCTCCATCAAGACCGTACCCCGGCATCGCTCGAAAAGTACGAAGTCACGGGGGAACGCGCCGGACTTGCGGGATATATTGGAGGACAAGGCAAGACAATCCAGATCTATATATGGATCACGTGGGCGCCCCACGACCCACGACGAATACCGTCGAGCCGGATACAACAACTCCGGCCGGGCCGAACACAGCAGACAACGCTCCCTTGAGCTACGTCGTGATATTGCTCAATACAGAGGCGCCGCACACCCGCTATGCTTCACTGACGAAGTAATGGATCATCAAATCCCTGAAGGGTTTAAACCCGTAAACATTGAATCCTACGATGGCACGACAGACCCCGCGGTTTGGATCGAAGATTATCTCCTTCACATCCATATGGGCCGCGGCGACGATCTCCACGCCATCAAGTATCTCCCACTCAAGCTTAAAGGACCAGCTCGGCATTTGCTTAACAGCTTCTCGCAGAGTCAATTGGGTGTTGGGAAGACCTGGAAGCCACATTCCTCGACAACTTCCAGGGCACATATGTGTGACCACCAGACGCCGATGACCTAAGCCACATAATTCAGTAGCCAGGTGAATCGGCCAGACAGTTCTGGACACGGTTCTTAACAAAGAAAAATCAAATCGTCGACTGTCCGGATGCAGAGGCCCTCGCTGCCTTCAAACATAACATCCGCGACGAATGGCTAGCCCGACACCTATGACAGAAAAAGCCGAAATCCATGGCAGCCCTCACATCATTAATGACCCGCTTCTGTGCGGGAGAGGATAGCTGGCTAGCTCGCATCAACAACCTCAGTAAAAATGCTGGCAGTCCGGATACTAAGGACCACAACGGCAGGTCGCGTCGAAGCAAAAACAAATGCCGCGTTAACGGCGACAACAATGAGGATACGGCAGTCAACGCCGGATTCCAAGGCTCTAAACCCGGTCAGCGGAAGAAGCCATTCAAAAGAACCGACTCTGTGTCCGGATGGGACTTTCCTTGGCGTGGAAGGCAAGCTTGGCAATACGGATATGTAGATCTCCTACCATTGTAACCGACTCTGTGTAACCCTAGCCCTCTCCGGTGTCTATATAAACCGGAGGGCTTTAGTCCGTAGGACACAACAACCATTACAACAATCATACCATAGGCTAGCTTCTACGGTTTAGCCTCCTTGATCTTGTGGTAGATCCACTCTTGTACTACCCATATCATCAATATCAATCAAGCAGGAGTAGGGTTTTACCTCCATCGAGAGGGCCCGAACCTGGGTAAAAACATCGTGTCCCTTGTCTCCTGTTACCATCCGCCTAGACGCACAGTTCGGGACCCCCTACCCGAGATCCGCCGGTTTTGACACCGACATTAAGCCTCTTTCCGAAGTGATGTCTTCTAGAGGCCTTATTCGGCACCCTGCCAGAGGGGGAAATCCATCACCGGAGGCCATCTTCATCATCCCTGCTGCCTACATGACGAGGAGGGAGTAGTTATCTCTCTCTCTCTCTCTCTCTCTCTCTCTCTCTCTCTCTCTCTCTCTCTCTCTCTCTCTCTCTCTCTCTCTCTCTCTCTCTCTCTCTCTCTCTCTCTCTCTCTCTCTCTCTCTCTCTCTCTCTCTCTCTCTCTCTCTCTCTCTCTCTCTCTCTCTCTCTCTCTCTCTCTCTCTCTCTCTCTCTCTCTCTCTCTCTCTCTCTCTCTCTCTCTCTCTCTCTCTCTCTCTCTCTCTCTCTCTCTCTCTCTCTCTCTCTCTCTCTCTCTCTCTCTCTCTCTCTCTCTCTCTCTCTCTCTCTCTCTCTCTCTCTCTCTCTCTCTCTCTCTCTCTCTCTCTCTCTCTCTCTCTCTCTCTCTCTCTCTCTCTCTCTCTCTCTCTCGCTCTCTCTCTCTCTCTCGCTCTCTCTCTCTCTCGCTCTCTCTCTCTCTCTCTCTCGTGATCTTGGTAGGACACAATCTTGATGTAACATGAGCTTTGTTAATACATTCGGATCAATTATGTTCTTCCCCTCTATCTCTTTTATGGTGAATTGAATCTTGCTCCTTAAGGTTTCCTTACTGTCGGATTGAATAGTTCAGATTTGAGACCACTTGATGCATGTCTCACTCGCGGATACTCATGGTGACATTGGGGCATCTAGGTGACATTATAGTTGATTGTTGTGTATCATATGGTGTTGTCAGAGTACGATCTCTAGAACCATTCATGACACTTTGGGGTGGTTCAATAGACTGAGTGGAAACACAACTTTGAGGTGGTTTACTACCTACGCGATTTCATCATACTTTCTCCGATAGTATTAGGAACTTTGGAGCGATTGCCACACATTGAGGGATTGTTATATGATTCATTTATGTTAGTACTTTTTAGAGATTGCACTAGTGAAAGTATGAACCCTAGGCCTTGTCTCTAAGCATTGATATATTGTTTTGCTCATTGTTTGCTACTTGCTACCTTGATGTTTTTATTTATTCAAATTATAAAAAGTATTTCTACCATCCATATTACACATCTATCATCATCTCGTTGCCGAACTAGTGCACCTATACAACTAACGATGGTATTGGGTGTGTTAGGGACACACGACACTCTTTGTATTTCCATTGCAGGGTTGTTTGAGAGAGACCATATTCATCCTACACCTCCCACTGTCATTGAAGGAAATATGCCCTAGAGGCAATAATAAAGTTATTATATATTTCCTCATATCATGATAAATGTTTATTATTCATGCTAGAATTGTATTAACCGGAAACATAATACATGTGTGAATATATAGACAAACAGAGTGTCACTAGTATGCCTCTACTTGACTAGCTTGTTAATCAAAGATGGTTATGTTTCCTAACCATGAACAAGGAGTTGTTATTTGATTAACAAGGTCACATCATTAGTTGAATGATCTGATTGACATGACCCATTCCGTTAGCTTAGCACACGATCGTTTAGTATGTTGCTATTGCTTCCTTCATGACTTATACATGTTCCTATAACTATGAGATTATGCAACTCCCGTTTGCCGGAGGAACACTTTGGGTACTACCAAACGTCACAACGTAACTGGGTGATTATAAAGGAGTACTACAGGTGTCTCCAAAGGCAGATGTTGGGTTGGCGTATTTCGAGATTAGGATTTGTCACTCCGAATGTCGGAGAGGTATCTCTGGGCCCTCTCGGTAATGCACATCACTTAAGCCTTGCAAGCATTGTAACTAATGTGTATTACGGAACGAGTAAAGAGACTTGCCGGTAACGAGATTGAACTAGGTATTGGATACCGACGATCGAATCTCGGGTAAGTAACATACCGATGACAAAGGAACAACGATATGTTGTTATGCGGTCCGACCGATAAAGATCTTCGTAGAATATGTAGGAACCAATATGGGAATCCAGGTCCGCTATTGGTTATTGACCGAGACGTGTCTCGGTCATGTCTACATTGTTCTCGAACCGTAGGGTCCGCACGCTTAAGGTTTCGATGACAATTATAATATGAGTTTATGAGTTTTGATGTACCGAAGGAGTTCGAGTCCCGGATGAGATCGGGGACATGACGAGGAGTCTCGAAATGGTCGAGACGTAAAGATCGATATATTGGACGACTATATTCGAGTTCGGAAAGGTTCCGAGTCATTCGGTATTTATCGGAGTACCGGAGAGTTACGGGAATTCGCCGGGAGAAGTATTGGGCCTTATGGGCCATACGGGAAAGAGAGAGGGCTGCCCTAGGCAGGCCGCGCCCCTTGCCCTAGTCCGAATGGGCTAGGGGAGGCCGCACCCTCCTTCCTTCCTTCTCTCTTCCCTTCCTAGTCTCCTACTCCTAATACATGGAAGGATCCCTAGTTGGACTAGGAAAGGGGGAATCCTACTCCCGGTGGGAGTAGGACTCCCCTATGGCGCGCCTCCTCCCTAGGCCGGCCTCCTCCTCCCTCCCTCCTTTATATACGGGGGCAGGGGGCACCCCATAGACACAAGTTGATCCTTAAGATCGTTCCTTAGCCGTGTGCGGTGCCCCCCTCCACCATATTCCACCTCGGTCATATCGTAGCGGTGCTTAGGCAAAGCCCTGCGTCGGTAGAACATCAAGATCGTCACCACGCCGTCGTGCTGACGGAACTCTCTCCCCGGAGCTTTGCTGGATCGAAGCCCGAGGAGTGTCACCGAGCTGTACGTGTGTCAAGAACTCGGAGGCGCCGGAGTAACGGCGCTGGGATCGGTTGGATCGCGAGGAGAACGTACGACTACTTCCTCTGCGTTGTCATAACGCTTCCGCTTACGGTCTACGAGGGTACGTGGACGACACTCTCCCCTCTCGTTGCTATACCATCACCATGATCTTGCATGTGCGTAGGAAATTTTTTGAAATTACTACGTTCCCCAACAGTGGCATCCGAGCCTAGGTTTTATGCGTTGATGTTATATGCACGAGTAGAACACAAGTGAGTTGTGGACGATATAAGTCATACTTGCCTACCAAAGATGTCATACTTTTGTTCAGCAAGTATTGTTGGATGAAGCGGCCGGACCGACATTACGCGTGACGCTTACGCGAGACTGGTGCTACCGACGTGCTTTGCACACAGTGGGTGGCGGGTGTCGGTTTCTCCAACTTTAGTTGAACTGAGTGTGGCTACGCCGGTCCTTGCGAAGGTTAAACGGAGTCTATTTGACAAACTATCGTTGTGGTTTTGATGCGTAGGTGAGAAAGGTTCTTGCTAAGCCCGTAGCAGCCACGTAAAATTTGCAACAACAAAGTAGAGGACGTCTAACTTGTTTTTGCAGGGCATGTTGTGATGTGATATGGTCAAGACGTGATGCTATATTTTATTGTATGAGATGATCATGTTTTGTTGAAGTTATCGGAAACTGGCAGAAGCCCTATGGTTGTCTCTTTGTTGCATAAAGATGCAAGTGCCAAATATTTTGCTTTACTTTATCGCTATGTGATAGCAATAGTTGCAAGAGCAATAGTTGGCGAGACGACCATGTGACGACACATTGATATAGATCAAGATGATGAAGATCATGGTGTCGTGCTGGTGATGATAAAGATCATGACAGTACTTTGGAGATGGAGATCAAAGGCGCAAGATGTTCATGGCCATATCATGTCACATATTTTGATTGCATATGATGTTTATCTGTTATACATCTTATTATGTTTTGATTGACGGTAGCATTTTAAGATGATCTCTCACTAATTATCAAGAAGTGTTCTCCCGAGTATGCACCGTTGCGAAAGTTCTTCGTCTTTGAGACACCACGTGATGATCGGGTGTGATAGGCTCTACGTTCAAATACAACGGGTGCAAAACAGTTGCACACGCGAATACTCAGTTATACTTGACAAGCCTAGCATATGCGAGATATGGCCTCGGAACACGGAGACCGAAAGGTCGGCGTGAATCATATAGTAGATATGATCAACATAAGATGTTCACCATTGAAAACTACTCCATCTCACGTGATGATCGGTTATGGTTTAGTTGATTTGGATCGCGTGATCACTTAGATGACTAGAGAGATGTCTGTCTAAGTGGGAGTTCTTAAGTAATATGATTAATTGAACTTAAATTAATCATGAACTTAGTCTGGTAGTATTTTGCAAATTATGTTGTAGATCAATAGCTTGCGTTGTTGCTTTCATATGTTTGTTTTTGATATGTTCCTAGAGAAAATTGTGTTGAAAAATGTTAGTAGCAATGATGCGGATTCGATCCGTGATCGGAGGTTTATCCTCATTGCTGCACAGAAGAATTATGTCCTTAATGCACCGCTAGGTGACAGACCTATTGCAGGAGCAGATGCAAACGTTATGAACATTTGGCTAGCTCAATATGATGACAACTTGATAGTTTAAGTGCACCATGCTTAACAGCTTAGAATCGGGACTTCAAAGACGTTATGAACGTCATGGACCATATGAGATGTTCCAGGAGTTAAAGTTAATATTTCAAGCAAATACCCGAGTTGAGAGATATGAAGTCTTCAACAAGTTCTATAGCTAAAAGATGGAGGAGAATCGCTCAACTAGTGAGCATGTGCACAGATTATGCGGGTACTACAATCGCTTGAATCAAGTGGGAGTTAATCTTCCGGATAAGATAGTGATTGATGAATTCTCTAGTCACCATCACCAAGTTAGTAGAACTTCGTGATGAACTATAGTATGCAAGGGATGATGAAAATGATTCCGAGTTCTTCGTGATGTTGAAATCGATTTAATGTAGAAATCAAGAAAGAGCATCAAGTGTTGATGATTGACAAGACCACTAGTTTCAAGAAAAGGGCAAAGGAAAGAAAGGAACTTCAAGTGGAAAGACAAGCAAGTTGTCACTCCTTGAAGAAACTCCAAAGCCTCAAACCGAGTGCTTACACTGCAAAGGAAATGGTCCTTTGAAGCGGAAATGCCCGAATATTTGGTGGATAAGCGGGATGGCAAAGTGAACAAAGGTATATTTGATATACATGTTATTGATGTGTACTTTACTAGTGTTTATAGCAACCCTTCGGTATTTGGTACTGGTTCGCCTTGCTAAGAGTAGTAACTCAAACGGAGTTGCGAGATAAATGAAACTAGTTAAGGGTGAAGTGACGATGTGTGTTGAAAGTAGTTTCAAGATTGATATGATCATCATCGCACACTCCCTATACTTTCGGGATTAGTGTTGAACCTAAATAAATGTTATTTGGTGTTTACATGAATATGATTTGATCGTGTTTATTGCAATACGGTTATTCATTTAAGTAAGAGAATAAACTGTTGTTACATTTACATGAATAAAACCTTATATGGTTACACACCCAATGAAAATGGTTCATTGGATCTCGATCGTAGTGATACACATATTCATAATATTGAAACCAAAAGATGCAAAGTTAATAATGATAGTGCAACTTATTTGTGGCACTTGCCGTTTATGTCATATTGGTGTAAAGCGCATGAAGAAACTCCATCTTGATGGGATTTTGGAATCACTTGATTATGAATCACTTGATGCTTGCGAACCATGCCTCATGGGCAAGATGACTAAGACTCCGTTCTCCGAATAATGGAGCGAGCAACCGACTTATTGGAAATAATACATCTTGATGTATGCGATCCAATGAGTGTTAAGGCTCATGGCGGGTATCGTTATTTTCGACCTTCACAGATGATTTGAGCAGATATGGGTATATCTACTTGATAAAACATAAGTCTGAAATAGTTGAAAGGATTCAAAGAATTTCAGAGTGAAGTGGAAAAATCATCGTGACAAGAAAATAAGGTTTCTACGATTTGATCATGGGACAAATATTTAAGTTCTGAGTTTGGTCTTCAATTAAAACAATGTGGAATAGTTTCACAAATTCATGCCACCTGGAACACCAGATCATAATGGTGTGTCCGAACGTCATAACCATACTTTATTGGATATAGTACAATCTATGATGTTTCTTACCAATTTACCAATGTCGTTTTGGGATCATGCATTAGAGACAACTGCATTCACGTTAAATAGGGCACCATCTAAATCCGTTGAGACGACACTATATGAACTGTGGTTTAGCAAGAAACCAAAGTTGTCGTTTCTTAAAGTTTGGGGCTGCGATGCTTATGTGAAAAAGTTTTATCCTGATAAGCTCAAACCCAAATCGGAGAAATGTGTCTTCATAGGATACCCAAAGGAGACAGTTGGGTACACCTTCTATCACAGATCCGAAGGCAAGACATTCGTTGCTAAGAATGGATCCTTTCTAGAGAAGGAGTTTCTCTCGAAAGAAGTGAGTGGGAGGAAAGTAGAACTTGATGAGGTAACAAGACTAGCTCCCTTATTGGAAAGTAGTTCATCACGAAATTGGTTCTGTGACACCTACACCAATTAGTGAGGAAGTTAATGATGATGATCATAAAACTTGAGATCAAGTTACTACCGAACCTCGTAGGTAAAAGAGTGAGATCCGCACTGAGTGGTGCGGTAATCCTATTCGGAGGTCGTGTTACTTGACCATGACAAACCTACGAACTATGAGGAAGCGATGATGAGCCCAGATTCCGCAAAATGGTTTGAGGCCATGAAATCGAGATATGATCCATGTATGAGAACAAAGTATGGACTTTGATGGATTTGCCCGATGATCGGCAAACCATAGAAAATAATTGGATCTTCAAGAGGAAGACGGACGTTGATAGTAGTGTTACTATCTACAAAGCTCGACTTGTTGCAAAAGGTTTTCGACAAAGTTCAAGATGTTGACTACAATGAGATTTTCTCAAGCTGTAGCGATGCTTAAGTCTGTCCGAATCATGTTAGCAATTGCCACAATTTATGAAATTTGGCAAATGGATGTAAAAACTGCATTCTGAATGGTTTTACGGAGGAAGAGTTGTGTATGATGCAACCGTAAGGTTTTTTCGATCCAAAGGAGCTAACAAAGTGTGCAAGCTCCAATGATCCATCTATGGACTGGTGCAAGCATCTCGGAGTTGGAATATACGCTTTGATGAGTTGATCAAAGCATATAGTTTTGTATGACTTATGGTGAAGCCTGTATTTACTAGAAAGTGAGTGGGAGCACTACAAGATTTCGATAAGTATATATGAATGACATATTGTAAGATTGGAAATAATGTAGAATTATTCGCAAAGCATAAAGGAGTGTTTGAAAGAAGTTTTTCAAAGAAAGACCTCGGTGAAGCTGCTTACATATTGAGCATCAAGATCTATAGAGATAGATCAAGATGCTTGATAAGTTTTTCAATGAGTACATACCTTGACAAGATTTTGAAGTAGTTCAAAATGGAATAGTCAAAGAAAGAGTTCTTGCACGTGTTACAAGGTGTGAAATTGAGTAAGACTCAAAACCCGACCACGGCGGAGAAGATAGAAAGAGAATGAAAGTCATTCCCTATGCCTTGGCCATAGGTTCTATAAAGTATGCCATCTTGTGTACCGGATCTATTATATACCCTGACCGAGTTTGGCAAGGAGTACAATAGTGATCTAGGAGTAGATCATCGACAACGATCAAAATTATCCTTAGTGGAATAAGGATATGTTTCTCGATTATGGAAGTGACAAAAGGTTAGTAAGTAAAGGGTTACGTCGATGCAAGTTTTGACACCGATCCGATGACTCTAAGTCTCGATCTAGATACATATTGAAAGTGGGAGCAATTAGCTAGAGTAGCTTCGTGCGAGCATTGTAGACATAGAAAAATTGCAAAATACATAACGGATCTGAATGTGAAAGACCCGTTGACTAAGACTCTCTCACAAGCAAAACATGATCACACCTTAGTACTCTTTGGGTGTTAATCACATAGCGATGTGAACTAGATTACTGAATCTAGTAAACCCTTTGGGTGTTGGTCACATGGCGATGTGAACTATGGGTGTTAATCACATGATGATGTGAACTATCGATGTTAATCACATGGTGATGTGATCTAGATTATTGACTCTAGTGCAAGTGGGAGACTGAAGGAAATATGCCCTAGAGGAAATAATAAAGTTATTATATATTTCCTCATATCATGATAAATGTTTATTATTTATGCTAGAATTGTATTAACCGGAAACATAATACATGTGTGAATATATAGACAAACAGAGTGTCACTAGTATGCCTCTACTTGACTAGCTTGTTAATCAAAGATGGTTATGTTTCCTAACCATGAACAAGGAGTTGTTATTTGATTAACAAGGTCACATCATTAGTTGAATGATCTGATTGACATGACCCATTCCGTTAGCTTAGCACACGATCGTTTAGTATGTTGCTATTGCTTCCTTCATGACTTATACATGTTCCTATAACTATGAGATTATGCAACTCCGTTTGCGGAGGAACACTTTGGTACTACCAAACGTCACAACGTGAATCGGGTGATTATAAAGGAGTACTACAGTGTCTCCAAAGGCGGATGTTGGGTTGGCGTATTTGAGATTAGGATTTGTCACTCCGAATGTCGGAGATGTATCTCTGGGCCCTCTCGGTAATGCACATCACTTAAGCCTTGCAAGCATTGTAACTAATGTGTATTACGGAACGAGTAAAGAGACTTGCCGGTAACGAGATTGAACTAGGTATTGGATACCGACGATCGAATCTCGGGTAAGTAACATACCGATGACAAAGGGAACAACGTATGTTGTTATGCGGTCTGACCGATAAAGATCTTCGTAGAATATGTAGGAACCAATATGGGCATCCAGGTCCGCTATTGGTTATTGACCGAGACGTGTCTCGGTCATGTCTACATTGTTCTCGAACCGTAGGGTCCGCACGCTTAAGGTTTCGATGACAGTTATATTATGAGTTTATGAGTTTTGATGTACCGAAGGAGTTCGGAGTCCCGGATGAGATCGGGGACATGACGAGGAGTCTCGAAATGGTCGAGACGTAAAGATCGATATATTGGACGACTATATTCGGAGTTCGGAAAGGTTCCGAGTCATTCGGGTATTTATCGGAGTACCGAGAGTTACGGGAATTCGCCGGGGAGAAGTATTGGGCCTTATGGGCCATACGGGAAAGAGAGAGGGGCTGCCCTAGGCAGGCCGCGCCCCCCCTTGCCCTAGTCCGAATTGGGCTAGGGGGAGGGGCCGCACCCCCTCCTTCCTTCCCTTCTCTCTTCCCCTTCCTAGTCTCCTACTCCTAATACATGGAAGGATCCTAGTTGGACTAGGAAAGGGGAATCCTACTCGGTGGGAGTAGGACTCCCCTATGGCGCGCCTCCTCCTAGGCCGGCCTCCTCCTCCCTCCTCCTTTATATCTCGAGGCGGGGGCACCCCATAGACACAAGTTGATCCTTAAGATCGTTCCTTAGCCGTGTCGGTGCCCCCTCCACCATATTCCACCTCGGTCATATCGTGGCGGTGCTTAGGCAAAGCCTGCGTCGGTAGAACATCAAGATCGTCACCACGCCGTCGTCTTGACGGAACTCTCTCCCGAGCTTTCTTGGATCGAAGCCCGAGGAGTGTCACCGAGCTGTCGTGTGTCAAGAACTTGAGGCGCCGAGTAACGGCGCCGGGATCGGTTGGATCGCGAGGAGAACGTCGACTACTTCCTCTGCGTTGTCATAACGCTTCGCTTCGGCTGCAGTGCGTGGGCGACACTCTCCCCTCTCGTTGCTATACCATCACCATGATCTTGCATGTGCGTAGGAAAATTTTTGAAATTACTACGTTCCCCAACAGTCATCCACTTGAGGGAAATTTACTATTGTCCTACAAAACTCTGCGCTTGGAGGCCCAACAAAGTCTACAAGAATAAAATTGCATAGTAGACATCAGGCACATGCAAATTTACTTGGAACGGCAGAGTGATACCGTATATAGGTAGATATGGTGGACACTTTATGGCATAAACTTGTTTAAAGGATTGCATGAACAAGAAATATTTTTGCTTAGTACAGGATGAGGCTAGCAAAAGACTTGGGATAACCACTTTACTGAGCACAAAAACCACAATCATGCATTCTCTAATGTAACATTATTGAGAAAATATAATCATGATGATAACCTACAATCAAGGCTAAATTTGGAATTTATCAAACATGTGTAAACATGTGCCAAGTCAACATGCACTACTGCTATTTAGCAGTAACGCGGGTCCATAGATGCGCTATTGCTAACACCAGTAGCAGTAGCGTGGGGTGGCACCCGCGCTATTGCTAAATATTAGCTATAGGGCCCTATCAGTAGCGCGTGCCCCGCGCTACTGATAGCCCATAACCCCGCACTACTACTAGGATTTCCCAGTAGTACTTCCTTCATTGGAAGATACTCATTACAACAACATGACAGGCTCAACCTAACAAAACTAATGCTCACTATTATTACAATATAACTCCCTTACTTGATTAAAGGTATGCACTATCATAGTCTCACTTCTACTTTAACGGATTAAAGGGAGGATGCATGTTTACTTCTAAGTATACATAAAATAAATGAAGAACATGGCATTCAATTCATTCGAAAAATATATTACTCTTAGGATATAAGTGAAGCACAAGAGTAACAAACAAACTACTACAAAAGATATAAGTGAAGAATAAAGGGTAGTTAAGTGAATACATAGCTATGTAAAGACTCTACAAATCAGAAAAATTAGATATAAGAACTGTATCAAACAACAAACAAAACAAAAATATGCTCCAAGCAAACACATATTATGTGAAGAATAAAAATATAGCTCCAAGCAAGGTATACTGACAGACTGAAGACAAAAGAGAGGATGCATAAGGCATCCCCAAGGTTAGACGCTTGAGTCTTCCTTGAATATTACCTTTGGGTGCCTTGAGAATCTCCTAGCTTAGGGTCTTGCCACTCCTTATTCTCCTTCCATCATCATCTCACCCAAAACATGAAAACTTCAATCACACAAAACTTAACAAAACTTGTGAGATAGGTTAGCGTGACAAAAATAAAATATTCACTTTGGTACTGTTAAGACAAGATTCATAATTGTTCTCACATAATGCATATTGTATTCACTCATTTCCACAATTTATATTACTCAATAGAAGCCATGGAAACTCCAAAACAAGCAAACTAAGAAAAAAATAGAATCTATCAAAAACAAAATAGTCTATAAACAACGAATTATTATCCACGCTAGAACATAGACAAATTGCATATTATTACTATGTAAAGAAATTAGCAATTGATCATGTTCCAATACAGAATGATAATTCATATACTGGATGCAAAAGTTTCTATTTTTGCATAGAACCAAATAAACAAGCATCCATATCACCCTAAAGGCTTAACTTGGCATATTATTGAAAGAAAAGATACACAACATGATTACTACAGTAGCACTAATCATGTTAACATACAAAAACAGTAAGGATAAATATTGGGATGTCTCCCAACAAATGTTTTCCTTTAAAGCCTTTTAGCTAGGCATTGATATTTTTAATGATGCTCACATAAAACTAATAATTGAAACATAAAGAGAGCATCACTAATGATATAGCAAACACAATTAGGCCTAGCCCACTTCCTATGCATAGCAATTTTACAAGCAAACAATTCATTGAAGCAAGAATCAACTAGCATAAGAAGGAAAAATGTGGCGCCCTCGATTCAATTGTACACTAATCATACACGCAAATGTGTACGATCAAGATCAAGGACTCACGGGAAGATATCACAACACAACTCTAGACACCAATTAAAAAAATACAAGCTTTATATTACAAGCCAGGGGCCTCGAGGGCTCGAATACAAAAGCTCGATACACAAGAGTCAGCGGAAGCAACAATATCTGAGTACAGACATAAGTTAAACAAGGATGCCTTAAGAAGGCTAGCACAAAAGCAACAACGATCGAAGAGGCAAGGCCTCCTGCCTGGGACCTCCTAACTACTCCTGGTCGTCGGCAGTCTTCACGTAGCAGCATCCATCGGCGGTGGCATCTGGCTCCAAGGATCCACCATCTGGTTGCATCAACCGAAAAGAAGGAAGAAGGGGGGAAAGGGGGTAGCAAAGCGACCGTGAGTACTCATCCAAAGTACTCGCAAGCATCAGATCTATACTAAGTATGCACTTGTATCAAATGGAAGGGTTGTATCTGTGGACTGAACTGCAGAATGCCAGAATAGAGGGGGGAAGCCTAGCCTATCGAAGACTGGCATCTTCACGCAACTCCGAGCATCTTGCAGCATGTAGAAGAGTAAAGAATAGCAGTTTATATTTAACAAGCATGTTGTAACATTAATGCCCAGAGATCCTTCCTCGACTCCCTGCGAGAAAGCAATCCCGGAGCCACATATCTCAAGTATCCATTTGTAGGTGTATAAGATCAGGATACCATGGACACGGTATTTGAATATATAACTTCCCTGCAGGGGTGCACCACGTTACCCAACACGCTCGATCACTCTGGCCGGACACACCTTTACGGGGTCAATGCCCTCGGAAGATCAACACGTCCACGGCCGACCTAGGCTCGTGAGAGGTCCCCGCGGCCTACATCCTAAGCACTCCGGTCTTGGGCCCATCGCCGCAAACACTCGGTCGTTGTGTGTGAGGTGGATACCAAAGACCGCCTCGGATGGCCAAGACGATCCGACCGTGCCACAATCTTTGAATCGGACGTCGACAAAGCTTTGGGCGACATCGCGGCGTCGAGGCCCATAACTATTCTCGCGTGGTGGTTAGTGCGTAAAGGCCAAAGGCCAACTCAGAACTAATACCCAAACCATAGTGTATTATTAGCTTGCGGAGACAAGCAGAGACTCACAATCGAAAGTGACCCCATCGCCCCGTCTCGTGGACTTACGACAAGGGCTCAGAATGCCCGGCCATGCCACGTCATTATCTTGCGGGTGCTCTCCGGGCCCGCCCGACTTTCACCAAGGTCTCAAGTAAAGTCATTGTAACCTTGTGTCCGAACATCAAGGGGAAAACCCGAGGAATCAACCCCGGTGGATTCCACTCAATGTAATCATCAAGGTGAGCGTAAGAGGACCACCTCGAGGTTCACTCTTGAGGTGTTGAGCAACGAGCCGAATCGGGAATGGCGAAGAGGAAATCACCCTCGATGACCACGACCAATAGCTACACTACAAAATTATCATCGAGTGCGTTATGAGGATCACCCTCGACTCGATAGTAGCTCAGAGAGTCGAGCGACAAAAGGGCGTGATGTGATGTGAGGTGTCGGGCTCGGTCGTCGATCACGTCGATCGAGGCATCGATGATGAAGCGAAGCAACAAGGACAAGGTGGGGTCAGCGATGGATCACTAACCAACCTATACTAAGCGGTTTAGGATAAGCGGTAGGTAACAATAGCGGTACAAAAGCGTGCTATGCATCGTAATAGGAGCAAACAATAACAATAGCAAAATCTAATGCAAGCATGAGAGTATAGAATGGGCGATATCGGGATGATCAAGGGGGCTTGCACGGTTGCTCGAGACAAGAAGAAGGGTCGTCGTCGGCGTAGTCGATCACGAGGACATCGAGATCGGTCTCGGGTTCACAGAGAGAAGAGTGGGGAAAAACGATAAATACATAGCGAGCAAGTGCATAACAGACAATGAGCGAGCTAGACGTGTTCTAACGCAGCTAGGTGATATCTTGGCGAAGAAACATCCGGAAAGTATTCGGTTAGGACTCTGTCGATGATGAACCGGAGGAAAAGTTGAATGTTTGCTATGCCAGGGATATGTGGCGGAAGAACAGACCGCGTGTTTAGATTCGTCTCGTCGTTCTGAGCAACTTTCATGTACAAAGTATTTTCATCCGACATACGGATTATTTTCTATGATTTTCTAAAGTATTAGCAATATTCTGAAATTACTGGAATTATATTAATTCGAATTTTAAACAGTGCAATTATTTGTATACTCGGAGGCAGCCAGCCACAGTCCAAGACATGTGGGGCCCCTGGGCTGGGTTGACCCAGTCAATGCTTGACTGGTCAACCAATGAACAGTGCATGTGGGACGTTTGTCATACACATAGAACCTTTTAGTATTTATTTAAAATTTAATTATAATGGAGGGCCCATGTGTCGGTTGCACAGGTAGCTAACTAATTAATTAGAAAAACTAATCTAACTAGTATAATGCCCGTGGCAACTCTTGAAATATTTTGCTGGAATTATGTAAACATAATGCATGTAAAAAAAGATAGCACAGGTATAATCGAGTAATAATTTAAGTCCACTTCACTTACATTGTAAACTGTTAATAAAAGGCAATTTGACAATGCATACATATAGTGCGATGATCGAACTAAAAATTTGTTACAAATTAATATCTATTTGATGCGTTTAACAAATTCTTGCACAATAACCGTCCACCACCACCCTGAGGCTCGACATGAGTCAACTTTAATCGTGTCAAATATACACTGTTTGGATCCTCATGCACATTAAGCAACGTTCTTAATTTTTTTCTGCCTATAAACTATTATTCTTCTTCGTCTTTGTTCTCCTGCTCCTCTTCACTTACTATCTCTATATTCCCTATCCAAGCCAACCGCAACCATCAATGGTCCATCCGGCTCAAAATCCCCAAACCTTCTACACCCAGACTACGAACTTTGAGGGACTTTTTGCCAATATTTTCTCCTTTCAAGTCTGTAAACAACAATATTAATGTAAAGTAATTAGTGTAAAGTGGTTTATGCCCACTCATGGCCAGTACAACCACAAACTCTCTCGTCTCGCCTACATGATGTGCGTCCACTCCCACAATTTTCCCCCTTACTCTGGCGAGGCCTCTCCATTACTTCCGAATATTTTGTTCGGATTATTTGCCATCAAGGATAAATTAGCATATGTGATAAAAGTTCCTATGATTTGACACTACAGAGGTAGAGCAACATGAAAAATAAAAGATCATGCTTCTAATCTTTGGACTTTTGTAGTTTAAAAAAATGGCGATAATCTTCCAACATTTTTCAGACTCCCGTCCTAATTGAAAATGATTGATGCATTAAGGAACACCTATGGAATCCAAAAAAAAACTAACAGCAAGCGACGGTGACATGGATGGCTACCTTATTGCTTTGGAAGTGGATGGCATGAGTCGTCCCCTATATGCACGAAACAGTCCCAGCCATGCACAGCTAGCCGAGAAACATTGGGTCAAAACAAGGGTGTTGGTACCTTGAGCAACAACGCCATCGCGTTGACAAATGCCCAACCCAATTGCTCGTCGCCATCCTCGGCCACCACCTGGACACACTCCTCTAGACCCAGGCGTTTCGAACGGCATCCTCCCCGCTTCCCCTGGGCGATGGCCGACTACCATAACTTCTCTGGAGCAATCCTTCCAAAGCACTGCCGACAACATCGTCCCTGTTGCGCTGCTCCTTCCTTTTCGTGCCTTTTGCTTCATTGACCTCCTTCCTATGAAGTTTTAGTAACAAGGTACATTTCCATAATCAGTAAAAAATTCAGATATTAGTACAAGAAAAATGAGCCACTTGACAAAGTTTTAGTAGAAATCATATTTTCGTACAACAAGATATTTTAGTACGTACTAAAAAGAATAGTACAAGGGCAACCATCCGAAAAATATCATCAGAAGTATGAAACTGAACCTTTAGTCGCAGCAGGTGACTACCCTTGTCATCTCAAGATTCAAGCCTCTCCTCTTATCTTGTTCTCCGAGCATGCACTAAAAACTGCAAAAAATACAGAACATGTACATGTGTGAACTGAAATAGTGGAACTCAAACAAACCTTCATCAATAGATCTTTTTTGAACTATATGGTCGATTATGTACATGGTCCTCATAATGAAAACTAAAATATTGGGTTAGCCTTTCCCATATCTTTTTTGAAGAAAATCATGAGCATCAGCACCTACTATGTGGAAGACAAATCTCCCAGCTTGTTTATGATTCAGAATTCAACTGCATTCAGGCCAATACGAATAGCATCTCAAGGATCTAGGTAAATACCTGGAACAAAACTCAATGAAGAACCATAACATCAGTCAAAACTAAACATGGAAATTTTGAACTCACTGACTTTATGTCAGTCCAGTAGAACGCCCGTGCGTTGCTACGGGCTACAATGCATATAAATAAATCAAAAAAATACATTCTTCATTCTAAAGTGGAAGCCCATTTCTCCCTCCTACGTTCGAGTGTGAACGTACATCAAACGGACATCTAACAGGATCCCCAAAATTCAACCGTCTGGAGAATAGGGTATCTTCAAATCCATGCATATCCATATGCGAGGAAGAAATATGGTTATCCAGACTATCTGCCATGTTATCTCTAACACGTGTGGGCCGAACAAATTAAAAAAAACCACACCCACGACGCACCCTTCTCTTTCCCTGCCGAACCCTCACCTCCCCGCTCGTTTCCCGCCATAACGGGACATTTTTCACTGGAGCCCTCTCCATTGAAACCAGATAACGCCCATCTCACCTTCGTCATGTCGCACTCTCTTCTTCACATTGTATTTCCCCACGGACCGCCAAGGAGTCCCCCGCCAACCGCCCCGCTCTCTGTTCTGTTCCCCTCCCCATGTGTTTCTGTCGATAGGGGGAGTTGTGCGCCACCCATGACACCCTCCGAGCCAAGAAGGTAGATCTGATGTCTCCTTAGCCATTTTCAGATTGTAACATATAGTTCCCCTCCCCATGTGTTTGTGTGGAACCAACGTCGGGAGTCAGCCGAGCGCCACCCTGGCGCTGGTTTTGGCAATGCTCCATGTGCCCAGAGATTCCGCGTGATCCACCGATGCAGTGAAGGCAGGAGCCTCCGCCATCATCGTCGACCGCCTAGGCTTAGCCCGTCAGCATCCTCCGGCGACGAAGGAGGTAACGGAGAGAGGACACAGTGACCCTGGAGGCAGGGGGGATTGGATCCACCCGAGTCACCGGCCACGGTGGCAACATGGGGCCGACCTACTTTTTTTGTAGAAGCATATATTGAGAAAAAAAAGCCCAAACAATGAAAAGGAGAATAACAATGATAATTTTCTGAGAGACCCCACTTCTTGGTGTAAGATTTTCATCTAAGAAAAATAAATACACAACAAGAAGATGGAAGCTACCTCAAGTTATGAAAGCCCCCATATTCTTGTTAGTACTGTATATATGTCATTAGGGCCTCTCGTACTGCTTCAAGATTAAAAAAATAGATCTATACAAGAAAAGCAGATCCTTCAAAATTGCAATATCAACAAATATTACACCTATGCATTACTAAGGTCCAAGGAGTATTAAAATATGAGATTTACAGGAAACAAATTGGAAAACTATTGAGATATTTCAAAAGAGAAAACATATATACAAGGGAATATATTGCTTCAATTCTCACATTTTCAGGCCTGTCACCTCCATCGTAATTATATGTGTCTTTATCCCTCTAGGACTACAGGAGAAAAATGCATATGCACACGTTAGTGGGTACCATGTTAACAAAAGAAAGTTCTTTCGATTAACAATAGCAGTACCATGAACGTTGTTCCACTTCTCTACAGCGCAATGGTTGCCTGGCACTGAAAAGTCTATCTCATTCTTACCTGCTGAATGGTTTCCTTT
Organism: Aegilops speltoides; assembly: GCA_021437245.1. Lineage (NCBI taxonomy): Eukaryota > Viridiplantae > Streptophyta > Magnoliopsida > Poales > Poaceae > Aegilops > Aegilops speltoides. The sequence continues at coordinate 211,486,117 of CM038144.1, forward strand.
AGCTGTCGCTATTCTTTACGGATATACCGTTGCTTGCCTAACTGTCTCTCGTGAAATCACGTTAGAGCATGTGTGACTGGACTATATATTCCCTCCATCCGAAAAAGCTTGGGACAAGCTTTTTTGGATGGAGGGAGTATGTTGGACTGGAATATATGTGTCTCGGCTGGACTGGACCTATCCGGCCGTTAGATACTTGTGGTGTGAGGAATGAAAGGAACAGTGTATACAGATGAGTAAATATGGTACTATATAAATGCAAAGGTATCACTACTATTGTCTGTTGGTCTAGTGAGAAACGACGTAGCTCTTTTGCCACCAAATTATCCTGGAACATGCAAATACAGTACAAAAAGATGTTGGATTTGCCCGCTGAATAACAAATTCAGTTAGAATTTCATGTCGGCAGCAATCAAGATTTCTTATTGCCATTACGAAAGGACGAAGCAGAGTAGAGATAGCAGCAACTGGCCACCAAATTTTCGGACTACGATTGTTTGAGAGCACGTAGCAAAATCTTGAAGTTATTTTGGAGCTATCAAATACTGCAATCCATATGATCATATATTACATCGCATAAGAATAAGATGCTACTGTAAATGATATACTTACTGAATTTAATTTATCAGGTAATCGTTCAGTCACTACAACATTATTTAGTTCTGCAAACATCTTGATTAATAGATTACGGGATACCTTTAGAAGACTTGATGTAACCAACGTGTGACTGATCCATCCTGTCAAGTTTGTTGGGAATTCCAATAGCATGTACTGCAGGTAATCAACCGAAACAAATTCTGGAATATAAAGAGGGACAACAAAGAGTTATAGGTTGAAGTGGTATATAGTTTCAAACGATTACCTGATAAACATAGTGTCAGTCTCCAACTCTGCAATAATGACCTCTTATGCAGGAACCTACAAGAAACTGAGGGAAATACATATACAAAATCAAGCTGTACATTTGACAGTACTTGGTAAGAATGGTAAGATAGAGATAATTAAAGTACATAACTTGCAAAACAATTTGTTTGCTGCATTACGATTAGAAAACACATCAATCACTGCATTTCTAAGATTGTAAACCTGAACCTCCACAGTTAGTACTCCATGACAAAGAGCAAAAGCAATGCATAGATGCATAACCAAACCACACGGGCATGCCAACATTCACCTAGAAAACCTGCTGGAAGTACAAAATCCCTGACAGCCCGGGGAATCGAAGAATTCGCCTTTTCATCTTTGACAGTGTTCATCAAAGATTCATCATGATTCTCCCAATGAACATGCATGCAGCTTAGAGTTGCCATCCAACAAATACCTGATAGTCACATCAATCAGACAATGAGAAACTCTCGCAAATACAGACTTGATAACTCTTTGCAAATTCAGTCAGGCATATCAGCAAACAAATGGACGGCTGCTATTGGATTTCAGAAGAGAAGATACCAATCTGTTGCGGCCACATTCCCAAGCAGATGTGGCGTCCATGGCTGCTGAGTCATGCGACCTTTGGCAAGTATGCAACCAATTTCAGAAGAGAAGATACCAATCTGTTGTGGCCATGTTCCCAAGCTGATGTGGCGTCCATGGCTACTGTGTCATATGATCTTTGGCAAGTATGCAACCAATTAGAACTGAATGTTTTAGAGATGGTATGAATTAATTAGACTTATAACTAAATTGTTGAGATTAAACATACATTACTTCGGCCTTCAGTCCTAGCAGCTGAAACACATGAAGAAGGCAATTGATTTGCAAAAAATAAAGGGGGTGATGGAGAGAACATGTAACTCACTCAAGAATTACACAACCAACATGACTCTATTACAGAGCATTATAAAAATTATTAACTTTAAAGTATGAAACGTGAGATAAAAAATAAGATGGTGTTTTTTTATTCAATCGCCATATTTTGAACTGATACTTCGAAACATACCTGTTGTGATATTTTGCTAGCAATCAGGTCACTGAAGGTGGGGCGGTGTCGGACGAAAAATAAGCAGTTTGGATTATCCACATACCTCTGTTGGTTTACCATATCACATGATGCAGCCGATGTGCATAAAATCAATAGCCGTGGGGAAGATTTGTGTTCGTTGCTCTTCTCCTTCATCATTCATATTGCTAGCATGGAGAAAAAGCATTGTTGCCCATCTCTTATTTGAAAAGATCGCAAAATCCAAAAAAAGGATGAAATGTAGACTGCGAGAGCAATAGGAATACCACCGATGGATCCCCTCAGTGGTCGTATGTTGATTGAATATTTGCCGCTGATGATCTGTACTTGAGGCAGGCCTCGAGGCGTTGGCATCCACCACTCCTTTGTCTCGGTGCCCAGCGGCAACGGCGCCAAGGGGGGCGGCTCGTCGGCGCCGCCACCGTCTCCTCACCGGCAAAATCGGCCTCCAGTCTCTCGGATCCGTGACGTAAAAGGCTTCTGGCGCCGATGCGGGAGGCGAGGGGCAGAGGTGCGGCTGCAGGTGGAGGGAGACATGCGGCGACCGGGATCGGGGGAGGAGGGAGACATGCAGCGGCCGGGATCGCGGGAGGAGGGAGACATGCGGCGGCCAGGACACCATGCCGGCCGCCGTCACCATTGCCATGACTCATCCCACTGTGATGCAATGGATCGCGGGGCGGCACCGGGAGTGAGGGAGAAGGTGGGGGCGGATGGTGCCGGGATCGGGGGAGGAGATGGGGGCGGGCGGCGCCGGGAGCCGGGGAGGAGATCGGAGGCTGGCGGCGAAGGGATCTGGAGGCCTCGCTTGAGGGCACCCTAAGAGGGAGAGAGAGAGGTGGCATCACGAGGGGTGGATCGAGAGAGGAGCGATGCGAGGTGAAACGAAAAACAACCGATGAAAAAAAACCAGACGAAAAAAAACCGTGGAAGGTGGGACGAAAATTGATCGACGGAGACTACCAACTGCTCCATTAGGAGTAAAGAAAATGTTTTCTAATTAAAGTGATTGAGTGATTTAAGGTAAGGTTAATTAATTTAGATTTGATTTTTAGTGATTGTTAGTAAAGTATGATGCGTCTTTAAAATCTTTTATTTGTTTCCTTAAAATCTATTATTTGTTTCCTAAAGAAATTTGCAATAATGGAAGGTATCGGTTGATTTGGATAAGTTAGTAAATTTAGATCCGTGATTGCGTGCACGTTTGGAAAGTGCTGATTTGCAAGGAAAGAGCTGAGGGGTAAATAAATCGGTGAATAAGAAACCAGCATCGAAAAAAATCTACGACGGTTAACCTAAAAAAAAACCAGACGAAAGATGTGGGACGAAAAAAAACCTGGAAGCGAGACTACCAACTGCTCCATTAAGAGTAGAGATCCTACCAAACACTAAACAAATCCTAGCACTAATCCAATGCGTTGGCTAGCTCAGGCACGCACAGGAGCACGCATCCCTTGTGCGTGAGCATTGGATGCTCGTCGGCTCGCATGCCTGGTCGACATGGTCGAAGCGCATCCCGACGAGCGTGCACAGATGGCCGTGGGCCGACGAGCAGCGGCGAGTTCAGCCGGTCGCGGCAGCAGCGTGACAGCAGTAACAAGCAGCGGCAGCAGGACAGCAAAGCAGCAGCGGCAACGCAACAACATCAGTAGGCGATGGCGGGCTTCAGCAGTAGCGACGGCTGAGCATCAGCAAAAGCAGCGGCAGCCAGCTTGAGCACTAGCAGTGCATGAGCCGCAGCAACAAGGCAGCAGCGGCTGCGGGCAAGGGAGGCTACGGGCGCGCCGCGGCACGTGGAGGCGAGGCCAGGGGCGCGCAGCCACGCGCAGGCGGTCGCATCCAGAGGGCACGGCCGGTACACGCAGGGGCGCAGGGGAGCACAACGGGAGTGTTGGTGAGCACGAGCTCCCACAGAGATCTGGGCGCACGGTGGTGGAGGCATATGGCGACGGATTCGACGGGGAAAAGGGGGAATCGGATGAGGGCCTCACGTTGCGCCTGTAGAGGTACACAGCGGGCTCGGGGAGGCTCGGGGATGGTCGGGGTCGAGCAAATCGACGATGGCGGCCGGCGGTGCAGGATGTCGAAGACGAACTCGATGGCGGCGATTCGGTGCAGGCGTGCAGCTCCGCTTGATTTGATGCTCAGGAAGGACGAAGTCGATGGTGGCTGTCCTCCTGGTCGCGGTCTCAGGGCTTGGGGAGGCCGGTGGCCGCGTCTGTGGAGGCGGCATGGCGGCGGTGTCGCTCGGGCGGTGCGAGCAGAGGAGATCGCGGCACGAGGGAGAGGAAGGAGATGCGGCTAGGGTTTCGCAGGGGGGAGAGAGCAACCTTGTAGGGCGCCAAGGCGAGTGGACGGCCGCCCCGTGGCCATTGGCGTCGTGTACGGCCGCCCTCTGTCCACGAACTCCCGATGAACAGAGGAAGGGGAACGACCTCGTAGTGGGCTGGGCCTGTCTAGTGGCCAAGGCCCAGGGGAATTAGTGGGGAGGGATTTGTTTTCTTTTGCTGATCGGGTTTTTTCCTTTTCTTTTGTTTAACTCCCTTTTTTGCCTATGTTTGCATTTTCTTTTTGTACCAAAAGAGTTTTGTTTTGAGCGAAACGTGGCACATAATTCTAACACAATAAATTGAGATGGAACAAAAAGTATGGGGTCAAAAGGAGTTGTCTAACCATTTTTAGAAATTGAAAAGGTCAATTTCAAATGATGCTGAACCACTAAATAATTTCCAGGGCCACTTTCGGAATCCAAAAGAGGTTTGTTCCAACATGACAAATATCCAGCGAATATTTGCCACACTTTGAACATTTTAGCTTTCATGTTTGAAAACTTTTATTTTGGACTTTAAATTAAATTTGAATTTGGACCGGGTTCGAACCAACGAGAGTTTAACAACAGTAATCATGATGATGTTGCATCATTAGCAGGGAATTACTATAGCTTAATTATACGGGTGTCACAATTCTCCTCCACTACAAGAAATCTCGTCCCGAGATTTAAGGGGTGGAGTAAGGGGGAAAGACTGGAAGGACGGAGCTCGGCACAAGATAGGTACCTGGGGGCTATCTTAGTGAACGTGACACAAAGGCATCTCTCAAGTTGAAATTTAAGGAAATCCTCGAGAGCACGGTAAGGAGGTACAATAAAAAGCTTCAACCGGTTAGGCAATCGTTCATTGCCTGAAATAGAGGGTGAATGGGTTTAGAGCAATGGGAATAAGTATGGCGTCTGATACTAGAATAGATCACTAGGAAGGTGGCTCGTGATTAGCATATGAAGCCAAGTGCGAGGAACAATTTTGGAGAACAAGGATGTACAGGAGAGTCAGATTTCGATCCTGGGACCTATGGGTTATGGGCCCACCATGTGGGTTAAAAGCAGGAAGGGTGCTAACATTTTGCATGGTCATGATAGCAAAGCAGTTCAGAGGATAGCTTGTCAGTTATGTTGGCAACAACGTTGGTACCAAGGGCGAGGGATGAAGAGAACCATTTTCCTGCTCGTTGAAACGAGGCGGGCCAATAGGCAAAGTTCTCATCCATCGATGGTTACTGGGATGTCATCAACAATAGTAACAAGGTCTTACTGACAGAGTTTGTACACCGAGGTGTTTACATAAGCAGCGAGTTATCACTACTCATATATGTTAGTTTATAAGAAAGGTTAAACAAAACAATGGAAGGGGAAAGTGTAGACTCGAATCAGTTATCGGTGTTCTCGAGTGTCTAAATACTCAAAACCCGTGGAAAATTGGAATCGGTGAGAAATAATAGTTGATCAAGAACTCATAAGAAGTTATGTAGTTCCATGATATTCTCGAGATACCAGAGGGTAACACTCAAAGGTATATCAATGTAGAGGTTGAACAGGTGAAACGATCTGAAGAAGACAAGTACTTTAACTTGTCCGATAAATGGATCAAACAAGAACAATATGGTCGGAACCACGATTGCAAAGGACCAAACATAGATACAAGATGGACTTATCACAAGGGTATTATTATTATAACAAGAAGCTTCCATGATAAGTTCCACATCAGGTCTGTGGGCATGAACACAAAGGTTCAAGGTCGACTCCCACTTCTCTAATGCACAACTTTCCATTCACCTCTCGCGTTCGAAGAAGTTGTAGAATTTGAAAACTTATCCGAAGAAACACCAGTAGATATAACTCGCATAATCTTCGAGTTCACACGGATTTAGGTAAGACAAAGATTCAACCCATCGGGGCATCTGAGGAACATATACCACAAACTTCACAAGTAGAAAAACTCAATCCCAAGAGTAGAGCATGGTTCAGGAAGTAGAATATACAATTTACCAAAGGCATTATGTATCCAAGGAAAAGCTCACAGGGTTACTATATATGAAGGATGTTGTCGAATAGAACCCCATAAAGGATCTGGTGATTCACAAGGGATCTGATGTGAGCATCAGTACTCAACCAGAAGTGGAAAGAATGCAAGGATATCAGATTATAGAAGCAACTGACTAATTCAGAGTTGAAATGCAAAGGACTTACAGTTTCCAAAATCAAGGGATCAGAAGCAAACACTCTGACCAAGGATGGTTAAGTTGAATAGACTTAGGGCACAATCGATGGCAATCTGATTGGCCGAGAACCAGCTCATGTTCGGGAAGACGTCTGAGCCGGAAAGATAATCTATAAGGATCAACTGATGATTGCGACACAGACATATCAAATCGAAAGACTCGAGGTGATAATGACAAAGGACGTCAATGTATACTGCTAGGCATACGAAATTAATGAGAGTGTAGGCAGGTGTCGGTGTCAAAACCGGCGGATCTCGGGTAGGGGGTCCCGAACTGTGCGTCTAGGCGGATGGTAACAGGAGACGAGGACACGATGTTTTACCTGTGTTCGGGCCCTCTCGATGGAGGTAAAACCCACGCCCCGCTTGATTAATATTGATGATATGGGTAGTACAAGAGTAGATCTACCACGAGATCAAGGAGGCTAAACCCTAGAAGCTAGCCTATGGTATGATTGTTGTAATGTATGTTGTGTCCTACGGACTAAAGCCCTCCGGTTTATATAGACACCGGAGGAGGCTAGGGTTACACAGAGTCGGTTACAATGGTAGGAGATCTACATATCCGTATTGCCAACCTTGCCTTCCACGCCAAGGAAAGTCCCATCCGGACATGGGACGGAGTCTTCAATCTTGTATCTTCGTAGTCTTGGAGTCCGGCGGATATTGATAGTCCGGTTGTCCGGACACCCCTAGTCCAGACTCCTCAAGAGCCCTCGAACCAGGCTTCAATGACGATAAGTCCGGCGCAAGATAATGTTCGGCATTGCAAGGCGGGTTCCTCCCTTGAATAATCCGAGAAGATCATGAACACCAGATAGTGTCCGCTCGCAAAATAAATTCCACATTCCATAGTAGAGAGAATAAAATGTACACTTTAGTTCAATCTGCCGACGATTGTGCGGCGTGACATCACACCGCCACCAAGCCTTTGTTTGAATCGTTTTTACTATACCACCTCGTACGTTTAGCGGCGGTTTCCTTGGCACGTCTTGTCGAGCGAGATCGTGTTCCCCTTATTCCGGATTCTCATCAATACGTGCGTGGGTAACCCAACCGTTGCCCGCCATGCCTCCTCTATCGGCGAATCCCAAGCGGTCACGGAGACGGCCCTTGGTATTTCGTCCCCTTTATAAGAGGACCAAGGCTCGTCCTTGTTCTTCAATCTCGCATCGAATCTCCTCCCCGCTTCCAGTTCCAACACCCAGAGCCTCAGATTCGAGCGCTTCGGATCCTCAACCATGTCCGGCTCCGACCTCCAGGGCGGTGGATGCCCTCCTCCGTCACGGAGGAGGACATATTGAAGTTACGTGAAGCCAAGCACAGCCTCGAGGTTTCAAGACAGGTTGCTGCCAAGGGCGGCCGTGCCCGCCCCCGAGCCCGGTGAATACGTCGTCTTCGTATCCCACCACCGTCGGGGTTTAGGCTTCCCGACGGATCCCTTGGTGAGAGGGCTCCTGTTCTACTACGGGCTGGACTTTCACGACTTGGCTCCGGAGTCCATCCTCCATATCTCCGCATTCATTATCATCTGTGAAGCTTTCCTCCGCGTCACCCCCCACTTCGGCCTGTGGCTGAAGACCTTCAAGGTGGAGCCAAGATGATCGGGGCGTCAGCGAGTCTTGCGGGCGGCCATAAGCAAAAGGCCGATGCCCGTGGCCCGAGGGTTCCTTCCAAGAGGAACTCGGATGTGGCAGCAGGAGTGGTTCTATATCACCGCTCAAGGGCGACAAGCAAAAGCCGCCGCCTTCATTCCGCCGGGACCTCCACGCCACTAATGTCGTGGGTCAACCAAGGGCTCAATTGGGGCCGTCAGAAGACGCGCCTCACCGCAGGCGGATTCGAGACCTCAAGCGAGGGAGATCGACTGGTCAAGGTGATGCGAGTTATGCTAATCGGGCATCTCACCTCGCAAACGCCGTCCTCTCCGTCTATGGGAGTTCAACCGGAGGGACCTCGGATTCTCAACACTTTATGGGTGCGACACCCGTGGAGATGTACAAGTTGTTCTTGGACCGCAGGTGGCGTGTCCGAATTAGCCGAGGACGCAGCCTAAGCCGCAATCGCCTGGATACTCGTGTAAATAGCTCGAGTTCGGACTTTCGCTTATACGCCTTTCTAGAGTACGCCTCTGGCTCGTTACTCTTCACAGAATGGGTGGCGCGATCAAGGCCGATAAGGTGTCCGCCCCCCTCCCGAGACCGCCTTGAGCCCGTGGCTGGTCGAGAATGTTGGAGGTCGCCCCACGTAAGGGGCGAAGGGGAAAACAGAGGAGCTAATATTTCGCTGAAGGCGCCGAGGAGGGGGAATCAAGAATCCCTCCTCCGGGGAGAAGAGGACCGCCTCAAGATCCGGAGGCCCAAGCCCCTAAGCGGAAGAGATCTTCACTGAAGTCCGTCGTCCGGAGAGAATCCGGACGCACAATCATCGCCGAAGGATCAGCCCTCCAGCGAGCCGTAAGTATGAAAAAGGGAATTAATTAGTAAGGAAATACCTTCATTTATGCTTCTGTGGGTAACCGAAATATTTATATTATAGTTCGGATCTGCAGCCTTCTCAGATGAGTTCATCTTCGGGGGACCTTCTTCCGGAGATGATGGAGAGTGATACGCCTCCGTCTGCAGCGCCGTCAGATAAGGCGGGCGAGCCTGAAGTATCGTCACGGAGGGTATCCCCGAGTCCGGAGGGGCGGAGAGTTCGGCACCCACTAGTATCCGGCCGGGAGAACTAAAGAATCTGCTTGAGAGGGCGTCCATTTCAGAAGATCACCGTGCGTTGATGCATATGGTGATTGGAAGGATTTCATCCGCTGAGAGCGGATTGAGCAATGCTGCCATGAGCTTGCTGGCGGGATTTGAGGTATGCGATAATGACGCACCCATTTGTCTTTTAACAGTTTTGCGTATAAAAACGCATACAGATAGATAGTAGCCCTCGAGACTCGGTAGGTTGTCGAAAGCGACAGCCGCATCGAGGATCAAAATCAAGTAATGAATTCCGTCGTTCCTATGCGGTGGCGGATAGTCCGGGCTAGCCGGACTAGTGAGTTTGCCGAATTAAAGCGGCAACTTGACTTGGCAGATGCGGACATCGCACTTGTCAACAGGCGACTTGACGAGTCGCAAGGTAAGAGAATTCTCCGCAGTCGCTTTTATTTAAGGGGTGAAGCCCTCCTCGATAAATTATATGTTGTTGTACGACGGTGCTGCTGCTGTGTGGAGAGCCTTCGGCTGAACTTGCTCGAGCTAAGGAGCAAGCCCGAAGAGTGACGCGCTGCCTCAAGGCGCCGAGGAGTTGAAAGCGAAAAGGTCGCGCGACCGCCTAAGTAGAGGCGAGAGGTGGCAAATTGGCCATGAAAGTAAAGGATGCTGCCGATCGCAATGAGGCTCTTGAGAAGGAGCGCTTATCTTAGCGGGAGGACCTGAAGAAGGCCACCGCCAAAGCCAAGGATGCCCGCTCTGCAATGCGGGCTATGAAGGAGGAACTGCGCCAGGCCGGAGATATCGTGGCTAGCAAGCCTTTTTCTCTGCGTCGCGGTTTATGGATGGAAAGTATGCTCAATTTGAGCGGTGTGGAGTCCGGAGGATCCGTATATGGACTTAGCTGCAAGTGCGGTGATGCCGCTAACCACTTCCGAGCCGAAGGATCACGAGACGGAAGAGCTATATTGGTCTCAATTCCACATCCGGATCGCTCACTTCCGTTGACAGACCGATTGGCGAATGGGCGAGCTAAATAGATTGTCCGGACTTGCCATGATCGACATCGTGGCCCATGTATGGCGAGAGAGGTCCAAGGCGACGAAACTACTTGCCATCGCAGCAATTCCTTGAGCGGTGCCGCACATAAGGGAGATGAAGCGGTCGGCCTGCATCGAGGGCGCGCGGATGGCTCTTGCCCGTGTGAAGGCGTATTGTCCGGAGATGGATGCCACCGCTGTTGCCGCCCAGGGTTCGGATGAAAGCCGGCTCCCCGCCGAGCACTATTTCAGGGAAGTTATGTGTGGTGCTCGTGTAATAGAGTAGCAGTGCTCGAAAAATGTCACGTTCAAATGAACGTATTAGCTTGTAAATCGATGATTATGTTATAACTGCTTTTTATACTTGTGCGTCCAAGTAGTAAAACTTCTCCTGTGCGGCCGTTTACGTATACATTTGTATAACCTGAAAGATTGCGATCTTGACATTACCCGCATTGTGGTGCGGGGTGTTCGCAAAATAGCGCGTTTTCACACTTAATCCGACGTCTCGGTCCTGTTTAAGGAGGTGGTAGCGTAGCGAACTAGGCAATCCGGACTATAATGCTTTATCACTTTCACTTAGCCAGTGGAGCTCGAGGGTGGGGCTACGATATAGCCCCTAGTGGCACCGCACATCTCCGAATTCGGGGTGCGTATGTATAACGCCCTCGATGCGGCTATATCTCCCACGTGTCGAAGCACGACTTGGAGGCATAACCGCATTGAAAGCAATGTCGCAAGTGAGGTAATCTTCGCACAATCCATTTAATACATAAGGGAAAAGATACATAGTTGGCTTACAATCGCCACTTCACACAACTACATGAATAAAGCATTACATCAACCAGATACAATCAAGGTCCGACTACGGAACCAAAATAAAAGAAGAACCCCAAATGCGACAAAAGATCCACGATCGACCCCAACTGGGCTCCACTACTGATCAACTAGAACAAAACAACACAAAGGGCACGATCTTCATCGAGCTCCTCCTTGAGCTTGGTTGAGTCACCGCTTTCATAACATAGGCACCTGCAAACTGGTATTGGAAGTATCTGGTGAGTCACGAGGACTCAGCAATCTCACACCCACGAGATCAAGACTATTTAAGCTTATGGGTAAGGTAAAGGCATGAGGTGGAGCTGCAGCAAGCGACTAGCATTTACGGAGACTAACATACGCAAATGAGAGCGAGAAGAGAAGGCAAAGCACGGTCGATAAAAGTATGATCAAGAAGTGATCCTATAGTAACCTGCGTCAAGCATAACTCCAACACCGTGTTCACTTCCCGGACTCCGCCGGAAAGAGACCATCACGGTAACACACACGGTTGGTGTATTTTAATTAAGGTCAACTTCAGGTTTTCTACAACCGGACATTAACAAATTCCCATCTGCCACATAACCGCGGGCACGGCTCTCGAAAGTTTATACCCTGCGGGGTGTCCCAACTTAGCCCATGACAAGCTCTCGCGATCATCGAAGAATAGACCTTCACCGAGACACTCCGATCGGGCTCGGAATCCGGTACATCAAGACATTTCACAATGGTAAAACAAGACCAGCAAAGCCGCCCGCGCGTGCCGACATCCCGATAGTAGCCGCAGTATCTCGCCTCGAGCCACGACCGGATGAGCTAAGCGTCACAGTACCGACGTAACCCAAGTTGCCAAGGGATGGTCCCGACGGTGCTCTAGTTTGGACCAACGCTAGACAAGCAACGGCCGGGGGCTATAAAAGATGACCCACAGGATGCGCGACTCCCAAGGGAAAAAGTAGGTGGTGGTGAGGCAAATGGTAAAAGGCAATGTTGGGCCTTGCTGGACAAGTTTTATTCAAAGCGAACTGTCGGGGGTCCCATAAATCACCCGACCGCGTAAGGGACGCAAAATCCGGGAACATAACACGGTATGACGGAAACTAGGCGGCAAGAGTGGAACAAAACACCAGCATAAGGCCGAGCCTTCCACCCTTTACCAAGTATATAGATGCATTAATAATATAAGAGATATTGTGATATCCCAACATAAACCCCATCCACCATGGAGAAATCTTCAACTTCACCTGCAACTAGCAACGCTATAAGAAGGGCTGAGCAAAGCGGTAACATAGCCAAACAACGGTTTGCATAGGAATGGTGTCAAAAGGTTAGAGGTTTGACATGGCAATTTGGGAGGCTGACAAGCAAAAGGTAGGCATCGTAGCATTGGCATAGCAAAAGAGCGAGCAAACTAGCATAGCAAAGATAGTAGTGATTTCGAGGGTATGGTCATCTTGCCTGCAAGGTTCTCAGAGTTGTCGAAGACTTGATCCTCGTAGGCGTTCTCAACAGGTTCCTCGTTCACGTACTCGTCTCCCGGCTCTACCCAAAGCAAGAACACAAGCAACGGAACCACAATCAAACAAGGAACAATGCACAAGCAATATGATGCAATACATGACATGCGATGCGAGATGTTATATGCAATGCATATGTATGCTCCGGAAGGAAGATGATGAACCGGGCATCAACTTGGCAAACCAAGTATGCCGCTGGAAAGATGAGATGATTTCGGTTGAAATCGATATAAAGATCACCGGAATCGGATGCACGGTTTGCAAAAGACAAGCAAAACAAGAATGACGCAAAACTGCGTTTAACAGCCCGATACTACTTAGCACGCGACACGAAACTACGCTACAGCACCCCAACATGCAAACAAAGCATATGGCAACGAACTACAGGAGATGCTTAACAAAAGAGGAACACTGAGCTACGGCTAAATCACATCATAACATGTTCAAACAAGCATGGAGAAAGTGCTCAAAATATCAGGTTCACAGACTTAGTGAAAATACTAACATGGCAGGAATTAACATCAGGAAGGCATGTTTAGAGCAAGCAAACAACATGCTACAGGAACTTATAATAGCAAAGCAAGGCATGACATGATTCTACTCAAAGCATATTTCAATAGTCCCTTACTGACCATAAGCCAAAAAGGACTCTAAGAAATGATGGCACCCATGTAAACATAGCAAGTTTTATTACAGATTTCAGACTTAGTGAAATATCAGGACATGGCAAAAACAGATTCAACATGGCATGTTCGTGAGCTCGATGCACTCACTACAGAGCAATACATGGCATGGCAAGGCAACCAACAGTAAGAAGGCATGATTATGAAGCTAAGCATGGCAAGAGCAAGGTCATAGCATACACGGATCAACTACAACGACCTCGTGAAAATTGACTCTCATGCAAACAATCTGTCAGGAAACATTTTCAAGCAACTTTAGAGCAAGATATGAACATGTTCCAGCAGGCTAAAAATGCAAAAAAGGGCATGAATGGATAGAGCAAGACATGTATATCAAAACATGTTTATAGAGCATCTCCAGATTATGCATAGAATGATTAGTGGAAGCATGTTAACATGGCATCAAATTATAACAGATTCTGCCAGGAAAACAACAACAGCAACTACCCTACTTTACAAGCTCGATGCACTCAGCACACAACTCACAAAAATACAAGGTCAACACCTCTGGAAAGATGGCATGTTCTAGTCCAACATTCATGTAGAGCTCAAGTTCATAGGGTGCACACATAATTCATGGCAAAAATGACAAAAGAGCTCGAGCTGATAAGATTCTGAAACTAACGATCTGAAGCTATCTTCCAACAGCATTTCGGGCATCAAGATGAGCTCAAATGCAAATGATGCAATGGAATGAAATGATGTACTCGTCGAGACGAACAATTTGACATATTATACGCGCAAAACGGAGCTACGGGTGCAGAGATGCGATGCGATGAATATGGCATGATTTTATCAAAATCCCAGGGACTTAGTCAATTTTTACCTCCGGGAAAACCGGGACGGAGCCATGCGGGACGGGCAGATCCGGGACGCGGGCGCGGGTGTTTGGATCGGGGACGGGTGGATCTCATCCACCCGCCCAGATCCGGCGACGAGGGGCCGGTGCCGGGGCTCCGGCGAGCGGGGCGGCCGGCGGTCGGCGGCAGGCGAGCCATGGCCAGATGGGAGATACAGAGACGACATGCTGAGCGGGCGGCGGGCGGGCCGGCGGGCAGAGGCGGGGCGGCGGTAGGGTCGAAGCGCGCGGCGGAGAAACGGCGAGGCGCGCAGGCGAAGAGCTGGCGGCGGGCGGGGCGCGGGACCTCGAGGCGGCGGCAGTGCAGCAGGCGAGAGGCAATGAGGCCGGCGAGGCCGAGCAATGTGAGGTCCGTGGGCGGGCGGAGGCGTTTCCCGGCCGGCGGGCGGCGGCGGGCGGGCGAAGCGCGCCGGCCCGGCGGTCATGGGATGGCCCGCGGCCTGGGTCAGGCACCCACGGGCGGGGCGGCGCAGAACGGGCGGGCGGGTTCGCCGCTCATGGGTGAACATGGCGTGCTGTGGGCGGTGTGGCTACGTGGCGCGACGGGTTGGTCCGGGCGGCGATGACGATGTCGGCCCGGATTGCCGGAGTGAGGTGGCTGGGGCGGTGGACATGTCCGTCCATGGGCGGATATGTCCGTGCCTGTGGAAGAGGCTAGGGTTCATCTGCGAAAATTCCGGGGAGACACCTATATATGGAGGTAGAGGGAGCTAGGAGTGTCCAAATGAGGAGCGGTTTTGACGCGATCGTGATCGAACGACCGAGAGCATGGAGAGAAGTTAGATGGGTTTTGGGCCACTTTGGAAGGGTGTTGGGCTGAAACAAAAGAGGGCTTTACTGGTTATCCGGTTAACTGTTGAGTACCAAACGACCTCGAATGACACGAAACTTGACAGCGGTCTACGGTGTTATACCGAGGCATTGGCAAACCTCGAACCATTCCGAGAAAGTTTAATACCCGCACATGAAAAGAGAGACGAGGGGCGCCGGGAACATAGGAGCGCCGGATTGCAAAAGCGGACAACGGAAAAATGCTCGGATGCATGAGACGAACACGTATGCCAAATGAAATGCACATGATGACATGATAAAATGCAAATGATGACATGGCAAAGTGCAACACGCAAGCAAATGACATGGCAACGACGGCGAATAACTGGCAGACGGCAGACACCTGGCGCATCGGATCCGGGGTGTTACAACACTCCACCACTACGAGAGGATCTCGTCCCGAGATCTAGAATGGCACCGGAGGGAAAGCGGAAGAGAAGAGGAGAGGTAAAACTAAGTTGCTTCTCGGATTTAACGAGGTGAAACCATGAACCTTGAGAGGTTGAGCAATTTAAACGAAAGGGTACAACAGAGATGAACGAGATTTCAAACAATCCGTAGAAAAGAGAAGAAAACTTGATAAGATGAAAAGCACTTGAAGAGATGACACAACACTCCGTTAAATGGATAAGCAAGGAAAGAACACGATCCTCACAATCGATGATGATGAGTGAAGAGAGCAACATCATAATGCCTCCTAAGAAACAATAGAAGATAGATCATTGGAATAACAGAATGAAGAAGAAAATGCCAACTTCGCCACAAATTAACTTGGAAAGCATCCTTGCAAAGAAGAATTGAACGGAGTTGTTGGAAAATCAACAACGAAAAGAATAAGCTTGTAGTGGGCTTATGGAAAACATCTCAAGAATATGAGGTGAGCTTACGCCACTAACGAAACCAATTGCTTGCTTGAGATTAACGAAGAGATGAAAGCTTGTTCCATCAAGATGGAAAAGAGATAAATTGGGTCATTAATAAGCACCAAAATAGCAACATTCCTTAGGAAAGGCTTTAGGTGAAATCTAACCCAAGATAACTCCAATGAAGAGACTGATGGGTTTAAAATACCTCATTCTTGACAACATGTGAATCATGTAACATGAACTCAGATTATCAAGAATGACATAATACCACCTCCAAAATATGATAGAAAGAATTGCACTCCGGATTGCAAGATGAAGAATGCTTGAGCTTCTCAAAACAAAACATGTGTTGAGCACCATGTTTATTTTAGAGTATAGCTTGGCGGGTCATAACTTCAAGTGAAATCCTGAAGAACAATTGAAGAATGAAAAGAATCCTTGATGAAGCACCATGAAGAAACTCCGGATAGGAAATGATAACATAAAAGAATTGAAGGTTGAAGCAAACAAGATTTAAGCCTTGCAATGATATAAATGGAGCTTTGCGGTTTATTTGAGCTTGGAACTCCGGGAAAAAGAGAAGTTGAAACAAATGAAACCGAGAATTTTAAGGGCCTCCTAATAAAGAATTGAATTTACTCGATGAAACGAGAATAAGAATTACATTATGCTTATCCCTCACCAATTAAATTGATGACAATCAACGGATTTGGCATACTACTTATTCCCGTAGAAAGGATTAAGAGAGATATATCAAAACTTGAGAAGGTCTTCAATGAACCACCGGTAGGATTGGAACAACAAATGAATTGATATGATAACAAAGAAAGAGAACTCTTGAACGAACCACCGTGAGAATTGAAAATGAACGTAGCAAAGGCATAATTCACCGGAAGAATTTGAAAGCGAATGAAGATACTTGAGGGGATTTAGATACCGAGAACGAAGAGATCATGAACTGATTAGAGGATATTTGAACGATTCACCGTAAGATTTGGAGAATGATGGCTACACGCTAAGAATAAAGAATTATGACATGATGGACTTGGAGGAAGAAAATTGGAAACAACTCATGAAATACTCCGGATGGTAAGAAAAGAATTCTCACAATCGAAAACAATTATGAGAGGATGGCAACAAGCTAGCACCATGAATCTTGAAGAGAATAGACCAAGATTAAAGAGAAACTCTTCCTCGGTCTTCAAATGATGAGAATGACAACGAGAAACACCACCAAGAATTATTGAGGCACACCGGAAGAATCAAAAGCGAAGAGGTTGAGCCAACTATGAAAAGAATTTGAAAGATCTTGGAGAAAAGCTTTTGACTGACGATAACTCATTCTTACCTGAAAAGAATTTGAGAATGGCTCCGGAATAATTAGAAGAGTCAGGTAAGATCCTGGGAAAAGACCTGTGGGTTAGGGCCCACTCAAAAGAACACCGTTGAAATGATTTAAAGAGATATTGCACCGGTTGAATTAAATGACTTGAATGAGATACCAATCTCGAAAGAGCTTGAACGAATGCAGAGTGGAAACACGAATCTTCGAGATACCTTGAGCACTCCGGAATAACAAATAACGAGAAGAAGAATGATAATGAGGTGCACCGGTATGAGAAAGCATTAGAAACAAGGAAAGGAATATGATGAATATCGAAAGCTTGAATTAAATCCACCGAAGTAGAAACAACAATGAAGGATGATGAACTTGAAGCTGTTGAGCATCTTCATGGGAAATCACCGGATAAGAACATTGATGGAAAAGAATGGAGAAACTTCGCATGAATAAATGGATACTTGGTAAATAAATCTTAGTCTTTGAGGAAAAAGGGTGGGAGGCCGGGAAAACAAAGACAACTTGGGACGGATGAAACAAACACCGTTGAGAAAACTTAGATTTGATCTTGCGGATGGGAAAAATGATGGGATCCACTTGAAGAGAAGCACACCGGTTGGAAAGGAATTGACATGACAAAATCACTGATCAAAAGGATTAGTATTCACATAGCAATATGAGAACACCGTTTAGGAAAGGTTTGGATTCAACATTTGACATTGAAGCAACTCAATACCACAACTCAAAACAAAACAAAGGACTGGCTTGCGAATAAGCGGAACAAACATATGATAGAGATTTCGTCCAAGTTTTCGTGGTGGGGCCTACACGGGCTCAATCGTCAGCACCATCATGTACAAGGCAAGGCACATGACATACGAAGCGTCCCAGTCGGCATAGCCAAGGACTCTTTAAGACACAACGAGACCATCAAAACCAACCGTGAATAGGCGGACCACTAGACGTCGAACCCCAATTTCATATCATACATCCGTCGGAAAGATATCCTAAGAGCTACTTGAATTCCCACCTATGAAACTCCCAAACTTTCGGTTATGCAATCTGGTGTTGGGGATACAGGGAGCAATAATATCTCACACAAACTAACAATCCCTACATCCATTTGTATCCATCCGTCAACACATAACCAAGAAACCTTCGAAATCGTCTACCTCAACCTTCAAAAGCATATGTTATACGAGTCATGGCAATACTCCGTACTCACCTCAAGATCGGGGTTAGCGGGGTTATCTCACCAACAACCGCATAAAAGAGATTTTCGATGTCGGCGACTAAACTCGGTATTCCGAATCTGCAACGATAAAATTATGACGACAACACCTCGGAGCTCAACTCCCCGACACCGCCACAACCCCTAAATGACAGGAGGCAACCAAGACAATGTTGTCATCATAAAACCATCGAACGATTCTAAGATACCAGCGTGATCCTAAAAAAATTTTTAGTGAAATTTGAGAAGAGAAGAGTCAAAACTCTCGTCGGGATACCTCACCGTAGGTCGAAGGAATGGGAAGTAAAAAGAATTCCTAAACTCTCCGATATATATAATCCTAAATGACTCAAAACATTTTTCCTAGACACAACTCGCCACTACAAACGATCAAGCGGTGGGGGCTCTAAGGTCGGGGATGGCTCGATTACCAACTTATAACGCCTCGATGCGGCTATATCTCCCACGGTCGAAGCACGACTTAGAGGCATAACCGCATTGAAAGCAATGTCGCAAGTGAGGTAATCTTCGCACAATCCATTTAATACATAAGGGAAAAGATACATAGTTGGCTTACAATCGCCACTTCACACAACTACATGAATAAAGCATTACATCAACCAGATACAATCAAGGTCCGACTACGGAACCAAAATAAAAGAAGAACCCCAAATGCGACAAAAGATCCACGATCGACCCCAACTGGGCTCCACTACTGATCAACTAGAACAAAACAACACAAAGGGCACGATCTTCATCGAGCTCCTCCTTGAGCTTGGTTGAGTCACCTGCTCGGTAACATAGGCACCTGCAAACTGGTATTGGAAGTATCTGGTGAGTCACGAGGACTCAGCAATCTCACACCCACGAGATCAAGACTATTTAAGCTTATGGGTAAGGTAAAGGCATGAGGTGGAGCTGCAGAAGTTTAACTAGCATTCTACGGAGACTAACATACGCAAATGAGAGCGAGAAGAGAAGGCAAAGCACGGTCGATAAAAGTATGATCAAGAAGTGATCCTATAGTAACTGCGTCAAGCATAACTCCAACATCGTGTTCACTTCCGGACTCACGAAAGAGACCATCACGGTAACACACACGGTTGGTGTATTTTAATTAAGGTCAACTTCAGGTTTTCTACAACCGACATTAACAAATTCCCATCTGCCACATAACCGCAGGCACGGCTCTCGAAAGTTTATACCTGCAGGGTGTCCCAACTTAGCCCATGACAAGCTCTCGCGATCATCGAAGAATAGACCTTCACCCGAGACACTCCGATCAGGCTCGGAATCCCAGTACATCAAGACATTTCACAATGGTAAAACAAGACCAGCAAAAGCCGCCCGGCGTGCCGACATCCCGATAGTAGCCACAGATCTCGTCTCGAGCCACGACCGGATGAGCTAAGCGTCTGTACCCGACGTAACCCAAGTTGCCAAGGGATGGTCCCATACGGTGCTCTAGTTTGGACCAACGCTAGACAAGCAACGCCCGGGGGCTATAAAAGATGACCCACAGGATGCGCGACTCCCAAGGGAAAAAGTAGGTGGTGGTGAGGCAAATGGTAAAAGGCAATGTTGGGCCTTCTGGACAAGTTTTATTCAAAGCGAACTGTCGGGGGTCCCATAAATCACCCGACCGCGTAAGGGACGCAAAATCCGGGAACATAACACCGGTATGACGGAAACTAGGGCGGCAAGAGTGGAACAAAACACCAGGCATAAGGCCGAGCCTTCCACCCTTTACCAAGTATATAGATGCATTAATAATATAAGAGATATTGTGATATCCCAACATAAACCCTGTCCACCATGGAGAAATCTTCAACTTCACCTGCAACTAGCAACGCTATAAGAAGGGCTGAGCAAAGCGGTAACATAGCCAAACAACGGTTTGCATAGGAATGGTGTCAAAAGGTTAGAGGTTTGACATGGCAATTTGGGAGGCTGACAAGCAAAAGGTAGGCATCGTAGCATTGGCATAGCAAAAGAGCGAGCAAACTAGCATAGCAAAGATAGTAGTGATTTCGAGGGTATGGTCATCTTGCCTGCAAGGTTCTCAGAGTTGTCGAAGACTTGATCCTCGTTAGGCGTTCTCAACAGGTTCCTCGTTCACGTACTCGTCTCCCGGCTCTACCCAAAGCAAGAACACAAGCAACGGAACCACAATCAAACAAGGAACAATGCACAAGCAATATGATGCAATACATGACATGCGATGCGAGATGTTATATGCAATGCATATGTATGCTCCGGAAGGAAGATGATGAACCGGGCATCAACTTGGCAAACCAAGTATGCCGCTGGAAAGATGAGATGATTTCGGTTGAAATCGATATAAAGATCACCGGAATCGGATGCACGGTTTGCAAAAGACAAGCAAAACAAGAATGACGCAAAACTGCGTTTAACAGCCCGATACTACTTAGCACGCGACACGAAACTACGCTACAGCACCCCAACATGCAAACAAAGCATATGGCAACGAACTACAGGAGATGCTTAACAAAAGAGGAACACTGAGCTACGGCTAAATCACATCATAACATGTTCAAACAAGCATGGAGAAAGTGCTCAAAATATCAGGTTCACAGACTTAGTGAAAATACTAACATGGCAGGAATTAACATCAGGAAGGCATGTTTAGAGCAAGCAAACAACATGCTACAGGAACTTATAATAGCAAAGCAAGGCATGACATGATTCTACTCAAAGCATATTTCAATAGTCCCTTACTGACCATAAGCCAAAAGGACTCTAAGAAATGATGGCACCCATGTAAACATAGCAAGTTTTATTACAGATTTCAGACTTAGTGAAATATCAGGACATGGCAAAAACAGATTCAACATGGCATGTTAAGTGAGCTCGATGCACTCACTACAGAGCAATACATGGCATGGCAAGGCAACCAACAGTAAGAAGGCATGATTATGAAGCTAAGCATGGCAAGAGCAAGGTCATAGCATACACGGATCAACTACAACGACCTCGTGAAAATTGACTCTCATGCAAACAATCTGCCAGGAAACATTTTCAAGCAACTTTAGAGCAAGATATGAACATGTTCCAGCAGGCTAAAAATGCAAAAAAGGGCATGAATGGATAGAGCAAGACATGTATATCAAAACATGTTTATAGAGCATCTCCAGATTATGCATAGAATGATTAGTGGAAGCATGTTAACATGGCATCAAATTATAACAGATTCTGCCAGGAAAACAACAACAGCAACTACCCTACTTTACAAGCTCGATGCACTCAGCACACAACTCACAAAAATACAAGGTCAACACCTCTGGAAAGATGGCATGTTCTAGTCCAACATTCATGTAGAGCTCAAGTTCATAGGGTGCACACATAATTCATGGCAAAATGACAAAAGAGCTCGAGCTGATAAGATTCTGAAACTAACGATCTGAAGCTATCTTCCAACAGCATTTCGGGCATCAAGATGAGCTCAAATGCAAATGATGCAATGGAATGAAATGATGTACTCGTCGAGACGAACAATTTGACATATTATACGCGCAAAACGGAGCTACGGGTGCAGAGATGCGATGCGATGAATATGGCATGATTTTATCAAAATCCTGGGACTTAGTCAATTTTACCTCCGGAAAACCGGGACGAGCCATGCGACGGGCAGATCCGGACGCGGCGCTGGTGTTTGATCGGGACGGTGGATCTCATCCACCCGCCCAGATCCGCGACGAGGGGCCGGTCTGCGGGCTCCGCGAAAGGGCGGCGGGCGGCGAGGTCGAGGCGGGCAGCAGACGGCGGCGGCCGCGAGAGATGGGGACGGCGGCATGGAGCCGGGCGGCGCTGGGCCGGCGGGGCCGAGGCAGGGCGGCGGTGGGGCAAGGGCGCGCGGCAGAGAGGTCCGGGCGAGGGCGCCGGCGAGAGAGCAGCGGGCCGGCGCGGGACCTCATGGGCGCAAGGCGGCAGCAGATGAGCGGGTAGCGTGAGGCCGGCGAGGCCGAGCAATGGAGGTCCGTGGGCGGGCGGAGGCGGCTCCCGGCCGGCGGTGGCGGCGGCGGGCGAAGCGCCGCCGGCGGCGGTCAGTGGGATGGCCCGGGCGGCGTGGTGGCACCCACGGGCGGCGGCGGCAAAACGGGCCGGGCGGGGCTCGCTCGCTCTCATGAGGTTCCATGTGTGCGTGATGGCAGGGTGGCTACGTGGCGCGACGGGTTGGTCCGGCGGCGGCGCGATGACGTGTCGGCCCGGATTGGCCGGAGTGAGGTGGTCAGGCGGTGGACATGTCCGTCCGCCGGGCGGACATGTCCGGCGGCGCGCGGGGGAAGAGGCTAGGGTTCATCTGCGCGAAAATTCCGGGGGAGACACCTATATATGGAGGTAGAGGGAGCTAGGAGTGTCCAAATGAGGAGCGGTTTTCGGCCACGCGATCGTGATCGAACGACCGAGAGCATGGAGAGAAGTTAGATGGGTTTTGGGCCACTTTGGAAGGGGTGTTGGGCTGAAACAAAAGAGGGCTTTACGGTTATCCGGTTAACCGTTGGAGTACCAAACGACCTCCGAATGACACGAAACTTGACAGGCGGTCTACCGGTGTTATACCGAGGCCGCTTGGCAAACCTCGGGCCATTCCGAGAAAGTTTAATACCCGCACATGAAAAGAGAGACGAGGGGACGCCGGGGAACATAGGAGCGCCGGATTGCAAAACGGACAACGGGAAAAATGCTCGGATGCATGAGACGAACACGTATGCCAAATGAAATGCACATGATGACATGATAAAATGCAAATGATGACATGGCAAAGTGCAACACGCAAGCAAATGACATGGCAACGACGGCGAATAACTGGCAGACGGCAGACACCTGGCGCATCGGATCCGGGGTGTTACAGTATGTGCCTGACCGGGAAACGGTCCTTCATCAAAGCGGGGAATTCTAAACATTCCGGTAGTCGATCGAGTGGTTGACCGATCTCTCATTTGATCATGACAATCGATTTTCGGCTTTCATCGAGGTGCTCGCCAAATTAATCGGGGCACAATCGCAGAAGTTCTCCGGTGCCGCGTTAGCGGTGATCTGAACGTAAGGCAGCAAAACACGTGAGCCGGGCAAACCCAACATTTGACCAAAGACATGATTCGAGCTGATGCATATAATGCCTAACTTTCGAGACGCCGAACACTCCCTAAGGTGTTCGGTCTTTATAATAATGGGCGAGATGCCCTAAGCCCCTAGTGTCCAGGTATGGGCATGGTCTTCTGACGCGGCCGATGCCAAAACGTCAGGCTCCGCTTTGGCTATAGAAAGAAACCAAGGGAGAATAACAACAAGAGACAGTAAAAAAGGTTTACGCAGGTCTTAATCTGAAAAGAATCCTCCCAACGGGTCCCTACCGCACGCTCGCGCCGTGTCTCCGCGCAGTCGTTTATTCTGGACGGCCATGCACGTTGTTCATCTGTAAAAAAAGAGGAACGTTTAGTTTGAAAATAAATCGTGCGAAAAATATGTGAAAAAGAAGAAATATAAATAATTAAAGCGGGTTTGTATGAACCCGCGGTTGTTTATCTTGCCAGACCGTGAAGAGGTATGCGGCTAGGGAGCCCTAGCTTTCCGAGGCCGGATTCGTCTATCCGAGTCCGGGTCTTTAAGTGACCCTCGATCAAAATGGCGCCACGCGACCGGGCATCTTGAGTGTAAGAGACGCGAATGCGGTATGGCGTTGAAGCGGACAAAAGCCTTTCGTCCCAAGAGTGCTTGATATTCACTTTTAAATGGGATGATGTGAAAAATTAATTTTTCGCGTCGAGAATTGTTCGGCGATCCGAACACGACTTCTAGTAATATAGAGCTTGTGCACTTGGCGTAAGGAAGTGTCTAGCGTCACTCCTTTGAAGGAAGTGTGGCTGTGTCGGATTTTGGTAGGGTCTATCCCCATCCTACGGATTGTGTTTGAATATAGCAGGTTTAAGTCGCTGCCTCCGTCCATTAGGACGTTAGTAAATTGTAATCCGTCTATTATGGGATTCAATATCAGGGGAGCCCGTCCCGCGTTTCGAACGCTTCTGGAATAGTCCAGGTGGTCGAAAGTGATTGGTTTTGATATCCAATCTCTACAGTCTGCTGGGTTGGACCGCGCGAAGCTCTTTTTAGAAAGTGCCGCACTATTTTTCCGTGTTATCACGTGAAGTGAATTTACTGCTTTGACCCCTTGTGGGAAAGTCTTTTGTTTTCCGGTGCTCTGCTGGTGGGTTTTATCGTCTTCGCTTGACGCGTCGAGGCCCTTGTGTTCGGCGTTTAGTCGGTCGGACTGTTTAAAAACCCAAAGCAATCCTCGTGGGTGTGATTTGCGTGCCTTAGGGTACTTGTGGATTTGACATATCCGACCCAAAATCTTGTTTAAGTTGGACAATTCATCATTGTCATCCTTGAGATGATGTGTTTTGTTGTTGTTGGGCCGCGAGCTTTTGAATCCGGCGTTGACTGCGGTGCTCTTTGGGCTTTTCTCTTTATTCCAGTGCTGCTCTTTTCTGCGCCGTGATTTTCTGCTTTCCATCTCTTATCTCGGATGTACTTGGGTCATTGGTGTCGCATCTTGCTAGCTACTATCTTCTCCCGCATGTAAGCGGGTCATGAGGCTTGTTAGTGCGGACATTGTCCTCGGTTTCTCTTGACCGAGGTGCACAGCAAGCCATTCGTCTCGGACATTATGCTTGAAAGCTGCTAAGGCTTGGCGTCCGGACGATCGACTATTTGGTTCTTTTGGTAAGAAACCTGTTCCTGCACTTCGCTGATTCTCCGGGCTGTTGAGTTATGTGACTTAGATCATTTGCATCCGGAGGACGGACATAAGTCCCTTGAAAATTTGCTCTAAACGCATCCTCGAGCTCTTCCCAACTTCCAACAAGTTTTCGGGAGGCTCTTAAGCCAATGACGGCTGGCCCTTTGAGCTTGAGGGTAGATATTTTATGGCGTGGAGATCGCCTCCTCGCCATGTGTATATGTAGTATATAATCTTCTATCCGCACTCTGTGGTCTGTTGTTCCATCGTAGGCCTCTATGTTTATGGGTTTAAATCCTCTGGGAATTCATGGTCCAAACCTCATCGATGAAACATAGTGGGTGTCTGGCGCCCAGATTTGTGTGTGCCACTATCATCGGACACTTGACGTGTTGCCTTGCTTCTTGGGGCCTTCTCCTTTGGCCCGTAGATGGACCAGTGGGCCATCTATCCTTCCAAGTTCGTTGGTTGGTTTATGTGTGGCGCCATTGTTAGAATTTGGCCTATCATCCGCCGCCTATCCAACCAGCAGCCCTTTATTTTTGGACGGTGGAGGCTCTATGGCCTCCTCGTCGATTCTCGTAGCAACTTGCGCTTGGTAGCTCTTTGATTGGTGGCCATTGCCGTATTTGTTCATGGGGTTTTGAGCACTTTGCTCCATCTCATTCTCGAGTGTGTCTTCCGCTGTTTTGTGCCTCCGCTTTTCCTTCTTCGAGCTTCTTGCGATCGACGAGTCTTTTCCGGGTTCTTGCTCTCCGGCGGTGTGTCCGGTATGAGGTCGTCCGATTGTTGTTTTCACCGCTTGGACTGATTATCGACTCGTCATGGTCGGACGGTTGCTTATCTGCATGTTCGCCGTCCGCTTGTGAGCCCCCGCCAGACAGCGGGCTCCTTAGGAGCGTTGTTGTCGTCGGCGGGACTTAGGGCGGCGTTTGTGCCGTCGTTTTGGTCTTCTCCGCCACTGCCGTTGGTCCTCGTTATCGCTCTCCTTTGGGGTGTCCACCATATATATGTCATGCGACGAGGTGGTCCTGTCGTCTTGTATAAGCTCGCTTTTGTTCGTCTCCGGCCGCCGCGTTCATAGCGCCGATGTCTTCGGAGTCGTAGTCTAGCATATCGGTTAGATCGCCGACAAGGCTACAAAGTGGGTGGTGGGTGGGCTCAATTTCTTCGCCATCCGTATTTCAACCATCCCGCCATAGTCCGCCAGACTCTCCGATAACGAGAGATGCTTTAGTGAATTCAAGATATCGCCAAAAGGCGAGTATTGGAAGATGTCCGCGGCGGTGAATTCCATAACCGGTGCCCGATCCGGATCGATGGGTAGGGGCGCGGGAGGTTCGGAGTCCGGCAAAGAGTCCGGCGCCTCAGAATCACGAGTTTCGCAGGGGACAAGATTAATGTTCGGCTCCACCGCCGTGGATGTTGAAGCCCCGGCGGCGTCTATCCACCGCCCTCGATCTGGCGATCGGCTCGCTAATGGCGAAGCGGATCCGTGTCGCGGCCACCAAGGCACCGCTCGCGGCGAGCTAGATCATGCCCATCTTCACAAAGGCGGCGCTGGCCGTGGCTCGAGTCCGTCGAAGATCAAGCCTCCGCGACATCGGCCGTGAAGTTTAAGCTTCAAATCGACCGACGGCGGGCGTAGCTTCGATCTGCTCCGGATGGCCAAGTGAATTGGCCCGCAGCAGTGAAGCCACCGAATCTGAAGATCTGTCCGGGAGAAAAGTCTCACCGACAGCGTTGTTGGTTGAAGATGCCATCGAGCCTATCGGTGACGACACGTAAGAACTCTCAATGAAAGCACCAATGTCGGTGTCAAACCGGCGGATCTCGGGTAGGGGTCCCGAATCTGGCGTCTAGGCGGATGGTAACAGGAGACGAGGGACACGATGTTTTACCTGTGTTCGGGCCCTCTCGATGGAGGTAAAACCCTACGCCCCGCTTGATTAATATTGATGATATGGGTAGTACAAGAGTAGATCTACCATAAGATCAAGGAGGCCAAACCCTAGAAGCTAGCCTATGGTATGATTGTTGTAATGTATGTTGTGTCCTACGGACTAAAGCCCTCCGGTTTATATAGACACCGGAGGAGGCTAGGGTTACACAGAGTCGGTTACAATGGTAGGAGATCTACATATCCGTATTGCCAACCTTGCCTTCCACGCCAAGGAAAGTCCCATCCGGACACGGGACGGAGTCTTCAATCTTGTATCTTCGTAGTCTTGGAGTCCGGCGGATATTGATAGTCCGGCTGTCCGGACACCCCCTAGTCCAGGACTCCCTCAGCAGGTAAGACCTTCTAGAGCAATAGGCGATAGAGGTCATCGAAAGTTCGGATTGTATTAAAAAGTATCTTATGAAGCATAAGAATAACTGGGGATGAATGGATACTCGATAAAAGCGAGTAATTATCGTAGGGGTATTTATGCAGCAAGGATTGCAGGGCAGTAAGCATAAAGGATCCTCGGAACATCGAAGAGTATTTCAGGACATCTTGTAATAACAAGAGCAACTGGGGATGAAGGTATGAACGACAACGTAGGTAGTTACGCATAAGGGTTTATCGGTGTTAGGGATTGCAACGACGAAGGGCACAAGGGTCTCGAGAAAACTTTGGAGAGTATCTTCAGAAACTTTTGGTGCACCAAGTAATCATCTGGAGTGAGGGGCTCTCCGGGAGAAAGTATTTACGAGAACCTAGAGTTGTTAGCAAAATCAGTTAACCCGAATAGGAGAGAGATCAGATTCCCAGAGTAAGGACGAGGAATAAAAGATCCTAATACCACCCAATGGCGACGTGGGCCCGTAAGCCACACAGCCATGTTAGTAAAACTGTTTTTCAAAGACTAGACTCAACTTCGGCCAAAGAGTTGGAAAGGGGGATCCTACAGGCAGTCGGCTCTGATACCAACTTGTGGCGCCCTCGATTCAATCATACACTAATCATACACGCAAATGTGTACAATCAAGATCAAGGACTCACGGGAAGATATCACAACACAACTCTAGACACCAATTAAAAAATACAAGCTTTATATTACAAGCCAGGGGCCTCGAGGGCTCAAATACAAGAGCTCAATACACAAGAGTCAGCGGAAGCAACTATATCTGAGTACAGACATAAGTTAAACAAGGATGCCTTAAGAAGGCTAGCAAAAAAGCAACAACGATCGAAGAGGCAAGGCCTCCTGCCTGGGACCTCCTAACTACTCCTGGTCGTCGGCGATCCTCACGTAGAAGCATCCATCGGCGGTGGCATCTGGCTCCAAGGATCCACCATCTGGTTGCATCAACCGGAAAGAAGGAAGAAGGGGGGAAAAAGGGGTAGCAAAGCAACCGTGAGTACTCATCCAAATTACTCGCAAGCATCAGATCTATACTAAGTATGCATTTGTATCAAATGGAAGGGTTGTATCTATGGACTGAATTGCAGAATGCCAGAATAGAGGGGGAAAGCCTAGCCTATCGAAGACTAGCATCTTCACGCAGCTCCGAGCATCTTGCAGCATGTAGAAGAGTAAAGAATAGTAGTTTATATTTAACAAGCATGTTGTAACATTAATGCCTAGAGATCCTTCCTCGACTCCCTGCGAGAAAGCAATCCCGGAGCCACATATCTCAAGTATCCATTTGTAGTTGTATAAGATCAGGATATAAGTCTGAACGTCCATTACCGTGGACACGGTATTCGAATATATAACTTCCCTGCAGGGGTGCACCACGTTACCCAACACGCCGATCACTCCGGCGGACACACCTTTACGGGGTCAATGCCCGCCTCGGAAGATCAACACGCCGCAGCCGACCTAGGCTCAGCAGAGAGGTCCCCGCCGGTCTACATCCTAAGCACTCCGGTCTTGGGCCCATCGCCCAAAGACTCGGGGCGTTGTGTGCGGTGGATACCAGCACCGCCTCGGATGGCCAGCACGATCCGACCGTGCCACAATGCTGAACTGGACGTCTGACAAAGCTTCGGCTGCTACTGCGACGTCGAGGCCCATAACTATTCTCGCGTGGTGGTTAGTGCGTAAAGGCCAAAGGCCAACTCAGAACAAATACCCAAACCATAGTGTATTATTAGCTTGCGGAGACGAGCAGAGACTCACAATCAAAAGTGACCCCGTCGCCCCGTCTCGTGGACTTACGACAAGGGCTCAGAATGCCCGGCCGTGCCACGTCATTATCTTGCGGGTGCTCTCCGGGCCCGCCCAACTTTCACCAAGGTCTCAAGTAAAGTCATTGTAACCGTGTGTCCGAACATCAAGGGGAAAACCCGAGGAATCAACCCCGGTGGATTCCACTCAATGTAATCATCAAGGTGAACGTAAGAGGGACCACCCTCGAGGTTCACTCTTGAGGTGTTGAACGACAAAGCCGTATCGGGAATGGCGAAAGAGGAAATCACCATCGATGACCACGACCGAATAGCTACACTACAGAATTATCATCAGGAGTGCGTTATGAGGGATCACCCTCGGCACTCGATAGTAGCTCTGTAGAGTCAAGCAACAAAAGGAGCGTGATGTGATGTGAGGTGTCGGGCTCTGGTCGTCGATCACGTCGATCGAGGCGTCGATGATGAAGTAGGGGCAACAAGGACAAGGTGGGGTCATTGATGGATCACTAACCAACCTATACTAAGCAGTTTAGGATAAGCAGGTAGGTAACAATAAGCAGGTACAAAAGCAGGCTATGCATCAGAATAGGAGCAAACAATAACAGTAGCAAAATCTAATGCAAGCATGAGAGTATAGAATGGGCGATATCGGGATGATCAAAGGGGGGGCTTGCCTGGTTGCTCAGACAAGAAGGCGGGTCGTCGTCGACGTAGTCGATCACAGGGACATCAACATCGGTCTCGGGGTCTACCGAAGAGAAGAGTGGGGAAGGAACAGTAAATACATAGCAGGCAAGTGCATAACAGGACAACAGACAGAGCTAGACGTGTTCTAACGCAGCGCTAGGTGATACTGGCGAAGGGGGAAACATCCGGGAAAGTATTCCCGGTTCAGGACGTCTGTCAGACAAATGAACCGGAGGGGAAAATTTGAATGTTTGCTATGCCAGGGACGTGTGGCGGACGAACGAATCGCGTGTTTAAATTCGTCTCGTCGTTCTGAGCAACTTTCATGTACAAAGTATTTTCACCCGACATACAGATTATTTTCTATGATTTTCTAAAGTATTAGCAATATTCTGAAATTACTGGAATTATATTAATTCGAATTTCAAACAATGCAATTATTTGTATACTCGGAGGTAGCCAGCCACAGTCCAAGACATGTGGGGCCCCTGGGCTGGGTTGACCCAGTCAATGCTTGACTGGTCAACAAGTGAACAGTGCATGTGGGCTCGTTTGTCATACACACAGAACCTTTTAGTATTTATTTAAAATTTAATTATAATGGAGGGCCAATGTGTCGGTTGCACAGGTAGCTAACTAATTAATTAGAAAAACTAATCTAATCTACTACCCCTATAAAAGAAAGAGAGGGGCAGATCCAAATAACCAGAACCGTTTATCTAGCCGATCCAAGGGTCTAAAACATCTCGGTGTTTAACGCAACAAGCCACTGATCAACCGGTCTAATCCCCGTACCGCTCGTCATCATCAAACTAACCGCACGCCACGCCTCAGCAAAAATAGAAACTGCCTGCACGCCTTCTGCCCCCGCCGCTCGCTGCTCCTCATCTGCCAGCGCTCCTCCTCTGCTTGCGCCATCTCGCCCACCACTCCTCCTCTGCTCGCGCCAATATCCTTCACCTTCGCTCCGTCGCCATTGCTGCCCGCCGCTCCTCATTTTCGCGGACGACGGCCAAAGACGCTAACGCCCCGCCCACCGCTGCTTCCCCACGGATGCGAGCGGATCGCCGCCGCCGCCGGTTGCTCTCCCTTCTGCCTCATGGATGTGAGCGCGGATCACCCGGCCGCTCCTTCGAATCTGCCACACGGACACGAGCGCGGGTCGGCTGCTGCCCCACGGATGCAAGAGCGGGCCGCCACCACCGCCACATTGGGGCCCTCGCCACCACGCGAGCGAACTTTGATCAGGTTTATTTTATCTTAACACCTAACATCAAGCCACCAGTTCGGTGTATCCTCATACTCTATATTTTCTACAAGACCATGCAAGACGAGGAGCAGCGAAGGAAATCTGGTTCCATGAAACACCATGGGTGGGCCTGCTTCATGTTCAGTTTCGGTCTGGTGTACCTCATACTCATGTGATTTTCCTTTTAAGTAAACCATTGCAAAGAGCTTCATATTCAGTTTTACATTTGTCGCTTGATCGCTTCAAGTGTGTCTGATTGCATATATCAAGTTTCCTCAACTGCTCATGGACTACGGGATGTAGGTTTCAAGTGTGTACAAATTGCATGAATCAATTTTGACTTCCGAGAGTTCAAGCCCTCTACTCAATTTGTAGTTGGCATTTTTAGTGGGGTTGTTGTTTGGTTTCTTGAAACAACTACTCGAATCAAGCATGCATTTCTAAAGATTGTTTCGCTCATTATTTTCTTGCTACAAATGTACTATCTCCTAGCTTTTGCCACTTTGGAGACATTTCATTAAACCGGCCTTAACCACCTCATCAGAATCGGAGAGGTTTTCGAAGACTTGTCGATGCATGATTACACCGCTAATGGCTACATGAGACACGCAGACGCACTTGGTGCATTCTTCTCTTCTTTCCTTTATATTTTCTTCATCCTTGTGCTTGTAAATTTGTAACTCAAGAGGTCACAAACTTTTGCAACCTGGAGGTATCACTTTCAGACTGGTACATATGCATGTAGCTGTTCATGAAGCATCATTTTACTAAAGTGTCCAATGTCTGTTCTCTTATAATCTAGGTGCTTGATCAAGGCTGCGTATGAGCTTATTAACAACGATGGTGTGCTAAATGTGATCATAAGGAACCTGGAAAAGGAGTATGTCTCTTAATGGACATCTTTCTATTTTGCATTGAACTTTGATTAATTATTTTACTGTACATTTCCCAAAATTCAAGGATTGGCTTCTTACTCATTACAAATGGTTCCAGTCTTTATTCTTAGTTTTTACAGTTATATAAGGAACAATGTTCAAATTCACTAACATGTGCTTTGTGACAGTACTTCACTGTATGTTCATTATATATGCATGCAGCAATACTTCCTTTCAATCTATTCATTAGTTCGTAAGCTAGATCGTGTGCCAAGTTGTATTTACTGGACACTTGCTACTCTTTTCCTTGTGCAATTATTCAGTCTTGGTTATATTTTGTGGTATTTCGAGTTGCATAAATGACTCAAACATCGAGCTACTAAATCTTACATGTACTAAATTTGTGCTTTTTGTAATATCAAAATACGGTTCTCCTTCAAAGTATTATTCTTCCTTCTATCAATATGCTTCGGAAAAGGATCTCAACAGATCAACCGTAAGGAGAAGAGAGCAGCCAAAGAAAAGTTAAGAACAAGACACATGCTTCAGATTAACTCCTATTCCGGACCTATATGCTTTTGATGATTGAATTAGATAAAACAAGTATATATTTCTAAAGATTAATGGATTCTAATCGTATGATTTTGACATGCACTAAGTTTTCCATATGTTTGACTATTGTGTCACGTGCAAATATGCGTATGATGGTCTACGTTTTGGGGACTTGGTTTTGTGAATCGATGTGTTATCTTGAGCAAATATCTTACTATCTCGCATAATGTTATAATATGAACTTTTACTATTGATATATCATACAAGATGTCGAATGTGTCAATACATATATACTTATGCAACTACTAACTGAAATTTATTTTTCACCTACAAAATATATAGAATCTTCGTCCATGTTTTCATGTCGATACCCGATTTACATGTTCATACAGTTGGGTTGTTCGAGCTAACACTGCAAGGCCTTACAGTGCATCAGGGGCATCTAATAAAGTTTTTAGGTTTGTCCCTAGAACTATTATATCTAGACAAGATACTTGCTTGCAGAACCATCAAAGCTGAACCTTCTAGGTAATTTTACATAATCAGCGGCTGGGCGCCCACAATCATCCATGATTTGCGTCTGTTTCTCTTTTCTGTTTTGCTTGGTTGATTTTCAGTTATAGAGAAGAGTTAGAGTTGGATGGAGTATCAAACAATGGAATCAAATCATGCATGCAATTGTAAGTCAACCATATAAGCATAGACATGGTTTCAGTTTTCCAATGTATAGTGGAAGTTATTTAAGTCGTTTGAAATATTAATAGAGAGTTTTTTCTATTGATGTTTGCTGTGAACGATGTGAATATATTCCCTTAAAGAAATTCGTGTGAATATATTTGGATGGCTTCATTTTCAAATAAGATCTCTATAGTAGCAACAATTTTAAATAAAAAATACTCCCTCTATAAACAAATATAAGACGTTTTAGATCACTAAAACTTTATGTTCACACTTATACCAGTGTGAAAACTGAATAAGGATCAATTTTATTTTAGATAAACGTGCACTTGCACGTGTACGATTACTAGTACTACCAAACACTAAACAAATCCTAGCACTAATCCAAAGCGTTGGCTAGCTCAGGCACGCACAGGAGCACGCATCCCTTGTGCGTGAGCATTGGATGCTCGTCGGCTCGCATGCCTGGTCGACCATGGCCGAAGCGCATCCCGACGAGCGTGCACAGATGGCCGTGGGCCGACGAGCAGCGGCGAGTTCGGCCGGTCGCGGCAGCAGCGTGACAGCAGTAACAAGCAGCGGCAGCAGGACAGCAAAGCAGCAGCGGCAACGCAACAACATCAGTAGGCGATGGCGGGCTTCAGCAGTAGCGACGGCTGAGCATCAGCAAAAGCAGCGGCAGCCAGCTTGAGCACTAGCAGCGGCTGCGGGCAAGGGAGGCTACGGGCGCGCCGCGGCACGCGGAGGCAAGGCTAGGGGCGCGCAGCCACTCGCAGGCGGTCGCATCCAGAGGGCACAGCCGGTGCACGCAGAGGCGCAGGGGAGCACAACGGGAGTGTTGGTGAGCACGAGCTCCCACAGAGATCTGGGCGCACGGTGGTGGAGGCATACGGCGACGGGTTCGACGGGGAAAAGGGGGAATCGGATGAGGGCCTCACGTTGCGCCTGTAGAGGTACACAGCGGGCTCGGGGAGGCTCGGGGACGGTCGGGGTCGAGCAAATCGACGATGGCGGCCGGCGGTGCAGGATGTCGAAGACGAACTCGATGGCGGCGATTCGGTGCAGCTCCGCACGATTTGATGCTCGGGAAGGACGAAGTCAATGGTGGCTGTCATCCTGGTCGCGGTCTCAGGGCTTGGGGAGGCCGGTGGCCGCGTCTGTGGAGGCGGCATGGCGGCGGTGTCGCTCGGGCGGTACGAGCAGAGGAGATCGCGGCACGAGGGAGAGGAAGGAGATGCGGCTAGGGTTTCGCAAGGGGGAGAGAGCAACCTTGTAGGGCGCCAAGGGGAGTGCATGGCCGCCCCGTGGCCATCGGCGCCGTGTACGGCCGCCCTCTGTCCACGAGCTCCCGATGAACAGAGGAAGGGGAACGACCTGGCGGTGGGCTGGGCCTGTCTAGTGGCCAAGGCCCAGGGGAATTAGTGGGGAGGGATTTGTTTTCTTTTGCTGATCGGGTTTTTTCCTTTTCTTTTGTTTAACTCCCTTTTTTGCCTATGTTTGCATTTTCTTTTTGTACCAAAAGAGTTTTGTTTTGAGCGAAACGTTGCACATAATTCTAACACAATAAATTGAGATGGAACAAAAAGTATGGGGTCAAAAGGAGTTGTCTAACCATTTTTAGAAATTGAAAAGGTCAATTTCAAATTATGCTGAACCACTAAATAATTTCCAGGGCCACTTTCGGAATCCAAAAGAGGTTTGTTCCAACATGAAAAATATCCAGCGAATATTTGCCACACTTTGAACATTTTAGCTTTCATGTTTGAAAACTTTTATTTTGGACTTTAAATTAAATTTGAATTTGGACCGGGTTTGAACCAACGAGAGTTTAACAACAGTAATCATGATGACGTTGCATCATTAGCAGGGAATTACTATAGCTTAATTATCCGAGCGTCACAAAAAACAGGTGCAACTTTAAAACTTTCAACATAAAGGGAGGAAACTGGATGTTGTTGAAATAAGCATATCTTCCCCTCTCGTAATAATTCCAGTACCATCATGAATAAATTCAACAATATAACTATCAGTAGGTTGGAAAAAGGGCTAGGCGTAAGCGAGGCGGTTGGCCTTCGCTTAGTGCCTAGGTGGCGCAGCCTAGGCGGACGTATATTTTGGATACCAACGTGTATTTTGGTTTTACAATGTGTACCTATATTGACTTTAAGCATATAAGTGAGTAAACTACCAACTAACGCCATTGGAGTATGACCCTTTTGGCATGTTTGTGCAATAAGGTGCAATTTCTCGTTTGAGTGGACCATTTCTTGCTTGTCTTGCCTAGAGATTTGCTTATGCCACAAGCGAGGCGGTTGGTCATTGCCTAGCGCCTAAGCGTGCCTAAGAGCCTCCTGAGCATTGCCTTTTCCAACAGAGTCTATCACATATAGCATTATTTTCATGATCCATAGGCATAAAAAAATTTATTACTCTCCCCATAAGCAAATTTCTTCTCATTAATAATGGTGGGAGCAAACTAAGAAAACTATCATGTGATACTTGATTGACATAACCCAATTGAACATTAAATCATGATGACAAGTTTCATGGTTATTATTGCACTTTATGGCATACATGTCATCACAATAATCATCATAGATAGCAACTTTTTTCTCACAATAATCAGTTGGCACATCTTCCAAAATAGTGGATTCATCACTAAATAAAGTCATGACGTCTCCAAATCCAATCTTATCATTATAATAAGATTCAACGCCCTCCAAAATAGTGGGATCATTATTACATAAAGTTGACACTCTTCCAAACTCACTTTCATCATCATTTTAAAAATCATAAATAGGAGGCAAGTTTTCATCATAACAAATTTTCTCATCAAAAGTAGGGGGTCTAAAAAGAAAATACTTATCAAACATAGCATCCCCAAGTTTATGGCTTTGCATATCATTAGCATCAATGAATATTCAAAGAATTCATACTAATATCATTGCAATGATGATTAGCATTCATGGAACTCACACCAAACATTGTGTTAAACTCTTCTTTTAACACTTCATAACAATTGTCGGAATTCATGTTTTCAAGAAAAAACTTCATGAAGATAAAGAGTTTGATGCAACTTCACTTCCATTTTTTTGTAGCTTTATTGTATAAACCAAACTAGTGAATGAACAAGAAACTAAAAGATTCAATTGCAAGATCTAAAGAAGATACCTTCAAGCACTCACCTCCCCGACAACGGTGCCAGAAATAGCTTGATGTCTACCACGCAACTTTATTCTTCCAGACTTTGTTGGGACTCCAAGCACAGAGTTCTGTAGGACAACGTCAAATTTCCCTCGAGTGGATGACATTAGGTTTATCAAGTCGTGGGAGGTGTAGGATGAATATGGTCTCTATCAAACAACCCTGCAATTAAACACAAAGAGTCTCTTTGTCTCAAACACACACAATACAATTGTCAGCTGTATAGGTGCACTAGTTCGGCAAAGAGATGATGATACAAGTGTAGTATGGGTAGTAGATATAGGTTTTTGTAATCAGAAATAATAAAAACAGCAAGGTAGCAGGTGATAAAATTGAGCAAAAATGGTATTGCAATGCTTATAAACAAGGTTTGGGTTTCATATTTTCGCTAGTGCATTCTATCAACATTACTAACATAACTGAATCATATGAAAATCCCTCAAAGTGCGGTGATGAATCGCTCCAAAGTTTCTATTCCAATCGGAGAAAGTGGGATGAAATCGCGTAGGTAGTAAACCACCTTAAAGTTATGTTTCCACTCAATCTATTGAACCACCCCAAAGTGTCACGAATACTTATAGAGATCGTACTCCAACAACACCATATGATACGCACCAATAAACTCTAATGTCACCTAGATACCCCAATGTCACCACGGGTATCCGCGAGTGATACATGCATCAAGTAATCTCTAATCCAAAGTATTCAATCCAATAACAAAGAAACCTCAAAGAGCAAGATCAGTTCACCAAAAAAGTGATAGAGGGGAAGAACACCGTATGATCCAACTATATTAACAAAGCTCATGGTACATCATGATCATGTCCTATCAAGATCACGAGAGAGAGAGAGAGAGAGAGAGAGAGAGATCAAACATGTAGCTAATGGTACATATACCCTCAGCCCTAGGGGTGAACTACTCCCTCCTCATCATGGAGGCAACAAGGATGATGAAGATGGCCTACGGTGATGGCTTCCCCCTCTGGCAGCATGCCGGAATAGGCCCCCAGATGAGATTGCTTCGGAACAGAGGCTTGTGGCGGCGAAAAAACTCATCTAGGTTACTTTTCGGAGGTTCCTGGATCTATAGGAATTTTTAGCGTTAGAATCACGCCAAAAGGAGTACGAGGGCCCCACAAGCTATGATGGCATCCCGATGGTACAAGGTGCGCCATGTGAGCTTGTGGCGTCCTCGTGGGTCTTTTGTTCCTCCCCCAAAGCTTTGGGGGTCTCTTATGTTAAAAAAACACCATAAATTTTTATCATGTTTATACTTAGTTTGGTATGGTTTTTCTACGAAACAACCAAATAGGCAAAAACAGGAACTAGCACTGAGCACTAAGTTAATAGGTTAGTCCATAAAAATCATATAAAAGTGCACCAAAACCATGTAGAACTCATGTAAATATAGCATGAATACTTCATAAATAAAGATACGTTGGAGACAAATCAGATGCTCGAGGGCCCCACAAGGATAGGTGCCGCGGCCAGGGGTGGCTGCGCCACCCAGGCTTGTGCCCCCCTGAGTCTCCATTTGACCTAATTCCTTCCAGAAATCCTTGGAGCTAGACCCAAAACAATTTTATCACCGACACAAGCCTCTATTCTGAAG
This sequence comes from Aegilops speltoides, assembly GCA_021437245.1. Classification (NCBI taxonomy): domain Eukaryota; kingdom Viridiplantae; phylum Streptophyta; class Magnoliopsida; order Poales; family Poaceae; genus Aegilops; species Aegilops speltoides. The sequence continues at coordinate 211,524,254 of CM038144.1, forward strand.
CGATCCCATCATGATCCCTGCTCGGGAGTTCTGCCGAAGGGGGAAGTCATTGGGGTGGCCATCTTCATCAACCTGGCTGCCTCCATGATGATGTGTGAGTAGTTAGCTCTCTCTCTCTCTCTCTCTCTCTCTCTCATCTTCAATATCATGTTCTCTTCTAAGATCAATCCGATGTAATTATTGTAGTGTGTTTGTTGGGTCTGATGAATTATGGATTTATGATCAGATTGTTCATTGAATTACATTGAATTTCTTGAAGTTTCTTTGCTATAGGATTAAATAGCTATGTATGTTTTTTGATCTATTTGTCTTTTGTGGCCAAGATAGATGAGCATTTATTCAGAGGGAGCGGTGCATAGTAGTGGGTTCAATCTTGCGATGCTCTAATCCATTGATAATAAGGATGAAGACACATTTGCATTGTTGCCACTAAGGATAAAACGACGGGTTTAATCTTGTTGCTAGGTTTCTTTCTGTCTAGATTATGTCATCTTGCTTATTGCCTTATTTTGTTTCTTGCAAACTTAATACTTTGAGACGTATGTTGGATAGTGATCTTGGTGTGGAGTAATAGTAGTAGACATCAGTAAGTTTAACGGTCTACTTATCATGGACGTAATACTTGTGGGAGATTATGCCATGAATGATCTTAGTGATAAAATGCTACCTTTTTGTCCATTGCCCAACAAAAATTTGTTACCATGCCATTACCCGCTTTAGAGAGATATGCCACTAGTGAACCTATGGCCTCCGGGTCTATTCTCCATTTATATAAACTCCTAAAATTGTTTTTACTTTATTTTAGCTTTTTGCCATTTTGCCCTTATCACTATATATTTGCTTTTAATCTTGTAACTAGCAAGAGCCTGACAACCCCCTTGCCAAGTTGGGTGCAAGCAATTTTATTTGTTTTGTGCAGGTGTTGTTAATATTGTTAGCTTGTTGACTTCTACTAGTTCGGTAAATCTTGGTTCTTAACCGAGGGACATACTTTCTGCTGTTGTGCTACATCACCTTTCCTCTCTGGGGAATCCAACAACTCCTACGACAATAGTAGACCCCTAATAACAATTGGTTGTCAATAGGTCGAAATTAAATGTTGGCCGTATTTGGCCTAGACAGGTGACAAGCCGTTAACAGGCTAATACACAATTCAGGCTTAATTGGGCTAGAAGATGCTCATGACCTTTAACAGGTCGAAGGTCATATTGGGCATGTACTGTGCCAAAGCACCCACAGATCATCATCTATCTCTCTCTCTCTCTCTCTCTCTCTCTCTCTGATCTTCAATATCATGTTCTCTTCTGAGATCAATCCGATGTAATTATTATGGTGTGTTTGTTGGGTCTGATGAATTATGGATTTATGATCAGATTGTTCATTGAATTACATTGAATTTCTTGAAGTTTCTTTGCTATAGGATTAAATAGCTATGTATGTTTTTTGATCTATTTGTCTTTTGTGGCCAAGATAGATGAGCATTTATTCAGAGGGAGCGGTGCATAGTAGTGGGTTCAATCTTGCGATGCTCTAATCCATTGATAATAAGGATGAAGACACATTTGCATTGTTGCCACTAAGGATAAAACGACGGGTTTAATCTAGGTTTCTTTCTGTCTAGATTATGTCATCTTGCTTATTGCCTTATTTTGTTTCTTGCAAACTTAATACTTTGAGACGTATGTTGGATAGTGATCTTGGTGTGGAGTAATAGTAGTAGACATCAGTAAGTTTAACGGTCTACTTATCATGGACGTAATACTTGTGGGAGATTATGCCATGAATGATCTTAGTGATAAAATGCTACCTTTTTGTCCATTGCCCAACAAAAATTTGTTACCATGCCATTACCCGCTTTAGAGAGATATGCCACTAGTGAACCTATGGCCTCCGGGTCTATTCTCCATTAATACAAACTCCTAAAATTGTATTTACTTTGTTTTAGCTTTTTGCCATTTTGCCCTTATCACTATATATTTGCTTTTAATCTTGTAACTAGCAAGAGCCTGACAACCCCCTTGCCAAGTTGGGTGCAAGCAATTTTATTTGTTTTGTGCAGGTGTTGTTAATATTGTTAGCTTGTTGACTCCTACTAGTTCGGTAAATCTTGGTTCTTAACCGAGGGACAGACTTTCTGCTATTGTGCTACATCACCTTTCCTCTTCGGGGAATCCAACAACTCCTACGACAATAGTAGACCCCTAATAACAATTGGTTGTCAATAGGTCGAAATTAAATGTTGGCCGTATTTGGCCTAGACAGGTGACAAGCCGTTAACAGGCTAATACACAATTCAGGCTTAATTGGGCCAGAAGATGCTCATGACCTTTAACAGGTCGAAGGTCATATTGGGCATGTATTGTGCCAAAGCACCCACAGACCATTAGTAGTCCAAAATATATGGCAGGCCATTACTGGCCCAATTACTTAGCAGACCGTTAAAAGGGCAATAGTCAACTGGACCATAAATGTGCCACTGTTTTACATGAGCCTTTGAAAAGCCAAAAGTGAAGGCGGCCTGGATTCGTTTCAGATAGAACATGGGTCGCTAAGAGGCTGAAAGTCATGTCGGACCACAAATGACCCAAGTGTAGTGCCGACCGTTAACAAGCCGAAAGACACACCAGGCTGGAAATGACCCCAACTCTACGACAGGTCATTAACATGCTGAAAGACATACTGGGTAGAAATCGGCCCAATTCCTTCACTAGCCGTGATTAGTCCCTTTAGTGATCCAGTAAAGGAGCAGAAAGGATTCTCGACTTTTCCCACAGAGGTGACCATGAGTTATCGAACCCACAAGAGGAAGGCACCCTTGAAGTCAGAGGTTTCTACCAAGCTTTTGTGAGAGAATTAATTCCAGCTTTTGACTGGATTAAAATCAAATTAACAGTAAGGACACTTACAAAATTGGCATGGGTATGAGGACTTATTCTTACAACCATATATTTATGACAGGACCATTACGATCTTAACTTGTGTCCTGGAAGTCATCCATCAAGATGTGCTTGCTACGTATCGAAGTGGGGGATTGCTACGTCTTGAGCTTGCATTGGTTTTCCTCGAAGAGGGGAGGGTGATGCAGCAAAGTGTAGCGTAAGTATTTCCCTCAGTTTTGAAAACCAAGGTATCAATCCAGTAGGAGGCTCCTCAAAAGTCCCACGCACCTACACAAACAAACTGAGAACTCGCAACCAACGCAATAAAGGGGTTGTCAATCCCTTCACGACCACTTGCGAAAGTGAGATCTAATAAAGATAGTATGATAAGATAAATATATTTTTGGTATTTTGTAATATAGATGCAAAAAATAAAGATGCAAATAAAGTAGATGGAAAGCAAATATGATAAGAGATAGACCCGGGGGCCATAGGTTTCACTAGAGGCTTCTCTCAAGATAGCATAAGTATTACGGTGGGTGAACAAATTACTGTCGAGCAATTGATAGAAAAGCGCATAATTATGAGATTATCTAGGCATGATCATGTATATAGGCATCATGTCCATAACAAGTAGATCGATTCCTGCCTGCATCTACTACTATTACTCCACACATCGACCGCTATCCAGCATGCATCTAGAGTATTAAGTTCATAAGAACAGAGTAACGCATTAAGCAAGATGACATAATGTAGAGGGATAAACACATGCAATATGATATAAACCCCATCTTGTTATCCTCGATGGCAACAATAAAATACGTTTCTTGCAACCCTTTCTGTCACTGGGTAAGAACACCGCAAGATTGAACCCAAAGCTAAGCACTTCTCCCATGGCAAGAAAGATCAATCTGGTAGGCCAAACCAAATTGATAATTCGAAGAGACTTGCAAAGGTAACTCAATCATACATAAAAGAATTAAGAGAAGATTCAAATATTATTCATAGATAAACTTGATCATAAACCCACAATTCATCGGATCTCGACAAACACACCGCAAAAAGAGTTTACATCGAATAGATCTCCACAAGAGAGGGGAGAACATTGTATTGAGATCCAAAAGAGAGAAGAAGCCATCTAGCTAATAACTATGGACCCGTAGGTGTGTGGTAAACTACTCACAACTCATCGGAGGGGCAAGGATGTTGATGTAGAGGCCCTCCGTGGTTGCTTCCCTCCCAGAGAGTGCTTGGCAAGGGCTCCAAGATGGGATCTCGTGGATCTGTAAGGTTATGGCGGTGGAAATTGTGTTTCGTGGTGCTCTGGATGTTTTCGGGTGCGAGGTATATATAGGAGGAAGAAGTACATCGGTGGCCGCCCAAGGGGCCCACGAGATAGGGGGCGCGCCCTATAGGGGGGCGCCCTCCTACCTCGTGGGGCCCTCGGAGGCTTCTTGACTTGCACTCCAAGCTCTCCGGATCGATTTGTTCCAAAATAACGCCCCGAAGGTTTCATTCCGTTTGGACTCCGTTTGATATTCCTTTTCTTGAAATATCAAATAGGCAAAAAAACAGCAATATGGGCTGGGCCTCCGGTTAGTAGGTTAGTCCCAAAAATGATATAAATGTGTAAAATAAAGCCCATAAACATCCAAAAGGGGTAATATAATAGGATGGAACAATCAAAAATTATAGATATGTTGGAGACGTATCAAGCATCCCCAAGCTTAATTCCTGCTCGTCCTCGTGTAGGTAAATGATAAAAAAGAAATTTTTGATGTGGAATGCTACCTAGCATAATTCATAATGTAATTTTCTTTATTGTGGCATGAATGCTCAGATCCAAATGAATATAAAATAAAAGTTCATATTGACATAAGAAATAGTAATACTTCAAGCATACTAATCAAAGTAATCATGTCTTCTCAAAATAACATGGCTAAAGAAAATTATCCCTACAAAATCATATAGTCTGGCTATGCTCTATCTTCATCACACAAAGTATTTAATCATGCACAACCCCGATGACAAGCCAAGCAATTGTTTCATACTTTAATAATCTCAAACTTTTTCAACTTTCACACAATACATGAGTGTGAGCCACGGACATAACACTATATGTGGAATAGAATGGTGGTTGTGGAGAAGACAAAAAGGAGAAGGTAGTCTCACATCAACTAGGCGTATCAACGGGCTATGGAGATGCCCATTAATAGATATCAATGTGAGTGAGTAGGGATTGCCATGCAACGGATGCACTAGAGCTATAAATATATGAAAGCTCAATAAAAGAAACTAAGTGGGGTGCATCCAACTTGCTCGCTCACGAAGACCTAGGGCACTTTTGAGGAAGCCCACCATTGGAATATACAAGCCAAGTTCTATAATGAAAAATTCCCACTAATATATGAAAGTGACAACATATGAGACTCTCTAACATGAAGATCATGGTACTATTTTGAAGCACAAGTGTGGAAAAAGAGATAGTAGCATTGTCCCTTCTCTCTTTTTCTCTCATTTTATTTTTTTTCTTTCTTTTCTCTTTTTTTCTTTTTCTTTGGCCTTCTTTTTTTTCTTTTGGCCTTTCTCTTTTTTCTTTTCTTTTTTCTTTTTCTATTTTTTTTCTTTTTGTAAAGTCCGAAGTCTCATCCTGACTTGTGGGGGAATCATAGTCTTCATCATCCTTTCCTCACTAGGACAATGCTCTAATAATGAAGATCATCACACTTTTATGGATTTACAACTCAAAGCTAGAACAAGATATGACTCTATATGAATGCCTCTGGCGGTGTACCGAGATATGCAATGAATCAAGAGTGACTTGTATGAAAATTATGAAGGTGTCCTTGCCACAAATACAATGTCAACTACATGATCATGCAAAAAGCAATATGACAAAAGTAACGTGTGTCATATGAATGGAACGGTGGAAAGTTGCATGGCAATATATCTCGGAATGGCTATGGAAATGCCATAATAGGTAGGTATGATGGCTGTTTTGAGGAAGGTAAATGGTGGGTGTATGGTACCGGTGAAAGTTGCGCGGTACAAGAGAGGCTAGCAATGGTGGAAGGGTGAAAGAGTGCGTATAATCCATGGACTCAACATTAATCAAAAGAACTCATATACTTGTTGCAAAAATTTAGAAGTCATCAAAAACCAAAGTACTACGCGCATGCTCCTAGGGGGATAGATTGGTAGGAAAAGACCATCGCTCGTCCCCGACCGCCACTCATAAGGAAGACAATCAACAAATAAAATTGTGCTCCAACTTCATCACAAAGCGGTTCACCATACGTGCATGCTACGGGAATCACAAGCTTCAACACAAGCATTCTTTAAATTCATAATCACCCAACTAGCATGACTTTAATATCACTACCTCCATATCTCAAAACAATTATCAAGCATCAAATTGATCATAGCATCTAATTCACTTTCTATGATAGTTTTTATTATACCCAACTTGGATGCTCATCATTCTAGGACCAACTTTATGATCATAGCAAATACCATGCTGTTCTAAAAGAATCTCAAAATGATATAAGAAGCATGACAGACTAGCAATTTCTTCAAAATTAAGACACCACCGTGCTCTAAAAGATATAAGTGAAGCACTAGAGCAAAAACTATCAAGCTCAAAAGATATAAGTGAAGCACATAGAGTATTCTAGCAAATTCTAATCAAATAGGCTTCTCCCAAAAGGTGTGTACAGCAAGTATGATTGTGCTAAACTAAAAAGCAAAGACTAATATAATACACGACGCTCCAAGCAAAACACATATCATGTGGCGAATAAAAATATAGCTCGAAGTAAAGTTACCAATGAACGAAGACGAAAGAGGGGATGCCTTCCCGGGGCATCCCCAAGCTTAGGCTTTTGGCCATTCTTGAATATCCTGGGGTGCCATGGGCATCCCCAAGCTTACGCTATTGCCACCCTTTATTCCATAGTCCATAAAATCTTTACCCAAAACTTGAAAACTTCACAACACAAAACTCAGCAGGAAATCTTATAAGCTTCGTTAGTGAAAGAAAACAAAACCACCACATAAGGTACTGCAATGAACTCATTCTTTATTTATATTGGTGTTAAACCTACTGTATTCCAACTTCTTTATGGTTTATAAACTAATTTACTGGCCATAGATGCATTGAAATAAGCAAACAACACACGAAAAACAGAATCTGTCAAAAACAGAACAGTCAGAGCAATCAGAATTAACGCAAACTTCTGGAACTCTAAAAATCCTACAAAAATAGGATGTCCTGGAAAATTTGTCTATTGAACAGCAGCAAAAAGAATCAACGCAAAATCACGTTGTGATTTAACAAAATTATATTCGTGCGTGCAAAGTTTTTGTTTTTCAGCAGAATCAAATCAACTATCATCGTAGGTTATCCTATAGGTTCTACTTGGCACAAACACTAATTAAAAGATAAAAACACATCTATCCAGAAGGTAGGTGCAAGATTTATTACTAAACAAGAGCAATAACCAAAAACATAAAGAAAAATTGGGTTGCCTCCCAACTAGCGCTATCGTTTAACGCCCCTAGCTAGGCATAAAAACAAAGATAGATCTAACGAGTGCCATCTTTGGCACTCGGAGAGGATGATCTCCTCTCTATGGCATTCATTCTTCTATTTAAGGTAAGATTAAGCACGTTACGGAAGTTTGCCTCTACACTAGACTTCAGCTCTTTAATAATTTCATTTTGATAAAAGCACAAGAGAGTAGTAGATTCAACCTTATCATTCATAGGGTGCCCAAATATGGTTTTCATTTTTTTCATAAGTATCTATAGCATCCCTTTCAAGAGAACTTCCTTCAAAAATAGAATCTAAAACTTGTTTAAAAGAAGCGGGCAAGCCAATATAAAAACTCTTTAAGTAATCTTCAATTTGATATTGAGGAACATAGCTAGCACGAATCCTTAATAACCTATCCCAAGAATCTTTTAAAGACTCATCAAGTAAATAGCGAAAAATTCCAGAGTTATCCTCATCAGAATTATTTAAGCTCTCATTGGTGACCCCGGTGGGTCTTTCCATAGCATCATTATTCATGAGCTTAGAGAGGATAGAGGGGTTGTCCAAGGCACTAGAGCTCGGGAGAAAACCCTTAGTTCTTTTTGATTCGGCCATGGCAACGGGAAGGCAAACGGAAAGGAGAGCGGGAGATTGGGAAAGAGAGGGTAAATAAAACGGTAAGGGTGAAGTGGGGGAGAGGAAAACGAGAGGCAAATGGCAAATAATGTAAATGCGAGGGAGATGGGTTTGTGATTGGTACTTGGTATGTCTTGACTTGAGCGAAGACCTCCCCCGGCAACGGCGCCAGAAATCCTTCTTGCGACGTCTTGAGCTTGCGTTGGTTTTCCTCGAAGAGGAGAGGGTGATGCAGCAAAGTGTAGCATAAGTATTTCCCTCGCTTTTGTAACCAAGGTATCAATCTAGTAGGAGGCTCCTCAAAAGCCCCACGCACCTAAACAAACAAACTGAGAACTCGCAACCAACGCAATAAAGGGGTTCTCAATCCCTTCACGGCCACTTGCGAAAGTGAGATCTAATAAAGATAGTATGATAAGATAAATATATTTTTGGTATTTTGTAATATAGATGCAAAAAATAAAGATGCAAATAAAGTAGATGGAAAGCAAATATGATAAGAGATAGACCCGGGGGCCATAGGTTTCACAAGAGGCCTCTCTCAAGATAGCATAAGTATTACGGTGGGTGAACAAATTACTGTTGAGCAATTGATAGAAAAGCGCATAATTATGAGATTATCCGGGCACGATCATGTATATAGGCATCACGTTCATAACAAGTAGACCGACTCCTACCTGCATCTACTACTATTACTCCACACATCGACCACTATCCAGCATGCATCTAGAGTATTAAGTTCATAAGAACAGAGTAACGCATTAAGCAAGATGATATGATGTAGAGGGATAAACACATGCAATATGATATAAACCCCATCTTGTTATCCTCGATGGCAACAATACAATACGTGTCTTGCAACCCTTTCTGTCACTGGGTAAGAACACCGCAAGATTGAACCCAAAGCTAAGTTTTCCCATGGCAAGAAAGATCAATCTAGTAGGCCAAACCAAACTGATAATTCGAAGAGACTTGCAAAGATAACTCAATCATACATAAAAGAATTCAGAGAAGATTCAAATATTATTCATAGATAAACTTGATCATAAACCCACAATTCATCGGATCTCGACAAACACACCGCAAAAAGAGTTTACATCGAATAGATCTCCACAAGAGAGGGGGAGAACATTGTATTGAGATCCAAAAAGAGAGAAGAAGCAATCTAGCTAATAACTATGGACCCGTAGGTCTGGGTAAACAACTCACAACTCATCGGAGGGGCAAGGGTGTTGATGTAGAGGCCCTCCATGGTTGCTTCCCCCTCCGGCAGAGTGCCGGCAAGGGCTCCAAGATGGGATCTCATGGATACGTAAGTTACTGGCGGTGGAAATTGTGTTTCGTGGTGCTCCCGGATGTTTTCGGGTGCGTAGGTATATATAGGAGGAAGAAGTACGTCGTGGTGGCATCGAGGGGCCCACGAGACAGGCGTGCCCTGTGGGGGGCTCCTATCTTGTGGGGCCCTCGGAGGCTTCTTGACTTGCACTCCAAGCTCTCCAGATCAGATTTGTTCCAAAAATAACGCTCCCGAAGGTTTCATTCTGTTTGGACTCCGCTTGATATTCCTTTTCTTCAAATACTTGAAATAGGCAAAAAAAAGAATATGGGTTGGGCCTCCGTTAGTAGGTTAGTCCCAAAATGATATAAATGTGTAAAATAAAGCCCATAAACATCCAAAAGGGGTAATATAATAGCATGGAACAATAAAAAATTATAGATACGTTGGAGACGTATCAGGGATGTCTCCAAATTACGTCTTGACCAACAGGCATCCTACATCAAGAGTAAGTTGCCAGATAATTAAGATAGAAATTAGACAAAAGCAATGGGCGTTTAATGAATACACCGCTTGTATACCCAGAGATAGGATATGTGTTACCGTGCTAAACTTGTCTATCACAACCGGTGTTCATAATAACACATCATAGTCTCCCTACCCTCAGCCTCTTCGTGGCTCATTCTCCATGATCCTTGGTACCTGCAGGGATGAAGAACGCGAACGAGACAAGAGACAGATATGAAGTAATTTTATGTTACACATATAGGACACTAATTCAAAGTACTTCCGTCGATCCCTCCAACAAATACATAGGGTTGTAGGGCTTTGCCTCATCCCATGACCTTACCAAACTACCCACACATGAAGATGATATCACATGAAGAAATCATTGGAGGACACATCATGAAGATTGATTGATTGATAATATGTCTTATAATGGATGTTGGATGTGATATTCGATTACAAAGCATGGCTAGTTGGCTGAGTACTATGGTAGTGGTGATGGTGGCAGCTATGGAGATGTAGATGGGAAGTGGCAGTGGCTAGGGTTGTTGTGGATGACGAAGATGGAGGTTTCAGCGAAGATAGGTATTGTTTCTAGCGCTGACCCCTTCATAGTATTTGTAGTGGTGAATTAGAGGTCGACCCTATCAGGTCATACAACCACGCATACGAGCGAGAGCGTGGTCATATGGAACCCCGTCTTTTGCTCTGGCTCATCCTATGTGCGTCCCACTTGATCTTATCTTTACTCCTTTCCATGTATTGGCTTGATTTCGTCCATAATTGCCCATTTCCCATGGAAACAAAATAAAGATAGGATATTTGGAACCCTTTGCATTAGTGGCAATATCAGAGCGAATGTCTCGGTTTTATGAAATATCTCAGTTAAAACCCAGGTTTGATGAGCATAAAAATAGCACTCATTGGGCCGCAAACAGGCCGGAAGACACACGACTGTAATCGGGTCCAAACACATAGCGGACTATTAATGGGCCGGAACTGCAGGTGGGTCGTAATTAGGCCACCTACAAGCAGGCCATTAGTGGGCCGTCCCGTTAAATTTTGCCTAAATTTTGTGGGCCTCTGATTGGGCCGACCCTTTTAACAAATGGACCACTGTTGGGTCATGCCACGTGTTAATGTTTCATAGACTCATATCGTCTGTTGGATGGTCGACACCTGTCACAATGTAGAGCTGGCATGTGGCTCTGTTGGTGAATGAGAATTTGAAACATGGAAAATTTTCATTTGTCGGGGCTATTAAGGGTACCCGATTCAAAACCTGCACCCGATAGGTTAACAATGACCCGTGATGGTGGCTGCCACGTGTCAGTCACCCTTGACGAAAACACCCCCATGACACGCTATTTATCATCACGAACACTTTTGGGATGATAAATGGATTATTGCCAGGGAACACTTCCCCGACATCACCGGTATGACTATCTTGATTCTGTCATAAAATCGTCATGAATGTACATGCGTGACAGAAAGCGTGACATATTGTGATAAACACATATCACCATGGATGTGTTCTTTTTTTGTAGTGATATGAACAAATCTATCTTCGCCCTATTCTCCTCAATGTGAAGGTCCTCGATTTTTCAGTTGATTTTACTCATGGTAGATACTTCTTGGCGATCTCCAAACCTTCATCAGACTTTGACTGCGACAACCACAATTACTCTTAGTGTTCAAGACTTGACGCCTAGCCGTTTTGAGAGTGTGCAACCCTCGAGAGTAATAAGATCAAGAACTCTCAACCTAGATCTACATGATGCTCAACCAGCTCTGGGGTTTTCTCTTAGTGGATTAGCTCAAATCTCTTAGAGAAGGGTGCTTAGATAAACTTGTCAGAAATCAAACGGAGCAGCTGACCAAAACAGTAGGTGTTGGGGAACGTAGCATGCAATTCAAAAAAATTCCTATGATCATGCAAGATCTGTCTAGGAGATGCATAGCAACAAGAGGGGGAGAGTTTGTCCATGTACCCTCGTAGAATGAAAGCAGAAGCGTTAGTTAACACGGTTGATGTAGTTGAACATCTTCACGATCCAACCGATCCAAGTACCAAACATACGACACCTCCGTGTTCAGCACACATTCAGATCAATGACGTCCCTCGAACCCTTGATCCAGTAGAGGGTCGAGGGAGAGTTCTGCCAGCACGACAGTGTGGCGACGATGTTGATGATGTCATCCGCGCAGGGCTTTGCCTAAGCACTACGATGTTATGACTGGAGGAGTAAACTGTGAAAGGGAGCACCGCACATGGCTAAGAGAAATCTTAGTGTGTCTTTGGGGTGCCCCCTGCCCACGTATATAAAGGAGGGAGGGAGGAAGCGACCGACCTAGAGGGGGCGCGCCAAGGGGGGAGTCCTACTAGGACTCCCAGTCCTAGTAGGATTCCCCCTTCCTTTCTGGAGTAGGAGAAGGGGAAGGGAGAGAGAGAGGGAGCAGGAAACCTCGCACCCCCTCCCCTAGTCCAATTCGGTTTGGCTAGGGGGCGTGCACCACGTCCTGGCCGCCGGCCTCCTCTTTCCACTAAGGCCCATGAAGGCCCAATACTCTCCCGGGGGGCTTCCGGTAACCTCTCGGTACTCCAAAAAATGTCCAAACCTCTATGAAACTATTCCGGTGTCCGCCATAACCTTCCAATATATCAATCTTTATGTCTCGACCATTTCGAGACTCCTCGTCATGTCCGTGATCTCATCCGGGACTCCGAACAAACTTCGGTCATCAAAAACACATAACTCTTAATACAAATCGTCATCGAACATTAAGCATGTGGACCCTACGGGTTCGAGAACTATGTAGACAAGATCGAGACACATCTCCGATCAATAACCAATAGCGGAACCTGGATGATCATATTGGCTCCTACATAGTCTACGAAGATCTTTATCGGTAAAACCGCACAACAACATACGTTGTACCCTTTGTCATCGGTATGTTACTTGACCGAGATTCGATCATCGGTATCATCATACCTAGTTCAATCTCATTACCGGCAAGTCTCTTTACTCGTTCCATAATGCTTCATCCCGTAACTATCTCATTAGTCACATTGCTTGCAAGGCTTATAGTGATGAGCATTACCGAGAGGGACCGGAGATACCTCTCTGACACATGGAGTGACAAATCCTAATCTTGATCTATGCAAACTCAACAAACACCTTCGGAGACACCTGTAGAGCATCTTTATAATCACCCAGTTACGTTGTGACCTTTGATAGCACACAAGGTGTTCCTTCGATATTCGGGAGTTGCATAATCTCATAGTTAGACGAACATGTATAAGTCATGAAGAAAGCAGTAGCAATAAAACTCTAACGATCATAATGCTAAGCTAATGGATGGGTCTTGTCCATCACATCATTCTCTAATGATGTGACCCCGTTCATCAAACAACAACACATGTCTATGGTTAGGAAACATAACCATCTTTGATTAACGAGCCAGTCAAGTAGAGGCATACTAGGGACACTATGTATTGTCTATGTATTCACACATGTACTAAGTTTCCGGTTAATACAATTCTAGCATGAATAATAAACATTTATCATGATATAAGGAAATATAAAAAACAACTTTATTATTGCCGCTAGGGCATATTTCCTTTAGTCTCCCACTTGCGCTAGAGTCAATAATCAAGATTACAAAGTAATGATTCTAACACCCATGGAGTCTTGGTGTTGGTCATGTTTTGCTCGTGAAAGAGGCTTAGTCAACGGGTCTGCAACATTGAGATCTGTATGTATCTTGCAAATATCTATGTCTTCCTCCTTCACTTGATGTCGGATGGAATTGAAGCGTCTCTTGATGTGTTTGGTTCTCTTGTGAAATCTGGATTCCTTTGCCAAGGCAATTGCTCCAGTATTGTCACAAAAGATTTTAATTGGACCCGATGCACTAGGTATTACACCTAGTTCTGATATGAACTCCTTCATCCAGACTCCTTCATTTGCTGCTTCCGAAGCAGCTATGTACTCCGCTTCACACGTAGATCCCGCCATGACGCTCTGCTTGGAACTACACCAACTAACAGCCCCACCATTCAATATAAATACGTATCCGGTTTGCGATTTAGAGTCATCCGAATCATGTCAAAGCCTGCATCGACGTAACCATTTACGACAAGCTCTTTGTCACCTCCATAAACGAGAAACATATCCTTAGTCCTTTTCAGGTAATTCAGGATGTTCTTGACCGTTGTCCAGTGATCCACTCCTGGATTACTTTGGTACCTCCCTGCTATACTTATAGCAAGGCACACATCAGGTCTGGTACACAATATTGCATACATGATAGAACCTATGGCTGAAGCATAGGGAATGACTTTCTTTTTCTCTCTATCTTCTGCAGTGGTCGGGCATTGAATCTGACTCAACTTCACACCTTGTCACACAGGCAAGAACCCTTTCTTTGACTGATTTGAACTTCTTCAAAACTTTATCAAGTATGTGCTTTGTGAAAGTCCAATTAAGCGTCTTGACCTATATCTATAGATCTTGATGCCCAATATGTAAGCAGCTTCACCGAGGTCTTGCATTGAAAAATTCTTATTCAAGTATCCTTTTATGCTATCCAGAAATTATGTATTATTTCCAATCAACAATATGTCATCCACATATAATATTAGAAATGCTACAGAGCTCTCACTCACTTTCCTGTAAATATAGGCTTCTCCAAAAGTCTGTATAAAACCATATGCTTTGATCACATTATCAAAGCGTATATTCCAACTCCGAGAGGCTTGCACCAGTCCATAAATGGATCGCTGGAGCTTGCACACTTTGTTAGCACCTTTTGGATCGACAAAACCTTCTAGTTGCATCATATACAACTCTTCTTTAAGAACTCCATTAAGGAATGCAGTTTTGACATCCATTTGCCAAATTTCATAATCATAAAATGCGGCAATTGCTAACATGATTCAGATAGACTTAAGCATCGCTATGGGTGAGAAGGTCTCATCGTAGTCAACTCCTTGAACTTGTCAAAAACCTTCCGAAACAAGTCGAGCTTTGTTGACAATAACATTACCGTCAACGTCAGTCTTCTTCTTGAAGATCCATTTATTTTCTATGGCTTGCCGATCATCGGGCAAGTCCACCAAAGTCCACACTTTGTTCTCATACATGGATCCCATCTCAGATTTCATGGCCTCAAGCCAGTTTGCAGAATCTGGGCTCATCATTGTTTCCTCATAGTTCGTAGGTTCATCATGGTCTAGTAACATGACTTCCAGAATAGGATTACCGTACCATTCTGGTGCGGACAATACTCTGGATGACCTACGAGGTTCTGTAGTAACTTGATCTGAAGTTTCATGATCATCATCATTAGCTTCCTCACTAATTGGTGTAGGAATCACTGGAACTAATTTCTGTGATGAACTACTTTCCAATTTAGGAGAAGGTACAATTACCTCATCAAGTTCTACTGTCCTCCCACTCACTTCTTTTGAGAGAAACTCCTACTCTAGAAAGGATCCATTCATAGCAACGAATATCTTGCCTTCGGATCTGTGATAGAAGGTGTACCCAACAGTTTCCTTTGGGTATCCTATGAAGATGCATTTCTCCGATTTGGGTTCGAGCTTATCAGGTTGAAGCTTTTTCACATAAGCATCACAGCCCCAAACTTTAAGAAACGGCAACTTGGGTTTCTTGCCAAACCATAGTTCATATGGTGTCGTCTCAATGGATTTTGATGGTGCCCTATTTAATGTGAATGCAACCGTCTCTAAAGCATAACCCCAAAATGATAGCGGTAAATCAGTAAGAGACATCATAGATCGCACCATATCCAATAAAGTATGGTTACGACGTTCGGACACACCATTACGATGTGGTGTTCTAGGTGGCATGAGTTGCGAAACTATTCCACATTGTTTCAAATGAAGACCAAACTCGTAGCTCAAATATTCTCCTCCACGATCAGATTGTAGAAACTTTATTTTCTTGTTATGATGATTTTCCACTTCACTATGAAATTCTTTGAACTTTTCAAATGTTTCAGACTTATGTTTCATTAAGTAGATATACCCATATCTGATCAAATCATCTATGAAGGTCAGAAAATAACGATACCCGCCACGAGCCTCAACACTCATTGGATCCCATACATCGGAATATATTATTTCCAATAAGTCAATAGCTCGTTCAATTGTTCTAGAGAACAGAGTTTTAGTCATCTTGCCCATGAGGCATGGTTCGCAAGCACCAAGTGATTCATAATCAAGTGATTCCAAAAGCCCATCAGCATGGAGTTTCTTCATGCGCTTTACACCAATATGACCTATATGGTAGTGCCACAAATAAGTTGCACTATTGAAAGTGCGTTATATCGACTAGAGGGGGGGTGAATAGGCAATTTTTATGAATTCTTCACTGAGGAATTTGCCGGTGAGGAAATTCCTTAGCGAAGAACTACTAGCAGCAGAATAAGTACTCAGAAGTAAGCATAACAGGATACAAGCATGGTCATCATGATGAAATGAAGACTAGCACAGAGTACAGAAAGCGTAATCACAGGATAACACAAGATGAAGACAAACAGACTGAAGAAATTGAACTGAGGAAATTGAGAAAGTCTTCACCAAAGTCTTCAAACACAGATATGAACAAACACTCAACACAGTAATGAGGAAATGAAAGGGTTGAGGAAATAGAACCAGTTAGGTTGGTGAAGACAATGATTTGGTAGACCAGTTCCAACTGCTGTCTCAGTTGTACGTCTGGTTGGAGCGGCTGGGTATTTAAACTCAAGGACACACAGTCCCGGACACCCAGTCGCTAAGCACGCAGCTCAGGACACCCAGTCCTCACCGTATTCTCCTTGAACTAAGGTCACGTAGACCTCATCCAATCACTCGTGGTAAGTCTTCAGGCGACTTCCAAACCTTCACAGACTTGGTCACTCGGCGATCCACAATTCCTCTTGGATGCTCTAGACCATGACGCCTAACCGTCTGGAAGAAGCACAGTCTTCAAACGTAATAAGCGCCGATCCACGCAGATCAATTTCTTCATGATGCTCAATCACTTTGGGTTTGTAGGGTTTGGTTTTGGGTTTTCCTCACTTGATGATTTTCGCCAAAGTCCTCGGAGGATGGGTTGCTCTCAAATGACAAGTGTCAAGTTCTTCGAGCAGCCAACCAGCTAGTGGTTGTAGGGGCGGCTATTTATAGCCTAGGGAGCAGCCCGACATGATAAGACATAAATGCCCTTCAATGATATGACCGTTAGGTGGATAAGATATTTTGGGACAATCAAGGCAAGCAGACAAAGAACGGTCAAGATTTGACTCTCCAATTCCTCGGGGCTATCATGTTCCTCATCGTAGGTAATTCAGACCTTTGGCGAATTCCTAACTCCTCGCCGAGAACAAATTCATCAAGGACCGGAAGAACTTCGTCTCACATCAAGAAAGTGATGAACTATATGAGATTTCCAATGGCTTCACTCAAGGGATTGGTAGGTGTAGGATTTTGAGTTGAGCATCACATGGAAATTTTTCCTTAGTATTTCCTCGACCCCTTTAACAAAGACGGTGTTTCCTATGACTCAAGAAAGAGAAAATGAAACTACGAAAACAAAAGTCTTCACGCTTCATGTTCGTCAAGTGAATACCAAGTCTTCAAGGTCACACCAATTTCTTCACTTTCAAAGTCTTCGAAAGTCTTCGAATATCAAAGTCTTCATCGAAGAACTTCATTTTTAGGGTCGACTTTCTCTAAATATCAAACTCCTCATAGACTTATAGACCTGTGTACACTCACAAACGCATTAGTCCCTTAACCTATAAGTCTTCAATACACCAAAATCACTAAGGGGCACTAGATGCACTTACAATCTCCCCCTTTTTGGTGATTGATGACAATATAGGTTAAGTTTTCAACGGGGATAAACATATGAAGTGTAAATTCTAATATTGAGGAATTTGATTGCAAGATATAGAAGAACTCCCCCTGAAGATGTGCATAGTGAGGAATTTGCATTTGAGGCAATGCACATTTGAAGAGTTGAATCATGGAGATCTCCCCCTATATCTTGTAATTCATACACGCATTTGATATATAATATGAAGAATTTGAAATGCATGATGAAATATGGTGCCTGATGAAATTCAGCATGCGTGCAATGTCATTAACGAGGAATAAGCATGCCGAAAGCATCAAAAGTTTCAGAGCATAATACAACAAAAGTATCGGCGCACCATCGGGTTTAAGATTACAACTCGATCCAAATAAAAGTTTCAGAAGAACGAGAGTTGTAACTTAAAAATGTGTTATATATTAAGGGCATTAATATAGACCCGCTTGAAGACTAACTCAGATTTCTCCCCCTTTGTCATCAAATGACCAAAAGGATTGAAACTGAGGACTAACGCCCCTGAAGAATTTCAAGTCGATGGAGGAGCCCGACTTTGTCGGGGTTGTTTGTTGTAGCAGGCTCGCCGCAGTTGTCGCCCAAATCTTCATACTCATCGGTGTCACGCGATGAAGAATAAGAGCTGGCCACCAAAGGAGGAACTTTGACCCTCTTGAATTTCTTCGAGGAGGTGCGACATCACCAAAGTCTTCCTTGAGACCCATAGTCTTCAGTTCTTCAACGCTATAGACATGAGTGAGGACAACCCAGGTGCGGTTGAAGGTTTCATGAAGGTAGTATTGGTTCTTCTTCACTGCATTGTGTGTTGAGGTCATATTGTGAAGAAGCGCACCAAACTAACGCTTTACCCATTTGTGATTGCGATCAACCTTCTGATGAAGACTGAGGAGTAACTCACGGTCAGTCATCACCCTGGGTGCTGTGGCTTGAGGATTTTGCTTGGCTCAGTTATTTGCGGCAGAGTCATGTGTGGCAGAGTCATCATTGGTAGAGTAAGATGCAGCCTGGCGAAATTGACCATCCAATGGACGAATGCCTTCATCGATCACAAGAATGCCTTGCCTTTATCATCGATGATGAAACCGTCTGCTTGAGGACTTCAATGGGAGGCAAGTAGCTACCGTGGTTCGAGTGTCGACTTTTAATTCAAAGAAGATCTTGCCTGATGAATCTCATAATCCAAGGCGATAGGGCTTCAAATAATGGCGACATAGCAACATTTGCCGAGTCCTCATGAAGAAATCATGAAAGTTGACGGAACGCCATGAATGATGTTGAAAAGCATATTCTTCATGATGCCAACGACTTCTTCATCATTTGAGTCGTGGCCTTTGATAGGACTCATTGTCTTCGCTGAATGCGATAGACAATCCGAGGCACATAGAGTAATTCCTTGACGAGGAATTTGGTTCGTGGGGCCCGCCGAGCTTCAAAGGCTTCATGAGCACTTGCATATAGTGATTTGTCGATTCAGGGTCATTGTAGATGCAACGTGCCTTCGTCATGGGGAGGATCGAGAGGAAGGACACGAAGCAATTCAATTGCGGTGCCTTGTAGTGAGTGTTTGCAGTCATCCAGTCCAACACCCATGAGTTGACATCTTCAACGTCTCCAGTGATATGCAGTGTAGCATAGAATTGAAGAATGAGTTCTTCATTCCAATCGCAAATGTCAATGCAGAAATTCAGTAATTCTGCATCGTGAAGAACACTGAGGACTGGCTCGAAGCATGGCAGAGATTCCATGTCCACGTGAGGAATATGTTCATGATCGAATATTTTGTCTATGTCAAACAGCACTGAGGAATAGAAGTTGGCTTGACTAGCAGTCCAGAAATGCCTCTTCCTTATGCGAGCAGAGTCATAGGGGTTGTAGTCGATGAAGAATACATGCTCGGAAAGAAGTCTTCAGCCTTGAACTTCGCTTGCTTGAGAACGGATTCTTCGGCTTTGGCGAGGGGTGTCGGTGAGTTGCAGTACCACCTCGGAATCGCGAGCTCAGTTCTTCAGCCGAGGAATTTCGGTTCCTCTTCTTGTGCAACCCGAGGATCAGCAGAAGAGTTCTTCAAAGACTAGCGGCTGGAATTTCTTCATGCACAGAGGGAGTGGGATGAGTTTCTTCAGAGCCCAGTCGAACTGTTGTTGCAGGGGACTGAGGAATCTGTTGGATAGGTGTGAATAGAGGAGTATTGGGATGCTGACTTTCCCAAAAGTCATCATTCATCACAGGTGTGGTGCATCCTATATCCACATCTTCATCTTCAATTTCCTCAACACCAGCCTCTTCAGCTGTGAACTGAGGCATAGGTGAGGAAATGACTGGCGTTGAAGGGATTGCGTCCACTTTAATTTCTTCATCGAGCTGCTCTGACGAACCAGCAGAGTGATTTTCTTCATTAGATCCGCTTGGGATCTTATAGTCTTCTCCAAAAGGAACAATTTCCTTTGATGACATGGATGAAATTGGAACAACATCAATTGGATTTTCAAATGAGCTGGTCATTGGCTTCATTTTCTTCGCAGCCGAAGAATTTGACGCAGCTGATGCCTTCCTTTTCTTCACTGCAGCTCGCTCTGCAGCCTTGGTCTTCTTCACATCATAGGCGATGGAAGAATTGGAGTTGGTGTAGGCGCGGAGGAGCCGAGGAATCTGGTTGATTTTCTTCAGCGCAATCGATGCAAATTGCCTGATCTCTTCGATTTCTTTAGGCGCACCACCAGTGGATGCCCGGCAATTTCTTCAAATGGCCGGAATGGAGTCATCACCTCGAACTAGCATTTTCTTCAAGAAGTTGAAAGTCATCACGGTCTTGGCATGTTCTTTAGCAGTGAGCGAGTCTTCACCGAGGATTTTCTTGTTGCGATGGGGCTACAACATTTGTTAATTTCTTCGTCAGTTGATTTAATCTCACTTTAGCTCCTTGCCAATCAGCATAGTAGGCATCAAAGTCTTTGCTGAGGGCTTGAATTTCAGACTGAGCCTGGAGAAGTTCCTCAGGTGTCATTCTGACAACATTTTTCTTCAGGAGCTTCTCCTTTCTGTATTTCACTTTCTTGATCTCTCTTGCCTTTTCAAACTTCCATTTCTCTTGAGTGATGAAATGGGTCAGCATGTGACTTTGACCAGGAGTCAGATGAAAATCAGGTATTGGCGTGTTTGGATCCTTGTGCCAGAGATCAATGTAATCGAGGATCTTCCTCGGATCCAAAAGCAGTGGCACAGATGTGCCTTTGGCTCTAGCGGCCTTCACTTGTCTGTCTCTGATGATTTCTGCAAGTTCATCATCAGAAGCTTATTCATCATAAGGCACATGGAATGCGACCTGTTTCTTCCTTGGACTTGGCCGAGGACCGCGTCCAGCTGTTGCTTTAGTCTTCAACAGTGTGGGGCCTGATGAGGAAATCGGTGCAGTTGAGGAACTTGCTGAAACACCAGAGGCAATCGAGAAACCAGCAGTCCTTTGACATGTAGCCAGATGCACAGGAGTTGAGGACTTTGAAGGAGCTGCTGAGGACTTTGGTGGAGCAATGGCAGTGTGAGAATCTGCCGTGAGGGCATTGCCGAGGAAGTTGGCCGTGAGGGCGCTGTTGGTGAAGCACTTGGCTTACGAAAGAGCTTCTTTGGCATGATTTCCTCGGTTTGACCGAGGCCTTAGTAGCGATAGCGATGGCGTAATCCTCATTGAATTTCTTCACCGCCTCCTTGGCTTGTCTTGCCAATTTAGCTTGGCGCTTAGCCCATTCTTCAGAAAGTCCTCACCACGCTTGATGTTTGGTGGGGTCACTACTTGGCCAAAGCCAATGGAGCTCTTGGGCATGGAGGATTTAAAGCAAATTTCTTCATATACTTTGGAGTAACATATCTGATTCCTCCATTCTCTTGCCCATCTTCTTTCAATCCTCTGAATGCGCACCTTACGCTGATTTTTGTTTTCTTTGCCGAATTTGGCTTCATCAGGTGTGCAATAGTCCTTATAAATGTCATCAGGGATCTCGAAAGCAACCTCAGGCTTCTTTCCTCCTTTCTGCGGTTTCTTACCTTCAGCCATATTCTTCAGATGAGGAATTTGAACAATTGAACACTCTGAAGAAGTATGCAATTTTTCTTCAAGGAACGCTGCAAATGAGTTAAGTTGGTGAGAACCTAGTGATTCAGCAGCAGACATGAGTACCTATGAACAGAGTATAGGTGTGAGGAATTTGGAGAGGTCATATGTGTTCTCAGAAGGTTTTTCGAAAGAACAAGTTTTGAGGAATTTGACCAGATGAACCTTGAGGAATTTCACTAAGCGTTCTTGTCTTAGGTTCCAGAGTTGTACAGATCGAAGATCCACACAATTAGGGAATCTTGAAGAAAATGTTGCTTAGAGAAACAGTTCAAGATCATATGATGTGTGAGGTGTTCATATGTGTGAAGATTTGAAGAATAAAACACCTTTGAAGATTTTCAGGAAAGTTTGAGAATCAAAGTGAGTAATAAAAGTAACTTTTAATTACCCGAAGTGAAGAACACGATTTAACCGAGAAGAACAGATGTGAAGTTCGTCGGTTAGATCTCCCACGCCCTAACTTGGCGAGAGGAAGACAGCTACGGCGGCGGGAGTGAAGATTTCTGCAACCGCGCGAGTATGATGGCGACGAGGTCGAGGCAATAAGCTCTTCCTCACCGGCGACGATGGAGTAGCGGCGGCGCTAGGGTTTGAGGAGATCGAGCGAGAGAAAGCGATCGGCGAGTAAATGAAGTGAGGAAGGGAGAGGGTATTTATAGACACGATGAAAAACTGTTCGCTCAAGATTTTGGGACTAACGTGCCCTCCCTTTCTCCTTCTCGCGACATGTGTCACCCATGTACTGTGTAGTTGAGATCGTATACGATCGTGGGTGAATAGAATAATGCATCGTGGGATGCGGAACGGTTTGAGCGGCAAAACCGAAAATCTGGATAAGATTTGTTTTAAAGTTTCGTTCGCAATTTCTTCAGATGACAAGGACACAGTGAAGATTTTGAACGAGTTTCAAATAGAACGCACATGAAGAATTTGTGAATAGATTGGATTGAGTATAGCATAGAGGGGGAAGGGTCCGATCACATTCACTTAGCAGAAAAAAGCAACTTGAAGAAATAGCTATAAGTGAATGTTGTAGAGGACATAAACTCATATATATATATATATATATATATATATATATATATATATATATATATATATATATATAGCAATGAAGAAAAACGACGAAAAAAAGTGAAGATTTTGCAAAGTTGAAGAATTTGAAAAAGCGAGGAAAAACTTTTTGTGGTGGCGTGACCCATCAGATAAGAATGATGATTTCGCACACGCGTACAATTGTTGTAGGGTTCTGAGAATCAAATTCTTCATTAATTTCTTCACACTTAGAGTGTTATTCTTCATTGATTGAAGAAAACGTTTCTTCATGTGTTGCACATCTAAGTCATCAAATTTGCATAAGTGTTAGGATGTGTGTCCTTTTCAAAGAACATTCAAGATTCTAAGATATTTAGCTCACATCGCAACTTGCTAAATCTCTTCTCATCCAAGGGCTTAGTGAAGATATCAGCTAGCTGTTCTTCGATCTTCACGTGCTCGATGGAGATGTCGCCTTCAACACATGATCACGAAGAAAATGATGACGAATCTGAATGTGCTTTGTCTTCGAGTGCTGAACGGGTTGTGAGCAATCTTGATGGCACTCTCATTATCGCAGAGGAGAGGCACATTCTTCACGCTGACGCCATAGTCCTTGAGGGTTTGCTTCATCCAAAGCAATTGAGCACAACAAGAGCCAGAGAGAATGTATTCAGCTTCCGCAGAGAGACGGTGATACGCAGCTCTGTTTCTTCGAGGACCAACGCACCAAAGATCGTCCGAGGAAATGACAAGTGCCGATGTTGACTTGCGGTCCACACGATCACCAAAGATAGTCGAGTCGTAATATCCAATGAGATCAAAAGTAGAGCCCTTGGGGTACCATAATCCTAGTGTTGGTGTGTGAGCTAGATATCAAGAATATGCTTCACACCTTATGGTGTGATTCCTTCGTGCAGCTTGAAACCGAGCACACATGCAAATACTAAGCATTATATCTGCCTAGATGCACATAAGTACAATAAAGAACCAATCATGGAGCGGTATACCTTGTGATCAAGTCAAGACCATTTTCATCAAGGCATAGATGGCCATTTGTGGGCATAGGAATTTTGACGCCTTGCAATCTTGCATGCCGAATTTCCTCAAGACATCTTTGAGGTATTTCTCCGAGATATGAATATGCCATTGCACCGCTGATTTAATTTGAAGACCTAAGAAGAATTTCAACTCTCCCATCATAGACATTTGATATTCTTCACTCATCATATAAGCAAATTCATCACTATAACGTTGGTCAGTACAGCCAAAGATAATATCATCAACATATATTTGGCACACAAATAGTTCACCATCATAAGATTTAGTAAAGAGAGTAGGGTCGAGTGAATCGGGTGTGAAGCCATTCTTCACGAAGAATTCCTTCAATGTATCATACCACGCCCGAGGGGCTTGCTTGAGGCCATAGAGGGCCTTATTAAGTCTGAAGACTTTGTCAGGATTCTTTGGATCTTCAAAACCTGGGGGTTGAGCAACATATACTTCTTCCTCAAGCTTACCATTGAGGAATGCACTTTTCACATCCATTTGATATAAGATGATATCATGATGGTTAGCATAAGCAAGTAATATCATGAATAGCCTCAAGTCTAGCAACAGTGCAAAAGTTTCATCGAAATCAATTCCTTCAACCTGTGTGTAGCCTTGAGCTACTAGTCGTGCCTTATTCCTCACCACAAGGCCATTTTCATCTTGCTTGTTGCGGTAGATCCACTTTGTGCCAATGATATTATGCTTGCGAGGATCTGGACGTTTGACCAGTTCCTAGACATTGTTGAGCTCGAATCGATGTAATTCTTCTTGCATAGCCCGAATCCACTCCGGCTCGTAAATGCTTCATCTACCTTAGTGAGCTCTGTGATAGAGACAAAAGCATAGTGCCCACAAAAGTTAGATAAATGTGAAGCTTTTGAGCGTGTGAGAGGACCTGGGGCTCTAATGTCATCGATGATCTTCTCCACTTGCACTTCTTTTGCAACGCGAGGATGAGCTGGTTGTCGCTGAGGAGTTTGATCAGCATTTTCTTTAGCGCCATTTTCCTCAAAGATTTTCTTCAGTGCATCACCGACGTTCTTCATGAACTGGAATGAATTCTTCAGAGATTCTTCAAGAGGAATGACATCCTCGCTTGCCTTGAACTTGATAGAATCCTCGGTGCTGGTTCATCTAACACGTAAGGTAGGTGCTCTCGTTTCATCGAACCGCACATCTACAAAGGTCAACAATCTTGTGAAGAACAATGTTGAAGACTCAGAGGTGTGCGAGTCCTTCCGTAACCAAGCATAAAACCTTCATGTGCTTTGGTGCAAATTTAGAATTGTGGTGAGGATCTCTAATCCAACATTTAGCAATCAAGACTTTGAAATAACTCACATTGGGTTTCTTGTCGTTGAGGAGTTCATAGGCCGCCTTCTTGAAGAATTTGTGAAGATATACTCTGTTGATGATGTGGCACGCAGATCAATTGCATCAATCCAAAAACGCCGAGGCGTTTTGTATTCATCAAGCATAGTGCAAGCCATCTCAACAAGAGTTCTGTTCTTGTGCTCCACGACGCCATTTTGCCGAGGAGTATAGGGAGCGAGATAACTCATGAGTAATACCAAGTTCATCAAGATAGTCATCAAGACCGAATTCTTGA
Source organism: Aegilops speltoides (assembly GCA_021437245.1). Lineage (NCBI taxonomy): Eukaryota > Viridiplantae > Streptophyta > Magnoliopsida > Poales > Poaceae > Aegilops > Aegilops speltoides. The sequence continues at coordinate 211,549,792 of CM038144.1, forward strand.
ACTCGGTTCCATTGTCACTTCGATGTGCTTGATCTTCACACCAAAGTTGGTTGAAGCCCTCGAGGAAAATTGTTTGAAGACTTCCGCACTTCATGTTTGTAAGTAACAATGTGTACCCATGTATATCGAGAGTAATCATCAACAATGACAAAACCATATAGAGATGCATCATTAGTGACCGTTGAGTAATGATTAGGTCCAAGAGGTCCATGTGAAGCAATTGAATGGACGAGTAGTGGTCATGATAGTCTTCACTGGATGCTTGGCCTTGGTCATTTTTCCACTTCACAGTTCGCATAAGTGATCCTTGAGGAATTTGACATTCTCAATGCCAATGACATGCTTCTTCTTCGCAAGCGCGTGTGCAAATTCCTCATGCTGCGTGACCAACTCGTCGATGCCATAGCCAGCCTTCGAAAGCTTTTGCAAGTAGGCACACGGCTGGTTGTGGTCCTATAGAGAAATCAACAATATACATCTCCTCTCCTAAAGCCTTCAAGACTTTGGAATTGTCGACTTCCATAATCACAACACAATGATACTTGCCAAAGACAACAACCATATTAAGATCACAAAGCATTGAGATCGACATGAGGTTGTATCCTAAGGACTCAACAAGCATGACTTTGTCCATGTGTTTATCCTTATAGATTGCAACCTTACCAAGACCCAATACCTGACTTTTGCCTTTGTCAGCAAAGATGATATGCTTCAGATGTGATGGTGATAAGGGAGCATCCATCAATAGATTCTTGTCACCAGTCATGTGATTCGTACATCCACTATCGAGGACCCACTCACTAGCTTTGGGTTGATCATCCTGCAGATGAATTAGTGTGGCTTACAATCTCATATGCTTCATCAGTGAAGAATATGATATCAAGTCCATCGATGAATTTCATCAAGCGAAATGAGATATAGCAAGATAGGACGTGTGAAATGAAGGTTCATTTCATCATGATTCGCCTGCGTCCTTTCAGGCAATTTTGTCAGGTCCCCAGCAAATTCTTCAGACGTTAAAGCATGTGTGGAGACCTGACCCTGCAGAAGATATTAGTTCTTTTTCTTCACCACCCACATCTGAAAGGGTGGCAACGAGTTCATCACTCTGCGAGCACCATACGAGAATGGTGGCATGGAGGCCAAACCATTTCGTTTCACATAAGAGGGGTTAGGGTAAGCATATGAATAAGCAGAGAAATTCTTCGAGGACTTATGAACATAATGGTTTGAAGAATAATGCACATATTCATAGCCCTTAGCTCTACCCTGCGAGACAGAGTTGTTAGCACGATGGTAATCATATGAGGACTTTGATCCTTTTGAGGAATTTGATCCATGTGAGGAATTTGGTCCGTATGTGGACTTGAATCCATATGAAGAATTTGGTCCATATGAAGAATTTGATCGGGGTTCTGTTCTTCACGGTGGTGTCATGAGGACATTCACCAAGACTTTCGAGGCACTTCTTGGGAACCCAGATTTTCTTCATAGGAGAACCGCTCTGCAGCTTAGTGCCAACATATCTAGCAAATACTTCACCATTCGATTTTTGAACAGTTTATAGTTGAGTCAAATGACTCATTAGAAGAATGAGGAGATTCACATGTAAAGCCGATAAGTTAGATGGATCAATCGAGGTCCTTTGCAAAGAACCCATGAGGTTTTGGGGTACCGCCAAAGCTTCCAATATGTTCCATCAAGATTGAGTTTCCTCTCAAAGGCAATACCCTCTTTCCTAGGGTTTCATTTAGGATCTGCTTTTAAGCACATCACAAAGAGTCGATGCCCTTTGAGGCTTTTGTACATGCTCGCATATACAATTCCTTCACCCTGCATTGTCAAGGATACTAGCAATGTCCTCGATGAGGAATTAGTGATAGCAGAGGTAGGTGAAGAATTTGTAACAGTTGAAGCATTTGAACATTCAGTGAAGAATTAGCGATTCACGCTTAATGCACTTTAAGCATGGAGGAACAAATTCTTCTCGAAAGCGCTGATTTGTTGAGCTAGTAATGAATCGCGCTCCTTCGAAGATCTTCATAACTCACTCTTAGCTTCTCAAGATCTTGCTTTCTTTGAAGAAATTCATACGAAAGTTTCTCATGATCAGATAAGAGAGTGTTATGATGACTTTGAACGTTATCAAACCTAGACTGAAGTCTCAAAGATTTTCAATCGTGGCTTTAGTGCGATCCATTTCTTCACCCAACATATCATCACTTTTGTCTAGCATGTTTTGAACCTTTTCAAAAGCCCTTTGTTGTTTTACGACAATCTTAGCGAGTTTAGAGTAGCTGGGCTTGAGATCCTCATCAGATTCATTTTCACTAGATTCAGAGGAGGTGTATTTGAGTACCTTTGCACCTTTCGCCATGAAGCAATAGGTGGGGCGTAGTCATCATTATCTTCATCAGCTTGTCGGTGGGGTCAGTTTCTTCAATGTTGAAGATGGACTTGCTAACGAAAGCAGTAGCGAAGGCCAGACTCGCCACACCAGATTCAGATTCTTCAGACGCCTCCTCTTCCTCATGTTCCTCAGATTCAGCCTCACAGTCCATTTCCTTGCCAATAAATGCCCGAGCCTTCTTGGAGCTTCTCTTCTTGTGAGATGAAGACTTCGAGGATTTTGATGACGAAGATTTTGACGATTTCTTCTTCTTCTTCACATCATCAGAACTGTAATCCTTGTATTTCTTCTTCTTCATTTCTTTTTCCCACTGAGGATAATCTTGAATATAGTGACCAGGTTTCTTGCATTTGTGGCACAGCCTTCTCTTATAGTCACTGGATGAGGAATCACTGCTTCTTGAGGATTTTCCAAAGCGACCACGTCTTGAGAACTTCTGGAATTTCTTCACGAGTAGTGCTAGCTCCTGGCTCAATTCTTCAGGATCACCAAGGCTACTACCAGAGTCCTCACATTCAGAGTCAGACACAGCCTTGGCCTTCAGGGCACGTGGTTTGCCATAGCTCAAACCATAGAGATCTCTTTTTTGAAAAGTCGAACTCGTGAGTGTTTAGCCTTTCGAGGATATCGGCAGGATCAAGAGACTTGTAGGCAGCCCGTTCTTGTATCATCAGTCCCAGAGTATCAAATGAGGAATCAAGCGATCTCAACAGTTTGTTCACCACCTCATGATCAGTGATGTCAGTGACACCGAGGGCTTGAAGCTCATTTGAGATGTCAGTGAGGCGATCAAAGGTTTGTTGGACATTTTCATTGTCGAGTCTTTTGAAGCGGTTGAAGAGATTTTGAAGAACATCAACTCGAGAGTCACGCTGAGTTGAGACCCCTTCATTCAATTTGGACAGCCTATCCCAGATAAGCTTAGCAGTTTCCAAAGCACTCACTCTTCCATACTGTCCTTTACTCAGATGGCCACATATGATATTCTTCGCTTGAGAATCGAGTTGCTTGAATCTCTTCACATTGGTAGCGTTTAGTGAGGGTGAGACAGAGGGAACACCATTTTCCACAACATACCAGAGATCGTTGTCAATTGCCTCAAGATGCATTCGCATCTTGTTTTTCCAGTAGGGGTAGTCTGTCCCATCAAAGGTAGGACACCCAGCCAAGACCTTGATCATACTTGCGGTCGACATAACTAAAACTCCAGGCGGTTAAACCAAAATCACACAGAACAAGGGAGTACCTTGCTCTGATACCAATTGAAAGTGCGTTATATCGACTAGAGGGGGGGTGAATAGGCGATTTTTATGAATTCTTCACTGAGGAATTTGCCGGTGAGGAAATTCCTTGGCGAAGAACTACTAGCAGCAGAATAAGTACTCAGAAGTAAGCATAACACGATACAAGCATGGTCATCATGATGAAATGAAGACTAGCACAGAGTACAGAAAGCGTAATCACAGGATAACACAAGATGAAGACAAACAGACTGAAGAAATTGAAGTGAGAAATTGAGAAAGTCTTCAGTCAAAGTCTTCAAACACAGATATGAACAAACACTCAACATAGTAATGAGGAAATGAAAGGGTTGAGGAAATAGAACCAGTTAGGTTGGTGAAGACAATGATTTGGTAGACCAGTTCCAACTTTGCCTCGGTTATGCGTCTGGTTGGAGCGGCCGGGTATTTAAACTCGAGGACACACATCCTGGACACCCGATCGCCGAAAGCACGCAGCTCAGACACCCATCCTCACCGTATTCTCCTTGAACTAAGGTCACGCAGACCTCGTCCAATCACTCGTGGTAAGTCTTCAGGCGACTTCCAAACCTTCACAGACTTGGTCACTCGGCGATCCACAATTCCTCTTGGATGCTCTAGACCATGACGCCTAACCGTCTGGAAGAAGCACAGTCTTCAAAGGTAATAAGCGTCGGATCCACGCAGATCAATTTCTTGATGATGCTCAATCACTTTGGGTTTGTAGGGGTTTGGTTTTGGGTTTTCCTCACTTGATAATTTTCGCTCAAAGTCCTCGGAGGATGGGTTGCTCTCAAATGACAAGTGTCAAGTTCTCTCGAGCAGCCAACCAGCTAGTGGTTGTAGGGGACGGCTATTTATAGCCTAGGAGCAGCCCGACATGATAAGACATAAATGCCCTTCAATGATATGACCGTTAGGTGGATAAGATATTTTGGGACAGTGGCGCGCAACCACAAAGAACGGTCGGAAATTTGAGTCTCAAATTCCTCAGGGCTATCATGTTCATCACTGTGTAGGTAATTTGCACTGGCGAATTCCTAACTCCTCAGTCAGAACAAATTCATTAGTGACCAGAAGAACTTTGTCTCTGTCACTGAAGAAAGTGACTGAACTATATGAGATTTTCAATGGCTTCACTCGAAGGGATTGGTAGGTGTAGGATTTTGAGTTGAGCATCACATGGAAATTTTTCCTTAGTATTTCCTCGACCCCCTTTAACAGTACGGTGTTTCCTATGACTCAAGAAAGAGAAAATGAAACTACGAAAACAAAAGTCTTCACGCTTCATGTTCGTCAAGTGAATACCAAGTCTTCAAGGTCACACCAATTTCTTCACTTTCAAAGTCTTCAGAAAGTCTTCAGAATATCAAAGTCTTCAGTCAAAGAACTTCATTTTTAGGGGTCGACTTTCTCTGTAAATATCAAACTCCTCATAGACTTATAGACCTGTGTACACTCACAAGCGCATTAGTCCCTTAACCTATAAGTCTTCAATACACCAAAATCACTAAGGGGCACTAGATGCACTTACAAGATATAGAAGAACTCCCCCTGAAGACGTGCATAGTGAGGAATTTGCGTTTGAGGCAATGCACATTTGAAGAGTCTCAACTCATTATTCCTCGTTAATGACATTGCATGCATGCTGAATTTCATCAGGCACCATATTTCATCATGCATTTCAAATTCTTCAATTATATATCAAATGCGTGTAGGGAGTTCTTTCCGGCGAGGTTCCCTGTCCTCAGCGCCCAGTTCCTCCTGTGGCTCCTATCCCACCGCCACCTCCACCGGCTCTTGCGACAGATGCTTCTGATGATGATAGGGCTGCAGCCCGAGTTGCTGCTGATGATGCGATTGCTGCTTATGACCAACACGTCGTGGTTTATTCGGAGGCTCTTTCCGTTTATCATGATGATCTGACTGCGTACACTCAGTGGTGTGATGATGATGCTCGTGCCGCTGCTGTCCTCACTTCCAGTGTTCTACCACAGTTTGCTTATGAGTTTATGGGCCTTGGTACTGTGTTTGAGATGTGGACTCGTCTGCGTCAGCGTTATCAGCCCTCTGGTGATGCTCTCTACTTGTCTGTGGTACGTCAGGAGCATGCTCTTCAGCAGGGAGACTCCACTATTGATGAGTTCTACACTCAGAGTTCTGCTATATGGCGCCAGCTTGACTCCCTTCGCACTGCTGTTTGTGGCACTTGCACGTGTTGCCAGACTGTGAGATCCGACTTGGAGTTTCAGCGTGTCTATGAGTTCCTGTCGCGGCTCCGTGGGGAGTTGGAGCCTCGGCGTGCTCAGTTGTTTGCTCGTGGACGTGTTCCTATTTCTGAGGTGCTTTCTGAGCTTCGTGCTGAGGAGACTCGCCTCCGTGGTGCTGGGTTGCTTCAGGTTCCCTCTATGCTTGCTGCTCGAGCTGCTCCACCGATGGTTTCTCGCTCCAGTGCTCCGTCGCTACTGCCCACTCCTGGTAGTGAGGGTCGTTCTCCTAAGGGCCGCTCTCGTGATGGTCGCTCTCGTCCTCGTACTCATTGCGGCTACTGCAACAAGGATGGTCAACCTGAGTCTGAGTGCTTCCAGAAGAAACGTGATATGCATAACAGGGAGCGCAATTCTTCTTCTGGGACTCGTGCTTCTTCCTCGACGCCGCTCTCATGCCTCCTTCATCGAAAGGTGATATTGTGAAGCTTAAGCGCCTACTTGTCGCTTCGTGTTCTTCAACAGTATGCGCAGCTCTATGGATCGGGCGCTTCTAGTGCTGAGCGACCACCGTTTACACAGTCAGATACATCCCCATGGGTTCTGGATTCTGGAGCTTCATTTCATATGTCTTCTGATTCTTCTGTATTGTCCTCTCTTAGATCTCTTGATTTTCCTATTAATGTTCTTACTGCTGATGGTACTCCTCTCCCTATTGCTAGTCAAGGCACTCTTTCCACTTCTTCCTTTTATGTTCCAGATGTTTCTCATGTTCCTTGCCTTACCATGAACCTATTTTCCGCAAGCCAACTTACTGATTATGCTTGTCGTGTCATTCTTGACGTTGATTCCTGCACTATTCAGGATCGTCACACGCATGCTCTGGTTGGGACTGGCCCTCGCCGCCATGATAATCAGAGGCTTTGGGAGTTAGACTGGCTTCATGTTCCTTCCGCTGCCACCACACTTGCCAGTCCATCTGCCTTCGTCGCTTCACCACCACCGGCTCCTTTCAAAGAATGGCATCATCGACTTGGTCACCTTTGTGGTTCTCGACTATCGTCTTTAGTTCGTCGTGGTCTTTTGGGGCCTATCTCAGGAGATGTCTCTTTACAGTGTCAGGGTTGTAGGCTGGGTAAACAGGTTCAGTTACCTTATCCTACTAGCGAGTCAGTGTCTCATCGACCTTTTGATTTGGTACATTCCGATGTGTGGGGTCCGGCACCCTTTCCTTCCAAAGGGGGTCATCGATATTATATTATTTTTATTGATGATTTCTCTCGTTACACTTGGCTTTATTTTATGTCCTCTCATAGTGAGGTTCTCTCTATTTATAAGCATTTTGCTGCCATGGTTCACACCCAGTTCTCTACACCTATTCGTGTGTTCCATGCTGATTCTGCTGGCGAGTATATCTCCAAAATGTTGCGTGGTTTTCTTGCTGAGCAAGGTACTATTGCTCAATTCTCTTGTCCTGGTGCTCATGCTCAAAATGGCATGGCTGAGTAAAACATCGCCACCTTCTTGAGACAGCTCTTGCAATGATGATTGCTGCCTCTCTTCCGCCTCATTTTTGGGCCGAGGCTGTCTCCACTGCCACATATCTCATAAACATTCAACCCTCATCTGCTCTGCAGGGTGGTATTCCTCTAGAACGTCTTTCTGATCGTTCTCCTGATTATTTGGCGCTTCGGCTTTTTGGTTGTGTTTGCTATGTTCTTCTAGCCCCTCGAGAACGCACCAAACTAACCGCTCAGTCCGTCGAGTGTGTTTTTCTAGGCTACAGTGATGAGCATAAGGGTTATCGATGTTGGGATCCGGTTGGTCGCCGAATGCGTATTTCTCGGGATGTGACTTTTGATGAGTCTTGTCCATTCTACCCACGATCATCTTCCTCAACTTCTTCTGTAGAGGATATCTCTTTTCTCACGTTTCCTGATACACCTCTCTCTGTGCCTCGTATTTCTACTCCTCCTTCTCGCCCCACTATTATAGATCCGACGCCATCATCTCCTACAGTTTCTTCTCCTCCCTTGCTACATGACTCCCCACCTTCATCACCGATGTCATCCCCATCTTCATCACCTCCGATGTCATCTTCATCACCTCCGATGGTTTCTTCTCGTCCCACTTTTCCTTTTCATTATACTCATCGTCCACGTGTTATGGATGAATCTACTGACGTGCCATCTACATCTGGTGTGCCATCTTCCTCATCCCAGCCGATTTATGGTCTTCGGGCTCGACCTTTCCCTCAACCTGACCGCTATTCTCTTAGTCGGTATGGTGTTTCAGCTATTGTCAAGCCTACCTCTTATTGTGATGCTTTTGTTCATCCTGAATGGCAGCTTGCGATGGCAGAGGAGATTGCTGCACTTGAGCGCATTGGCACGTGGGATCTGGTTTCTCTTCCTCCCCATGTTCGTCCGATCACCTGTAAGTGGGTCTATAAGATTAAGACTCGCTCTGACGGTTCTCTTGAGCATTATAAAGCTCGTCTTGTGGCTCGTGGCTTTCAGCAGGAGCATGGTCGTGATTACGATGAGACATTTGCTCATGTGGCCCATATGACCACTGTCCGCACACTTCTTGTCGTGGCATCTGTTCACCATTGGGTCTGTGTCTCAACTTGATGTTAAGAATGCCTTTCTTAATGGTGAGTTGCGTGAGGAGGTTTATATGCAGCCACCTCATGGGTATTCAGTTCCTGATGGCATGATTTGTCGTCTTCGTCGCTCTCTCTATGGCCTTAAGCAAGCCCCCCGCGCTTGGTTTGAGCATTTTGCCTCTGTGGTCACTACAGCTGGGTTTTCACCCAGTGCTCATGATCCAACGTTGTTTGTTCACATTTCTGCTCGTGGTTGCACTCTTCTTCTTCTATATGTTGATGACATGATCATCACTGGCGACGATCCTGAGTACATTGCCTTTGTCAAGGCCCGTCTCAATGAGCAGTTCCTTATGTCTGATCTTGGTCCTCTTCGTTACTTTCTTGGGATTGAGGTTTCCTCCACCTCTGATAGCTTTTTTATTTCCCAAGAAAAGTATATCCAAGATCTTCTTACTCATGCGGCTCTTAGTGATGAGTGCACTACTGAGACTCCTATGGAGCTCAATGCTCACCTTCGTGCTTCTAATGGTGAGCCCTTGTCTGATCCGACACGTTACCATCATCTTGTCGGGAGTCTTGTCTATCTTGCTGTCACTCGTCCAGATATCACTTATCCTGTTCATATTTTGAGTCAGTTTGTTTCTGCTCCCACTTCTGTTCACTATAGTCACCTTCTTTGTGTTCTACGATATCTTCGTGCCACGATCTCTCATCGTCTCTTTTCCCCCGTTCCAGCTCGTTACAGCTCCAGGCCTATTCAGATGCTACGTGGGCTAGTGATCCTATGGATCGCCGTTCACTTTCCACCTACTGTGTTTTTTTGGTGGTTCTCTCATTGCCTGGAAGACGAAGAAACACACTGCATTTTCCCGTTCGAGTGCAGAAGCTGAATTGCGCGCTATGGCTCTTCTGACGGCAGAGGTGACTTGGTTACGATGGTTACTGGAGGATTTTTGGTGTTTCTGTTACTACACCTACCACACTCTTGTCGACAGCACAAAGCTACAAGATTCTGTGCGGATCCCGTGAAGTATGAGCTTACCAAGCGTATTGGTGTCGATGCTTCTTATGTGCGAGCTGCTGTGCATGATCATGTTATTGATCTTCAGTATGTGCCTTCAGAGTTACAACTAGCAGACTTCTTCACGAAGGCCCAGACTAGAGCTCAACATGGATTTCACCTCTCCAAACTCAGTGTTGTGAATCCACCATGAGTTTGAGGGGGGTGTTAGAGTTATATTAGTGATGACCTTTGGTCTTTTACATTCTAGTCTTTTGGCATCCTCTTGTACTCATATATATGTTGGCTTTGCCTCCCAATAATATTAAGTTGTTCTTCTCTCAACACGCTTTACCTAGAACAAGTAGGAAACTAGAAGTACTTTGCAGGTGTGATAGGATATGAGTGCAAGATAATAAAAAGCTTGTAAATAAAAAGTAGGGGCTGTTTAGATAAAGAATCAATAAAGTAAATATAGCGAGTATGGAAAAGTGGTGGTAGGAGTTGTGAAATTGTCCCTAAGCAATTGACTACTTTACTAGACCGATAGCATAAGCTAACATACTTTCTCTTCTTGGATCATATGCACTTATGATTGGAACTCTAGCAAGCATCCGCAACTACTAAAGATCATTAAGGTAAAACTCAACCATAGCATTAAAGCATCAAGTCCCCTTTATCCCATACGCCACAACCCCCTTACTCGGGTTTACGCTTCTGTCACTCAAGCAACCCACTATAAGTGAATCATGAACGTATTGCAACACCCTACAGCGGGAATCCCTCACGCTTGCGCGACACGGAGGGCACAATAGGACAGCAACATAACCACAAGCAAATTAAACCAATCATAGCAATTCATCAATCACCGGTAGGACAACGAAAATCTACTCACACATCATAGGATGGCAACACATCACTGGATAATAATATGAAGCATCAAGCACCATGTTCAAGTAGAGGGTACAGCGGGTTGCGGGAGAGTGGACAGCTGAATATAGATGGGGGAAGGTGATGGAGATGTTGGTGAAGATGGCAGAGGTGTTGGTGTAGATCACGGTGATGATGATGGCCCCCGGCAGCGTTTCGGCGCCACCGGAAGCAAGGGGGAGAGAGACCCCCTTCTTCTTCCTTGACCTTCTCCTTAGATGGGAGAAGGGTTTCCCGTCTGGTCCATGGTCTCCATGGAGTGGGAGGGGCAAGAGCCCCTCCGAGATTGGATATGTCTCTCTGTCTCTCTCTGTTTCTGCGTTCCCCGATTCTACCCTTTCACCGTTTCCTTTATATCCGGAGATCCGTAACTCTGATTGGGTTGAAACCTTCGCCTAGATTTTTCTCCAAAAAATAGCTTTCTTGCGGCAAAAGAAGAGCGTCAACCGCCTTACGGGGTGCCCACGAGGGTCAGGGGTGCGCCCCCTGCCTCGTGGCCCCCTCGGGCACCGTCTCGCGTTGGTTTTTCTTCCCAAAAATCATAAATATTCCAGAAATGATCTCTGTCTGTTTTTATCCCGTTTGGACTCCGTTTGATATGGGTTTCTGCAAAACATAAAACATGCAACAAATAGGAACTGGCACTAGGCACTGGATCAATATGTTAGTCCCAAAAATAGTATAAAAAGTTGCCAAAAGTATATGAAAGTTGAATAATATTGGCATGAAACAATAAAAAATTATAGATACGACGGAGACGTATCAAACATCTCTATGTTGATCATATCTACTATATGATTCACGTTCAACCTTTCAGTCTCAGTGTTCCGAGGCCATATCTGCATATGCTAGGCTCGTCAAGTTTAACCCGAGTATTCTGCACGTGCAAAACTGGCTTGCACCTGTTGTATGTGAACGTAGAGCTTATCTCACCCGATCATCACGTGGTGTCTCGGCACGATGAACTATAACAATGGTGCATACTCAGGGAGAACACATATACCTTGAAAGTTAGTGAGGGATCATCTTATAATGCTACCGTCATACTAAGCAAAATAAGACGCATAAAGGATAAACATCACATGCAATCAAAATACGTGACATAATATGGCCATCATCATCTTGTGCCTTTGATCTCCATCTCCAAAGCACCGTCATGATCTCCATCGTCACCGGATCAACACCTTGATCTCCATCGTAGCATCATTATCGTCTCGCCAACCATTGCTACTACGACTATCGCTACCGCTTAGTGATAAAGTAAAGCAATTACATGGCGATTGCATTTCATACAATAAAGCGACAACCATATGGCTCCTGCCAGTTGCCGATAACTCTGTTACAAAACATGATCATCTCATACAACAATTTATATCTCATCATGTCTTGTCCATATCACATCACAACAAGCCCTGCAAAAACAAGTTAGACGACCTCTACTTTGTTGTTGCAAGTTTTACGTGGCTGCTATGGGCTTCTAGCAAGAACCGCTCTTACCTACGCATTAAAACCACAACAATTTTTCGTCAGGTGTGCTGTTTTAACTTTCAACAAGGACCGACCGTAGTCAAACTTGATTCAACTAAAGTTGGAGAAACAGACACCCGCCAGACACCTGTGTGCAAAGCACGTCGATAGAAGCAGTCCCATGAACGCGGTCATGTAATGTCGGTCCGGGCCGCTTCATCCAACAATACCGCCGAATCAAAGTAAGATGTTGGTGGTAAGCAGTATGACTATTATCGCCCACAACTCTTTGTGTTCTACTCGTGCATATCATCTACGCATAGACCTGGCTCGGATGCCACTGTTGGGGAACGTAGAATGCAATTTCAAAAACATTCCTATGATCACGCAAGATCTATCTAGGAGATGCATAGCAACGAGAGGGGGAGAGTCTATCCATGTACCCTCATAGACCGAAAGCGGAAGCGTTAGTTAATGCGGTTGATGTAGTCGAACGTCTTCACGATCCAACCGATCCAAGTACCGAACGTACGGCACCTCTGTGTTCATCACACGTTCATCTCGATGACGTCCCTCGAACTCTTGATCCAGTAGAGGGTCGAGGGAGAGTTCCATCAGCATGACGGTGTGGCGACAGTGTTGATGATGTGATCCGCGCATGGCTTTGCCTAAGCACTACGATGTTATGACCGGAGGAGTAAACTGTGGAAGAGCGCACCGCACACAGCTAAGAGAAATCTTGGTGTACCTTTGGGGTGCCCCTGCCCATGAATATAAAGGAGGGAGGGAGGAGGTGATACGTCTCCAACGTATCTATAATTTTTTATTGTTCCATGCTATTATATTACCCGTTTTGGATGTTTATGGGCTTTACTTTACACTTATATATCATTTATGGGACTAACCTACTAACCGGAGGCCCAGCCCGAATTGCTGTTTTTTTTGCCTATTTCAGTGTTCCGAAAAAAAGGAATATCAAACGGAGTCCAAACGGAACGAAACCTTTGGGAGCGATCTTTTTGGAACAAACGCAATCCAAGAGACTTGGAGTGGACGTCAAGAAGTAGTCGAGGCAGCCACGAGGCAGGAGGGCACGCCATAGAGGGGTGGGAGCGCCCCCCACCCTCGTGGGCCCCTCGTGGCTCAACCGACCTACTTCTTCCTCCTATATATATCCACGTACCCCGAAAACATCTAGGAGCACCATGAAAACCTATTTCCACCGCCGCAACCTTCTGTATCCATGAGATCCCATCTTGGAGCCTTCGCCGGCGCTCCGCCAAAGGGGGAATCGACCACAGAGGGCTTCTACATCAACACCATAGCCTCTCCGATGAGTTGTGAGTAGTTTACCACAGACCTTCGGGTCCATAGTTATTAGCTAGATGGCTTCTTCTCTCTCTTTGAATCTCAATACAAAGTTCTCCTTGATCTTCTTGGATATCTATTCGATGTAACTCTTTTTGCGGTGTGTTTGTCGAGATCCAATGAATTGTGGGTTTATGATCAAGTTTATCTATGAGAAATAATTGAATCTCCTCTGAATTATTTTATGTATGATTGGTTATCTTTGCAAGTCTCTTTGAATTATCAGTTTGGTTTGGCCTACTAGATTGATCTTTCTTGTAATGGGAGAAGTGCTTAGCTTTGGGTTCAATCTTGCGGTGTCCTTTCCCAAAGGATGAGACGGGCAAAAAGGCACGATCTTGTATTGTTGCCATCGAGGATAAAAAGATGGGGTTTATATCAAATTGCTTGAGTTTATCCTCTACATCATGTCATCTTTCTTAATCGTTACTCTGTTCTTATGAACTTAATACTCTAGATGCAGGTGAGTCGGTTGATGTGTGGAGTAATAGTAGTAGATGCAAAGCGAGTCGGTCTACTTGTCGCGGACGTGATGCCTATATACTTGATCATGCCTAGATATTCTCATAACTATGCACTTTTCTATCAATTGCTCGACAGTAATTTGTTCACCCATCGTAATACTTGTGCTATCTTGAGAGAAGCCACTAATGAAACCTATGGCCCCCGGGTCTATCTTTTATCATATAAGTTTCTGATCTATCTTTATTCGCAATCTTCACTTTCCAATCTATATCATAAAAATACCAAAAATATTTATCTTATCTTTTTATCTCTATCAGATCTCACTTTCGCAAGTTACCATGAAGGGATTGACAACCCCTTTATCGTGTTGGTTGCGAGGTTCTTGTTTGTTTGTGTAGGTACGAGGGACTTTTGAGGAGCCTCCTACTGGATTGATACCTTGGTTCTGAAAAACTGAGGGAAATACTTACGCTACTTTGTTGCATCACCCTTTCCTCTTCAAGGGAAAACCAATGCAGTGCTCAAGCGGTAGCAAGAAGGATTTCTGTTGCCGTTGCCCGGGAGGTCTTCGCTCAAGTAAAGACATACCAAGTACCCATCACAAACTCATCTCCCTCGCATTACATTATTTGCCATTTGCCTATCATTTTCCTCTCCCCCACTTCACCCTTGCCGTTTTATTCGCCCTCTCTTTTCCGTTCGCCTCTTTTCTTTCGCTTTCCTCTTGTGTGCTTGTGTGTTGGATTGCTTGTCACGATGGCTCAAGATAATACTAAATTGTGTGACTTTTCCAATACCAACAATAATGATTTCCTTAGCACTCCGATTGCTCCTCTTAATGATGCTGAATCTTGTGAAATCAATGCTGCTTTGTTGAATCTTGTTATGAAAGATCAATTCTCTAGCCTTCTTAGTGAAGATGTCGCTACTCATCTAAATAACTTTGTTGATTTGTGTGATATGCAAAAGAAGAAAGATACAGATAATGATATTGTTAGATTGAAGTTAGTTCCGTTTTCACTTAGAGATCATGCTAAAACTTGGTTTTCGTCTTTACCTAAAAATAGTATTGATTCATGGAATAAGTGCAAAGATGCTTTTATCTCTAAGTATTTTCCTCCCACTAAGATCATCTCTCTTAGAAACGATATTATTGATTTTAAACAACCTGATCATGAGCATGTTGCCCAATCTTGGGAAAGAATGAAATTAATGATTCGCAATTGCCCTACGCATGGTTTGAATTTATGGATGATCATACAAAATTTTTATGCTAGATTGAATTTTGCTTCTAGAAATCTTTTAGATTCGGCCGCGGGAGGCACTTTTATGGAAATCACTTTAGGAGAAGCTACTAAACTCCTTGATAATATTTTGGTTAATTATTTTTAATGGCACACCGAAAGATCTACTAGTAAAAAGGTTCATGCGATAGAAGAGATTAATGTTTTGAGTGGAAAGATGTATGAACTTATGAAATTATTTGCTACTAAGAGTCACTACAACAAAATAGGCATGTAGGGACGTTTTGATGTTGACGCTTTTATCTATGTCTCACTATTCAAAATTATTTGGTGCATAGGGACGATTTCTGAGGCGCAAAGGACATCGTCCCTTGATCCCATAGAAAAAAATATCCCGGTGGTTCAAAATATCTTGCACCACCACCACCACCCTAATCTCCCATCGTGCGAGATGGCCCAAGAAAGTAACTACCATGGAAAAGGGTGCAATCTCTGGCCTCTAAACCTAACGTCGCCATGCCACGCCACCGCTGCCTCTGCCAAGATCCTGCTCCTCGCCCCTGCTCGTTGTAGTAGGTCCACCCCTCTTGCCCGTCGGCCGCCAACAGTAGGCCCGGGGACCCCCGCCACCAGGCGGCGGCTCAGCGCCCCAGCCCCACTCTGGCCGCCACGACCTACAGCTCCGGCACAAGATGCACTCTGGCTCTAAGGGAGGATAACGAATGGCGGAGTGGGCAACAGAACTGGACATCGCCACCTCCTCCTACTAAGATCGTAGCTAGGTACGACCCGACAGGAAGGTAGAAGAGGAACAAGATCGATGAGGAGTGAGGGAGTCCTGGACTAGGGGGTGTCCGGATAGCCGGACTATCAATATCCGCCGGACTCCCAGACTACGAAGATAGAAGATTGAAGACTCCGGCTCGTGTCCGGATGGTACTTTCCTTGGCGTGGAAGGCAAGCTTGGCAATACGGATATGTAGATCTCCTACCATTGTAACCGACTCTGTAAACCTAACCCTCTCCGGTGTCTATATAAACCGGAGGGCTTTAGTCCGTGGGACAACATACATCTCAACAATCATACCATAGGCTAGCTTCTAGGGTTTAGCCTCCTTGATCTCGTGGTAGATCTACTCTTGTACTACCCATATCATCAATATTAATCAAGCAGGGCGTAGGGTTTTACCTCCATCGAGAGGGCCCAACACAGGTAAAAACATTGTGTCCTCGTCCTTGTTACCATCCGCCTAGACGTGCAGTTCGGGACCCCTACTCGAGATCCGTCGGTTTTGACACCGACATTGGTGCTTTCATTGAGAGTTCCTCCGTGTCGCCACCGATAGGCTTGATGGCATCTTCAACCAAAGAACGCTGTCGTGGTGAGACTTTTCTCCCGGATAGATCTTCGTATTCGGCGGCTTTGCATCGCAGCCAATTCTCTTGGCCATCCGGAGCAGATCGAAGCTTCGCCCGCCGTCAGTCGATTTGAAGCTTAAACTTCACGGCCGATGTCGCGGAGACTTGATCTTCGACGGACTCGAGCCTGACCGAGCAGCGCCACAGACTGTGACAATGGGCATGATCTAGCTCGCCGCCGAGCAGGCCTTGGTGGCCGACATGGATCAGCTTCGCCATTAGCCCGGGCCGATCGCCCAGATCAAGGGTCGGCGGATAGACGCCACAGGGGCTTTACATCCACGGCGATGGAGCGAACACCAATCTTGTCCCTTGCGAAACTCGTGAATCCGGGCGCCGACTCCTCGCCGGACTCAACCTCCCGCGCCCCTACCAATCTATCCGGATTGGGCGCGGTTATGGAATTCACCGCGCGGACATATTCCAACACTCGCCTTTCGGCGATTTCCTAAACTCATTAAAGCATCTCGTTATCGGAGAGTCTGGCGGACTATGGCGGGATGGTTGGAGTACGGATGACGAAGAAATTGAGCCCACCCACCACCCACTTTGTAGCCACTGTCGAGGATTTAACCGACATGCTAGACTACGACTCCGAAGACATTGACGCTATGGACGACGATGCCGGAGACGAACAGGAACCAGTGCCTACAAGGCACTAGAAGGCCACCTCGTCATATGACGTATACATGGTGGATACCCCAAAAGAAGGGATGGCGAAGAAGCGTGAAGGCGACTCTTTAAAGAAGCAGCCCAAACGCCGGCGTCGGCGGCGCGCTCTAAATCCCGCCACAAAGAAGAATGGAGATTCCGCACAGAAACAATAACACTCGAGAGCGCCGAGGACAATCCCCTCCAGCAAGACTCAGCGCAGGAGGATGCAAAAGCAAGCCCCCACGAGAGGGCGGCATACGAAGGGGTTGAGGATGATAACTACATGCCTCCCTCCAAGACGGCAAGCCTCAACGATGACGAATTCGGCTGCACTCGAGGATCCGTCGAACAAGAGCGCTTCAAGCGCAGGCTTATCGCCACGACAAACAGCCTAAAGAAAAGCGGCAGCAGCTTCAAGTGATCAGACCTCTTGGCCGATCGATGGACCGAGGTCCTCGCGGCGAGGAGTATAAACTCGAACGCCCCTCCAAAAGTTACCCAAGACGCAAGCTGCTCCCCGATTAGAGGAGGAAGCATACATACCTCCATCACCAACAAGACGATATGGTGACCGACCACCCCGTGGTCGTGACAGAGAGGCATCCAGCCCCCACCAAGATCAGTACTTCCGCATCGCTCCAAAAGTACGGCCAAGAGGGAACGCGGGACTTGCGAGACATATTGGAGGACAAAGCAAGGCAATCCAGATTCATCTATGGATCACGTGGGCCCCACGACCCACGCATTTAATACCGCTCGTGCGGATACAATAACCTGGCGGGCGAACACAAAGAAAGAGCGCTCTCGAGCTGCGTCGCGATATCGCTCAATCTGGCGCCAGACACCCGTTATGCTTCATCGATGAAGTAATGGATCGTCGGATCCCGAAGGGTTTAAACCCAGTAAACATCGAATCTTACGATGGCACAACAGACCCATGGTGTGGATCAAGACTACCTTCTCCACATCCATATGGCCCGGCGGCGATCTCCACGCCATCAAGTACCTACCACTCAAGCTTAAAGGACCAGCTCGGCATTGGCTTAACAGCTTGCCCGCAGAGTCAATTGGGTGTTGGGAAGACACGAGGCCGCATTCCTTGATAAATTCCAAGGCACATATGTGCGACCACCGAACGCCGATGACCTAAGCCACATCATTCAGCAGCCAGCGAATCGGCGAATAATTCGACACGGTTCTTGACAAAGAAAACCAAATCGTCGACTGTCCGGATGTAGACGCCCTTGCAGCCTTCAAACATAACATCCGGGACGAATGGCTAGCCCGGCACCTAGGGCAGGAAAAGCCGAAATCCATGGCAGCCCTCACATCGTTAATGACCCGCTTTTGTGTGGGAGAGGACAGCCGGCTAGCCCGCAAAGAACAATCTCCATAAAAATTCTGCGGTCCGGGTACTAAGGACAACAACGGCAGTCACGACGAATCAAAAACAAGCGCCGCGTGCGGCGACGATAAGGAGGATACGGCGATCAATGCCGGATTCTCGAGGCTCTAAACCCGGTCGTGGAAGAAGCCATTTAAAAGAACCACTCGGGTCCGTCCAATCTGGACCGAATACTCGACCGCTTATGCCAGATACATGGCACCTCTGAAAAGCCAGCTAACCACACCAATAGAGATTGTTGGGTGTTCAAGCAGGCCGGCAAGTTAATTGCCAAAAACAATGACAAGGGGCTAAATAGCGACGACGAGGAAGAGACTCGGCCGCCGAACAATAGAGGACAGAAGGGTTTTCCCCCACAAGTGCGGACGGTGAATATGATATACGCGACCCATATACCCAAGAGGAGAGGAAGCGCGCACTCACGGGCGTCTATGCGATGGAGCCACGCCCCAAAGTTCAACCCATGGTCCTCTTGCCGATTACTTTCGATCGAAGAGACCATCCGACCAGCATACGCCATGGCGGATTCGCGCATTGGTTTTAGACCCAATCGTCGATGGGTTCCACCTCACGAGTCCTGATGGATTTGCGGTAGCAACTGAACTCGCTTTATCGAGGATACAAGGCGCAAAATGGGCATAGACCCATCAAGGATTAAACCTACAAAGACAACCTTTAAAGGTGTCATCCTGGAGTAAAGCCAATCTATGCAGGCTCGGTCACACCGAAGTGGTCTTGGATCCCGGATAATTTCGGGCGAAGAGTTAATCTTCAACATAGTCCCGCTCGCGCGGCTATCACGCTCTGCTCGAACGAACCGCGTTCGCAAAATTCAACGCGGTGCCGCATTACGCATACCTAAAGCTCAAGATGCCAGGCCCTCGTGGAGTCATTACGGTCAATGGGAATACGGAACGCTCCCTCCGAACGGAGGAACATACAATGCTCTCGCGATGTATCTGAGTAGCCTTCTAAGGCAATTCTCAAGTCCGGCAGCTAAAAAGCCGGATACATCAAAGCACGCCCGGAGCAATACCAACCAAGACCACCTGGCGCGATCAGAGCGCGCGTAGCAATGCGGCCCCAACCCTCACCCGCGCATAATCGCAAGGATAACACTCCGCATACATCATTACGCTTTGGAGATACCATGGGTGCAGGGAAAGGGGCACGATCACAATGGGCCCAGAGTGCGGCTCGACCACACCAGGGGCTCACAAGTGCGCCTCCTTCCTCTTTATTTTTTCTTCTTCTTTTATGTACACAGGACTCTGTTAACCAGAAGCCTTGTCCGGTGGCGAACCTGCCGAACTCACGACACAATAGTCAGGGACTAAAGAAGGCTGCGACGAACATTCAGGTGGTCTCAATTACGAGCATTAAATTCAATTATATACACCGAGTCTGCAGCTCATCCCTGGAGGGGGACATGTTTGTTTAGTCCAAATCCCTTGCTTACCGCACTATTTGTATCAGTCCGATCTACTATGAGACTTTCTTTTTAAAATAATGCAGCACCTTTTTATTGCAATTGGGTTATCTTTTATATATGTTCATTACATGACATCTTGCACCAGATATTTTGGTGCGGCCGAATCGCCAGAATTCGTTCCCCAAATTATGGTGTGATAAAGTCCGAACACTTTCACAAGTCGGCACCCGAACTTATAGCATTATATGAATCGGCTCGAATCATGTCTTGGGTCAATAGTTGGGTTTGCGGCTCCCATGTTTTGGTGCCTTACGTTCCGTTCCGTCGGCTAAGGTAGACTGGAGAACCACTGCGATTGCGCCCGGTTGAGCAGGTTAACGCCTCGATGGAAAGCTAAAACCGACCGGCATGATAAGGCGAGAGACCGGTCATTGTTCGAGAGGTTCTTCGGGTCCTAAAGACTCATGCCGCTTGAGCGAAGTTCCTGATGATGTCCGACGAAGGCGTGGATAGTGCCCCGGATTCGGTCTTCGAATACCGGGGCTTCACCAAATTTAAAATTATAGAATTCTATGGCTAAGTGAGAGTGTTCAAGCACTATAAGTCCGGTTGCCTAGTTAAGTCGTGTTGGCGCCTCCTAGATGGACCCAAAATGGGAACAAGAGTGCTCAAGTTTATCACCGAACACCCCAAACTTGTGGCTTGGGGGTCAAGCCAACGACTTGCCATCTCTCGATTTTACAAAATGGCCGCCTGAAGGTAATATTTTAAATTAAACAAGCGTTGCTCATGGCGCATATAAACGAAGTTTTCAGCGCCAGATAAATACACAACGAGTTCACTCAAAGATTACATTTCGGAGCACTCATCGCAATATCGCAGGCTCCCTTCAGACGACTTTATAATACCGCTCCGTGTGCGATGCTCCTTGCCCGCGGCGGGGGTCCGTGAGAAGCTTCTCGCATCGGTTGCCCCATGCACCTTTATGCGGGCAAGGGCCCGACGAGCGCCTTCGATATAGGCGGGCGCTTGACTACATCAAGCACAGGGCGCGCGTCCACCAGCCGCCGCGAGGCCAAAGTAGCTGCCGGGCATGGCTGTCCGAGCCACACCGGACTATGAGACCCTTCATGGCCTCCTCGGCTACCTTGTGGAGTTCGACCACCGCTTCACCGGTCGCTTGGGGCACCGGATGGCGGCCTCGAGTCTTGAGACCAAGACCTTCTTCGTCGAGCTCCCTCCTCGCCCGCGATAGAATGCGGCGGTATCGAGGCCCACGCTGGCAGATCTGCAAACGCCTCGAGAGCTCCGGGTAAGTGTCGTAGTTCACACTAACATGCACCTTTGCATGAA
Organism: Aegilops speltoides; assembly: GCA_021437245.1. NCBI lineage: Eukaryota > Viridiplantae > Streptophyta > Magnoliopsida > Poales > Poaceae > Aegilops > Aegilops speltoides. Next base: position 211,571,019 of record CM038144.1, read on the forward strand.
AAATGCCTTACCCGCCGCTATCTTCTTTATGTCCTCAACCTCTGAAGGGCCTTTCGGGCCTCGGCCTTGGCGGACTTACACTTTCGAGAGCCGAGGCAAGCTCGGACTCGAGTCTTAGAGTCACGCTCCAAACCCTCATGCTTTTCCATGAGAACACGGAGCTCTTGCGAACTTCCGCCACCAGCGCCTCTTGCTTTTCTCGCTCAGCCCGTTCGTGGCGCATTGATTATGCTCGCCGCGAACACGGCATCCTTCGTGGCTGCCACCTGTTAGTGGCCCCTGCAATACACATATTATCCTTGTTAATTTTATTTGCAACCAAAATCCTTTTACAGAAGGTACTTATTCAAAGAGGTGTTACTCACCTTCTTTCTCCTCGAGCTGCTTCTTTGCATGGCGAGCTCTTGCTCGGACCGCTCGAGATCCTTTTCACACCTCGACCTCCGCCGTTAATGCGGCAGAGGTCGGCAATAAGCTGCAAACCCATATCGACATATTTTTAGCAACCTGCGTATATCTTGTTAGATCCTTAGTCCGGCTTTTCCTTCCAACACGAACTAAGCATCGAGGGCTCTTGTCTATGCGGTATTACATTACATAATTTTAACTTCTTACCTCAAAGCTTTGTTAGAAGGCTGCTGCGAGCTTCGTCGGCCCGCTCTTGGCGAGCTGGACCTTCTCAATCACCGCACTCATGAGAGTGCGGTGTTCTTCCTCGATGGAAGCGCCTTTAAGCGCCTCTAGCAGGTTATCCGGTGCCTCCGGTTGGACGGAGGCCGCCGGCGTCACGGTCTTGCCCTTCTTTCAAAGGGGCCGCTTGCCGGACTCCGGAACCATTACGGGTTCCGATGTAGAGTCCGGCACGAAGTCCGGGAGGTCGCCTGACGGCGCCTCCGGAGCCTCCTCCTGATGGGTCCCTCTTTGGGACCCCACCTCGGCGTCCTCGTCGGCGCGTGGGGTAGAGGCAGTCGGGACGGAATTTACGTCCGACGAGGCCAACAACCCGCTCATCGAGTCGGGGAGATCATCCCTGGCCGGACTACAGACAGAATGCGGTGTTAGAAGGACACTATGTGACATGAAAAGTACGGCATATAGATGATCCGGATACTTACGATCCTGCCGGACGCCTGGCCCTTGGAGGCCACTCATCCTCGGCAATGCTGATGTTGGCGAAACTGTCCGGGGGGATAGTTCTCCCCCTCTTGGACCCTTTGGCCTCCCCGATTGGGGAAGCCTTCCTCTTCTTCTCTCCCTCTTCCGGAGAGAGTACTCCTCCTCGCCTTCGTGGGAGGAGTCCTCGTCGTCGTCAGGGCCTTTGATTCTGGAACTCTTTCGAGTCCCGCGCCACCTTCTTGGCCTTCTTCTCTGGCACCACGTGCGGTGCCGGAACCAGCAGCCCTGCTAAGCGGGCGTCCATTGGGTCTTCTGGCATGGGAGCCGGGCTGATGAGCAGCTTGGCCTTCTCCATCCATTCCTGTCAAAGGAAGAGGCATATTAAAACCTCACTAGAGTCAATCTAATTACCACGAGTGTCCCGTAATGGGGTTGAATCACTTACCTCGTCAGTCGGAGACTGCGAGCTGAATCCGCGGTCTTCGGTCACGGATGCGGGGGCTTCGGCGCCCTTGAACAGCACCCTCCAGGCACCTTCGTGTGTTGTATCGAAGAGCCCGCTTAGCGCCTGGTGCTGTTCCGGATTGAACTCCCACAAATTGAATGCCCATTCCTGGCATGGGAGAATCCGCCGGAGGAGCATGACTTGGACCACGTCGACGAGCCGGAGCCTATTGCTCACTATCTTCTTGATGCAGGCTCGGAGTCCCGTCACCTCCACCGGATTGCCCCACTGCAAGCCCTTCTCTTTCGTGAGGTGAGCTGCGTGGGGATTCGAGATCTAAACTTCGGGGCCGCCGCCCATGTGGGCTTGCGGCTCGGTGATGTAGAACCACCCCGATTGCCACCCCTTGACGGAGTCCACGAAGGTCCCTTCTAGCCAAGGGGCGTTGGGCACTTGCCCAACATGGCGCCTCCGATTCGCTTATGTGCCCTTCACAACCTTGACTTGACGTTGAAGGTCTTGAGCCACAGTCAAGTGGGGCTGGATGCGAGAAAGGCCTCGCACACGACGATAAACGCCGAGATGTTGAGGATGAAGTTGGCGCCGGATCGTGGAAATCCAGTCATAGTAAAACATGAGCCCCGGACAAATGGATGGAGCGGAAAGCCCACCATGGAGGAAGTGGGGAGGAAGACGACCCTCTCATGGGGCCCGGGTAGGGATGAGCTGCCCTCGTCGGGCGGCCGATCTGCAATATCGCTGAAAGGTATCTGGCGTCGCGACTTGGTGATGTCCTCCTCCTTGGCGGTGGAGGCTAACCATTTACCTCCGCTCCGGACATATTCGGAGAAGGTCGAGGCGAGATCTTGCGAGCTTGGGCGTTGGAGCTTGAGTTCGCAGGGATGGATAAGCAAAGGAGGAAGAAGGCGTAGGTGAGAAGGTAAATCCTTATACCTTATATATAGGCGGACAAAACTATGCGTCCCCCACCGGCCTGGTAAAACTCGCTTATCTCCCAAGCGCCACCATCAATGGCGTGGTTGGGTTACCCACGCACGTATTGATGAGAATCCCGGAATAAGGGGAACACGATCTCTGCTTCGACAGGACGTGCCAAGGGAACCGCTTCGCTAAACGTGATGAGGTGGTATAGTAATTCAAACAAAGGCTTGGTTGTGGTGTGATGACACGCCGCATAATACGTCAGCAGATTGAGCTAAGTGTATATTTTATTTTCTCTATGGTGGAATGTGGAAGTTATTTTTGCAGAGCCGGACACTATCCTGGTGTTCATTATCTTCTCCGGATTATTCAAGGGAGGAACCCGCCTTGCAATGCCGAACATTATGCACGCCGGACTTATCGTCATTGAAGACCGGTTCAGGGCTCTTGAGGAGTCTGGACTAGGGGTGTCCGGATAGCGGGACTATCAATATCCGCGGACTCCCGGACTACGAAGATAGAAGATTGAAGACTCGGCTCGTGTCCGGATGGTACTTTCCTTGGCGTGGAAGGCAAGCTTGGCAATACGGATATGTAGATCTCCTACCATTGTAACCGACTCTGTGTAACCCTAACCCTCTCCGGTGTCTATATAAACCGGAGGGCTTTAGTCCGTAGGACAACATACATCTCAACAATCATACCATAGGCTAGCTTCTAGGGTTTATCCTCCTTGATCTCGTGGTAGATCTACTCTTGTACTACCCATATCATCAATATTAATCAAGCAGGACGTAGGGTTTTACCTCCATCGAGAGGGCCCGAACCTGGGTAAAAACATTGTGTCCCTCATCCCTTGTTACCATCCGCCTAGACGTACAGTTCGGGACCCCCTACCCGAGATCCGCCGGTTTTGACACCGACAAGGAGGACGAAAGGTATTGATCAGTTAGGTGCTCGTTTGTTTGTATATTCGCTGTCCTTGTCGTTCAGATTTTGATTCAGATCTACCTTTCTGTATGTTGTTGTTTATTTTTTGTTCGCCCCCTGCAACAATGTCATCACAGACTTAATTAGTTTATATAATCCTCTAGTGGAAAATGTATGCCCCGATGACGATTCCCACCCCGCCCTCCATTTGCTCGCCCGACATCATCTGTCTCTAAGAACCCGGCGTCTTGCGACTACAAAAATTGTCCAAGCGTCCTTCGCCATGTGAAGTTCGTTTCCATCAGGTAGGCTGACCTCGTGCTTGACACTGTCAACCAGCAGCAAGGCGGCAAGTTCATTTATATGTGAGTCCATCTACTTTTTTATTTTAGTTTTTCTATCAATTCATTCCAAGTAAAAAATTGGAGCCGCTCCCTTGATGCATACTTAATTGTGGAGGAGAATCGTGATATTTTACATTAGATTATCCTGTTAAGATAGGACAACACGGCTTTGCCCCTTTTTTCTGAACTCTCGTCTGTTTACTGATTAAACATTTAGACTACTACTTGAATTTACACATAGCTTTTTTCGTTGTTTGTTCCCAAATTATTGGCACTCACTATGCATATGCTTGATAAAAAGCCTCTGACAATAACCTGATTGAATAAGATGGTCAGTGTTCTTAACACATTTTCCTTTTTCATGCAGTTAAATAATAGTTGTGTATCAACTGTCAAATCACCTTCATCCCCACCCCTCCCATAACTAAAATTAAGAGCTTTGCGCCCACGTTCTAACATTTCTTAGAATTAACATGGCTTCTACTCTAAACAGAGAGATCAACTCATACATGCAGTTTCTCACCTGCAGAAACTTTTCTCATGTTGTCTAATGGATACATTATCATGTTTGGTAAGATTTAATCATATGTGATAATGTAAAACATCTGGGTCACATCTGTTGCACTATGTCTAGAGTAGCTAAATGGTATCATGGTCGCTTATAATTACGTAGATATTGTGTTAGACTGAAGATTATTAATATGAACTACCATGGGAATTCACTATTTTTATGGTAACCCGTACCCTTAATAAGTAGAGCTAGTATTAAGGCTTAGAGATTATTAGTGTCACCAACCATTAGAATTCAGTCCCTGTATGTTAAACTGTTGTTATTTCTTAACATACATACACATCGTATGGTAAATACTTAGTTAATTGTTATTTTTCTAACAAGTACACTTCAAGCATTCTCACCTTGGCCAATCTATCGATGACATAATGATTTTTCTTCTTTTTACAACATGTATCTATATTGCATGGGCACATGAAATCTACATGGCTAGATTGAACTTCTGAAGTGCATGTGTAATCGATTTGGTATATGTAATACCGTTCTTCTCTATTCTTATGGTTGTATGTTTAGCAAACGAAAATTTACTGATAGAAGTTCAAATAAATTTATTTATATCTCATTGATATTTCTTCGCAGAAAAACTTCTATGTGCGGAATCTGAAGGCAGTTGCCACAAGGATAAGCTAGAGAAGCAGAGAAAACAAGGAGCCATTGTTCCATTATCAACATGTAGAAACTAAAGATCATATAGATATGTTTCACCTAGTTTGTGGCATATGTAATTGTATATAGGTGATGTGTACAATTGAATTTGTAAACTACTACTACTCTCAGTAATACAATGTTATTATCTCGTGCCATGCCATATAAGTTTTGAATATTTTATCATATGTAAAAGAGAGTCCAAGTATTTCATACGAGCAAGTAATTATATTAAGTGCAGTTGATTAAAAACATTTTATACAATAGGAAGAGGATATATGCAGTTGCATCTAGCATGAATTTATCATAGTGTCCCTAGGGGCATAAAGATGCTCTCACAATGTCTCGTATCCATGTTGCCACGCTTTGTTAGGACGTCTTAAAACGTCTCATATCCATGTTGACACGCTTTGTAAGGACGCTCTTAAAACATCTCATTCCATGTAGACACGCTTCCTCGGCGTCTCAATGGTCTTTGAGACAGTGCGTGAGGAGACGCTCCTAGGACGCTTTAATGAGCGACTCTAAAATCTGCTAGAGATGATTTAGTGCGCCTTTAACACCTACATTTAGCGCCTCTACATGGCATTTTTGTTGTAGTGAGTGCTCCTATTGATCCTAATGATATGCCTTTGTCTACTTTGATTGAGAATAATAATGAATCTATGGATGTGAATTTTTTTAGTAGGAATAATTTTGGTAACAACGCGTATAGAGCAAACTTTAATCCTAGGCCGTTTCCTAGTAATTTCTCTAATAATTATGGTAATTCCTACAACAACTCTTATGGAAATTTTAATAAGATGCCCTCTGATTTTGAGAATAGTGTTAAAGAATTTATGATCTCTCAAAAGAATTTCAATGCTTTGCTTGAAGAAAAATTGCTTAAAGTTGGTGAATTAGCTAGAAACGTTGATAGACTTTCTCTTGATGTTGATTGTTTGAAACTTAGATCTATTCTACCTAAGCATGATATCAATGAGTCTCTCAAAGCCATGAGAATTTCCATTGATGAGTGCAAAGAAAGAACCGCTAGGATGCGTGCTAAGAAAGATTGCTTTGTAAGAGCGTGTTCTTCGAGTTTCCATGAAAATAATTATGAAGATCTAAAAGTTAGTGATGTGTCCCTATTAAATCTTTGTTTTGCAATATGAATATTGATAATGATGGGACTGGAGATGAGTCAACTTTAGTTAAAAGGCGTCCCAATGATTCAGAGTTTTTAGATCTTGATGCTAAATTTGGTAAAAGTGGGATTGGAGAGGTCAAAACTTTACGTAGCAATGAACACACTATTACGGATTTCAAGGAATTTAATTATGATAATTATTCTTTAATAGATTATATTTCCTTGTTGCAATCCGTGTTGAATTGTCCTCATGCTTATAGTCAAAATAAAGCTTTTACCAAACATATTGTTGATGCTTTGATGCAATCTTATGAAGAAAAGCTTGAATTGGAAGTTTCTATACCTAGAAAACTTTTATGAGTGGGAACCCACTATTAAAATTAAAATTAAAGATCATGAATGCTATGCTTTGTGTGATTTGGGTGCTAGTGTTCCCACGATTCCGAAAACTTTACGTGATGTGCTAGGTTTCCATGAATTTGATGATTGTTCTTTAAATTTGCACCTTGCGGATTCCACTATTAAGAAACATATGGGAAGGATTAATGATGTTCTTATTGTTGCAAATAGGAATTATGTGCCTGTAGATTTTATCATTCTTGATATAGATTGCAATCTTTCATGTCCTATTATTCTTGGTAGGCCTTTCCTTAGAACGATTGGTGCAATTATTGATATGAAGGAAGGGAATATTAGATTCCAATTTCCATTAAGGAAAGGCATGGAACACTTTCCTAGAAAGAAAATCAAATTACCTTATGAATCTATTATGCGAGCCACTTATGAATTGAATACCAAAGATGGCAATACTTAGATCTATTCTCGCTTTTATGCCTAGCCAGGGGCGTTAAACGATAGCGCTTGTTGGGAGGCAAGCCAATTTTATTTTTGCTCCTTTCTGTTTGCTACTGTTTAGTAATAAATAATTCATCTAGCCTCTGTTTAGACGTGGTTTTATGTTTTAATTAGTGTTTGTGCCATGTAGAACCTATAGGACAACCTACGGTGATAGTTAATTTGATTCTACTGAAAAACAAAAACTTTTGCGCGTACGAGAATAATTTTAATAAATCACAGAAACGTGATTTTTAGTTGATTGTTTTTGCAGTAGATCAATAGACACATTTCCCAGGACTTCCTATTTCGGTAGGAGTTTTAGAGTTCCATAAGTATTCGAAAGTTACATATTTCTACATACTGTTCTGTTTTTGACAAATTCTGTTTTTCGTGTGTTGTTTGCTTATTTTGATGAATCTATGGCTAGTATCGGGGGATATGAACCATAGAGAAGTTGGAATACAGTAGGTTTAACACCAATATAAATAATGAATGAGTTCATTATAGTACCTTAAGTGGTGGTTTTTCTTTCTTGCACTAACAGAGCTTATGAGATTTCCTGTTGAGTTTTGTGTTGTGATGTTTTCAAGTTTCTGGTAAAGATTTGATGGACTATGGAATAAGGAGTGGCAAGAGCCTAATCTTGGGGATGCCCATGGCACCCCAAGATAATTCAAGGACAACCAAAAGCCTAAGCTTGGGGATGCCCCGGAAGGCATCCCCTCTTTCGTCTTCGTCTATCGGTAACTTTACTTGGAGCTATATTTTGATTCACCACATGATATGTGTTTTGCTTGGAGCGTCTTCTATGATATGAGTCTTTGCTTTTAATCTACCACAATCATCCTTGTTGTACAATTCTTTTGAGAGAGAGAGACATGATTTGGAATTTATCAGAATACTCTATGTGCTTCACTTATATCTTTTGAGATAGATAATTTTGCTCTAGTGCTTCACTTATATCTTTTAGAGCACGGCAGTGGTTTTATTTTGTAGAAATTGTTGATCTCTCATGCTTCACTTATATTATTTTGAGAGTCTTTTAGAACATCATGGTATTTGTTATGGTTATAAAATTGGTCCTAGAATGATGGGCATCCAAGTTGGGTATAATAAAAACTATCATAGGAAGTGAATTGGATGCTATGATCAATTTGATGCTTGATAATTGTTTTGAGATATAAAGGTGGTAATGTTAGAGTCATACTTGTGTTGAATTTGGCAAGTCCCGTAGCATGCACGCATGGTAAAAGTTGTGTAACAAATTTGTTGCATGGGGTGCTCTTTTGATTGCCTTCCTTATGTGTGGAGGTCGGGGGCGTGCGATGGTTAACTCCTACCAACCTCCCCCATAGAAGCATGCGTAGTAGTACTTTGCTTTGAGGGCTAATAAAACTTTTGCAATAAGTATATGAGTTCTTTATGACTAATGTGAGTCCATGGATTATACACACTCTTACCTTTCCATCATTGCTAGCCTCTTCAGTACCGTGCATTGCCCTTTCTCACCTTGAGAGTTGGTGCAAACTTCGCCGGTGCATCCAAACCCCATGATACGATACGCTCTATCACACATAAACCTCCTTATATCTTCCTCAAAACAGCCACCATACCTACCTATTATGGCATTTTCATAGCCATACCGAGATATATTGCCATGCAACTTTTCACCGTCCCGTTTATCATGACACACATCATCATTGTCATATTGCCTTGCATGTTCATGTAGTTGACATCGTATTTGTGGCAAAGCCACCATGCATAATTTTTCATACATGTCACTCTTGATTCATTGCCCATCTCGGTACACGCCAAAGGCATTCATATAGAGTCATATTTTGTTCTAGTATCGACTTGTAATCAATGAGTTGTAAATAAATAGAAGTGTGATGATCATCATTATTAGAGCATTGTCCCTAAAAAAAGAAAAAAAAGGCCAAATAAAAAAAAAAGAAAGGCCGATAAAAAAAAGAAAGGCCCCAAAAAAGGGACAATGTTACTATCTTTTCCACACTTGTTCTTCAAAGCAGCACCATGTTCTTCATATAGAGAGTCTCATATGTTGTCACTTTCATATACTAGTGGGAATTTTTCATTATAGAACTTGGCTTGTATATTCCAACGATGGGCTTCCTCAAAATGTCCTAGGTCTTCGTGAGCAAGCAAGTTGGATGCACACCCACTTAGTTTTTTTGTTGAGCTTTCATACATTTATAGCTCTAGTGCATCCGTTGTATGGCAATCCCTACTCCTCATGTTTACATCAATTGATGGGCATATCCATAGCCCGTTGATTAGCCTCGTCAACGTGAGACTTTCTCCTTTTTGTCTTCTCCACACAACCTCCATCATCATATTCTATTCCACCCATAGTGCTATATCCATGGCTCGCGCTCATGTATTGCGTGAGAGTTGAAAAAAGCTGAAATACGTTAAAAAGTATGAACCAATTGCTTCACTGAAACCGGGGTTGTGCTTGATGGGAGTATTTTGTGTGATGAAAATGAAGCATAGCCTAACTATATGATTTTGTACGGATGAACTTTCTTTAGCCATGTTATTTTGAGAAGACATGATTGCCTTGTTAGTATGCATGAACTTTTGTCTTGAATCATTTGGATCTGACACATTCATGCCACAATAGAGAAAATTACATTGAGAATTATGCTAGGTAGCATTCCACATCAAAAATTCTGTTTTTATCATTTACCTACTTGAGGACGAGTAGGAATTAAGCTTGGGGATGCTTGATACGTCTCCAACGTATCTATAATTTTTTATTGTTCATGCTATTATATTACCCGCTTTGGATGTTTATGGGCTTTACTTTACACTTTTATATCATTTTTGGGACTAACCTACTAACCGGAGGCCCAAATTAATTGTTTTTTTTTGCCTATTTCAGTGTTTCGAAGAAAAGGAATATCAAACGGAGTCCAAACGGAATGAAACCTTCAGGAGCGATCTTTTTGGAAAAAAATGCAATCCAGCAGAGTTAGTGGACGTCAAGAAGCAGCCGAGGCGGCCACGAGGCAGGAGGGCGCGCCCTAGGGGGGTGAGCGCGCCCCCCACCCTCGTGGGCCCCTCGTGGCTCAACCCACCTACTTCTTCCTCCTATATATATCCACGTACCCCGAAAACATCCAGGAGCACCACGAAAACCTATTTCCACCGCCGCAACCTTCTGTATCCGCGAGATCCCATCTTGGAGCCTTCGCCGGCGCTCCGCCGGAGGGGGAATTGACCATGGAGGGTTTCTACATCAACACCATAGCCTCTCCGATGAGTTGTGAGTAGTTTACCACAGACCTTCGGGTCCATAGTTATTAGTTAGATGGCTTCTTCTCTTTCTTTGAATCTCAATACAAGGTTCTCCTTGATCTTCTTGGAGACCTATTCGATGTAACTCTTTTTGCGGTGTGTTTGTCGAGATCCGGTGAATTGTGGGTTTATGATCAAGTTTTTCTATGAGAAATAATTGAATCTGCTCTGAATTCTTTTATGTATGATTGGTTATCTTTGTAAGTCTCTTCGAATTATCAGTTTGGTTTGGCCTACTAGATTGATCTTTCTTGCAATGGGAGAAGTGCTTAGCTTTGGGTTCAATCTTGCGGTGTCCTTTCCCAAAGGATGGCGAGGGCAAGAAGGCACGTATTGTATTGTTGTCATCGACGATAAAAAGATGGGTTTATATCATATTGCTTGAGTTTATCCCTCTACATCATGTCATCTTTCTTAATGCGTTACTCTGTTCTTATGAACTTAATACTCTAGATGCAGGCAGGAGCCGGTCGATGTGTGGAGTAATAGTAGTAGATGCAGGCAGGAGTCGGTCTACTTGTCGCGTACGTGATGCCTATATACATGATCATGCCTAGATATTCTCATAACTATGCACTTTTCTATCAATTGCTCGACAGTAATTTGTTCACCCGTCATAATACTTATGCTATCTTGAGAGAAGCCACTAGTGAAACCTGTGGCCCCTGGGTCTATCTTTTGTCATATAAGTTTTCGATCTATCTTTATTCACAATCTTTACTTTCCGATCTATATCATAAAAATACCAAAAATATTTATCTTATCTTTTTTATCTCTATCAGATCTCACTTTTGCAAGTTACCGTGAAGGGATTGACAACCCCTTTACCGTGTTGGTTGCGAGGTACGAGGGACTTTTGAGGATCCTCCTACTGGATTGATACCTTGTTTCTCAAAAACTAAGGAAAATACTTACGCTACTTTGCTTCATCGCCCTTTCCTCTTCAAGGGAAAACCAACGCAGTGCTCAAGAGGTAGCAGGAGGCGGCCGGCCTGGAGGGGGCGCGCCAAGGGGGGAGTCCTAATAGGACTCCCAGTGCTAGTAGGATTCCCCCTTCCTTTCCGTAGAGGAGAAGGGGGAAGGGAGAGAGGGGGAGAAGGAAAGGGGGGAGGCGCCCCCTCCCCTAGTCCAATTCAGTTTGGCTAGGGGGGGCGCGCGCCACCTCCTGGCCGCCGGCCTCCTCTTCCCACTAAGGCCCATGAAGGCTTAATACTCTCCCTGGGGGGGGGGGTCCGGTAACCTCCCGGTACTCTGAAAAATGTCCGAACCTCTCCGAAACTATTTCGGTGTCCGAACATAACCTTCAAATATATCAATCTTTATGTCTCGGCCATTTCAAGACTCCTCGTCATGTCCGCGATCTCATCCGGGACTTCGAACAATAAAAAACACATAACTCTTAATACAAATCGTCATCGAACGCTAAGCGTGCGGACCCTGAGGGTTCGAGAACTATGTAGACATGATCGAGACAGATCTTCGATCAATAACCAATAGCGGAACCTAGATGCTCATATTGGCTCCTACATATTCTATGAAGTTCTTTATCGGTCAAACCGCATAACAACATACGTTGTTCCCTTTGTCATCGGTATGTTACTTGTCCGAGATTCGATCGTCGGTATCATCATACCTAGTTCAATTTCGTTACCGGCAAGTCTCTTTACTCGTTCCGTAATGCTTCATCCCGTCACTAACTCATTAGTCACGTTGCTTGCAAGGCTTATAGTGATGAGCATTACCGAGAGGGCCCAGAGATACCTCTCCGATACACGGAGTGACAAATCCTAATCTTGATCTATGCCAACTCAACAAACACCTTCGGAGACACCTGTAGAGCATCTTTATAATCACCCAGTTACGTTGTGACGTTTGATAGCTGTAGGATCGAAAGTATGTCTAGAGGGGGGGTGATTAGACTACTTGACCAAATAAAAACTTAACCTTTTCCCAATTTTAATTCTTGGTAGATTTTAGCAACTTAGCACAAGTCAAGCAATCTCAATACAATTCATGCAAGCATGCAAAGAGTATATGAGCAGCGAAAAGTAAAGCATGCAACTTGGAAGAAAGTAAATGGGAGGAGTTTGGAGGGAGAAAACGCAATGTTGACACGGAGATTTTTGGCATGGTTTCGATAGGTGGTGCTATCATACATTCACATTGATGGAGACTTCAACCCATGAAGGGTAACGGGCGCGAGAGTCCACGGAGGGCTCCACCCACGAAAGGTCCACGAAGAAGCAACCTTGCCTATCCCACCATGGCCATCGCCCACGAAGGACTTACCTCACTTGGGTAGATCTTCACGAAGTAGGCGATCTCCTTGCCCTTACAAACTCCTTGGTTCAACTCCACAATCTTGATGGAGGCTCCCAAGTGACGCCTAACCAATTTAGGAGACACCACTCTCCAAAAGATAATAGATGGTGTGTTGATGATGAACTCCTTGCTCTTGTGCTTCAAATGATAGTCTCCCCAACACTCAACTCTCTCACACATATTTGGCTATGGTGGAAAGATGATTTGAGTGGAAAGCAACTTGGGGAAGGCTAGAGATCAAGATTCTTGTGGTTGGAATGGAATGTCTTGGTCTCAACACATGAGTAGGTGGTTCTCTCTCATAAAATGAATGGCGGAAGTTCAGGCATGTTCTGATGGCTCTATCCACTAATGAAGAATGGGTGGAGGGGTATATATAGCCTCCACAAAAAATCTATCTGTTACACACAGATTCCCAAACTCGGTGAGACCGAATGGTAAAACTCGGTCAAACCAATTCAGGTCAAAATATGAATGTTAGGATTTTCGGTGGGACCGATGCAATCAACTCGGTGGGACCGATATGCTAGGGTTAGGGCATAACGTAATCTCGGTGTGACCGATCACATGAACTCGGTGAGACCGATTTCAGTAATAGGCACATAGAGAGTTGGTCAGGCAAACTCGGTGGGACCGATTCGCTCACTTCGGTGAGACCGAAGTGTTACGAAAAGGAAACAGTGAATTTGCATTGCAGACTCGGTGGGACCGATTCACTCATCTCGGTGGGACCGAAACGTTACAAAAAGGAAACATGGAATTTACAATCCCATCTCGGTGAGACCGAGATCCCTATCGATGAAACCGTAGTGACTAGGGTTTGTGGCAGTGGCTATGTCAAATGAACTCGGTGGCGCTGGATATATCAAATCGGTGGGGCCGAGTTTGACTTTTAGGTTTAGGGCATATGTGAAAATGAGAAAGTGGTTGAGGGTTTTGGAGCATATCACTAAGCATTTTGAGCAAGTAAGCCATTAAGCAACGCCTCATCCCCTTTTAATAGTATTGGCCTTCCTATGGACTCAATGTGATCTTGGATCAGTTAAATAAAAATGTAGAGTCTTGAGCTTGTTGCCAATATGCGTCCTTAGCATTTTGAGGGCTCCACATCTCTAGTCCATGCCATGCCAATCATTGAACTTTCTGAAATGATCATCTTGAAAGAGCATTAGTTCAATGAGCTATATGTTGTTAAGAATTACCAAAACCACCCAGGGATTAGTTGCACTTTCAATAGCACACAAGGTGTTCCTCCGGTATTCGAGAATTGCATAATCTCATAGTCAGAGGAACATGTATAAGTCATGAAAAAAGCAGTAGTAATAAAACTGTAACGATCATAATGCTAAGCTAATGGATGGGTCTTGTCCATCACATCATTCTCTAATGATGTGATCACATTCATCAAATGACAACACGTGTCTATGGTTAGGAAGCATAACCATATTTGATTAACGAGCTAGTCAAGTAGAGGCATACTAGGGACACTATGTATTGTCTATGTATTCACACATGTACTAAGTTTCCGGTTAATACAATTCTAGCATGAATAATAAACATTTATCATGTTATAAGAAAATATAAATAACAACTTTATTATTGCCTCTAGTGCATATTTCTTCAGTAGGTGCGGGTGACTATTTATAGCTGGAGCAATCTTTGAGGGTGCAATGACCAATCGGGCCTACGGCCCAACCAATGGCCAACCAACATGTTTCTAATGGTCAAAATTTCAATAGCACATGGCAGATTTACTTGAGGAACAAATAAAGCTGACTCCACTTCTAGAGAATTTCTCTCGCAACCATAAGAACTTCATCTCTAGCTGACAAGTAATAACTCATCGCACCCCCTTGTACTATATGGCTCAAATAGAGATAATGCAACTACGAAAGAAAACTACGCCTCCACTTCATCTTCATTCTTCTATCCTGCACTCATTTTCCCTCAAATGCCGCACCTAGTAAATGCTTTTACTCAACAATATTTTGGAGGGTCGTCTCTGGCATGCAATCTCCTTGATAGCTTTAGCATTCTTCTTTGTTGCACACATAATTATGGCATGAGTTTATGGCAAACTCTTTAATACTTCAGGGATCATATTTTTGTGTGTGCACTAAGAAACTCATAGTTCCTCTCTGTTTTGTCCAACAATCTCTAAAATATAAGAGGCATAAGACTGCACCAACAAGACGTACGAATGGGGAGGATAGACGAAGGAGCGGAACGGGGAACATTAAGTCATTTTTAGAGAGAAAATAATCATTTTAATTTTTTGATGAGAAAATAATCATTTTAATTGATAAATGTCACTAATCATGTGTTTCGCGCCATGCCCGGGCTTGGGATTTTGAAACTGGTCTTTGTTGAGCCCAGTCCGAAACATGGCCCGACCCGGCCTTGGAAATGATCATGTTCATCGGATGAAAAAACAAGAAGAAGAGAGGGTCAAAACTCAAAAACAGCCATCCGGGAACGGAGGAAGGCAAGTACCCCCACTCAAGGCACCCGACTAAATTAATCACCATCAATCAATCAATTAAAAAGCGGTGGGTAGGGGAGGGGAGAGGGGGGGAGAGAAATCAGAAGCGATCAGAGGAGAGAGGGAAGGAGGGAGGGAGGGAGGGAGGCCAGCGAGCGAGGAGAGAGGGAGAGAGCAGAGTTGCCTGCTTTGCTTCGTGCACCCAATCTCCCTCAACCTCTACCTCTCCCTCTCCCCGGAGATTCTTCTCTCTCTCATCCGATGGACCAGCTGGTGAATTTCATCATCCGCCCGCCCAGGTGAGCTCCCCTGTTCCGTTCCTTCAGCCACCCCACCCCGCCCCACCGTCTCGATTCGGTAGGCGTAGGTTTGGATCTGAGCCGCGCGGGCTTGAGGTGCGTCGGTTCGGCTCGCTGGACTTGCGCGGCCGATTGTGCTCGCCCCCCATACGATTTGCTGTCGTTGAATTGGGGTAGGGTGATTGCTTCACGCGGTCCCTTAATTCCGGTAGATTCGTCATTGGCTTTTGGATTACGCTAGTGATATAGATGGCACTAGCAGTTCGGTTCATCAGATTGATGGTGATTAATTTAGGTTACATATATACAAATGAACTTGAGTGGCTGCCTGCCTGCAAATGTTGTGGTGTTGTGCTCACGAAATTGTTATGTGGCATTTGAACTCTATCCTATGCTTTTTTAAGTAGTGCTTCCATTCCACTTCAGCAAGCTACTCTTCTATTCTCCTAAATACAAAAATTCCTAGATTTCCTATTGCCGAGAGTTAGACAAGTCTGATGTGGGGCTACAGTAGATATTCATTAGACGAACATGAGTAGCTATGCTTCTTTAGTTAACTCCCTAACTTGATGGTCATACTCTGTTAACCTATTTGATACATTCTTGCGTTGCAGAGCTGACTACAGTCCAGACGATGATCTACTGGAGCAGGAGTTTATGCTCAAGGGAAGATGGTTTCAGAGGAAGGACCTGGAGGTTATATATGTTTTATATTTCTGTGTTACGGTGATAACACATTAACAGCAACATCAGAAACCTATTTCCTTTGTTCTATTATATTGCTTTTGTATGCGCTATACACATTAGAAAAAACCCTCCATCTTCATTGCCAGAAAAACTCAATACAATCTGTTGGCCTCGTTGTCTGCTAAAAAATCATGAATGGAAACTTGGATTCCATTATCAATGGCATAAAGATATAAATAGCATGGTCGTTCTTTAAGACAGTGTTTAATTTGGAATCATTTAACAAGTGAGGCAGGTTCAGTTTTGAACAATGCAAGTAGGATGCAAGGGATAAACAGGAAATCTGCTAGGCTGATGCCAGATCTGGGCCACTAGATGTGGGTCATTATAGGTAGCCAATGCGTAACAAGTTTGTGGGTGATCTAGGATATATATAATTACATGTAGTTTTCCATTTGAATTTTTTGGTCATATGGTAATAAAGACCACGAAGGGGAGCCTTGGTGCAGCGGTAAAGCTGTTGCTTTGTTACCATGAGGTCACGGGTTTGAGTCCTGGAACAGCCTCTTGCTGAAATCTATGGAAAGGCTGCATACAGGAGACCTCAAGTGGTCG
This sequence comes from Aegilops speltoides, assembly GCA_021437245.1. Taxonomy (NCBI): domain Eukaryota; kingdom Viridiplantae; phylum Streptophyta; class Magnoliopsida; order Poales; family Poaceae; genus Aegilops; species Aegilops speltoides. Next base: position 211,587,704 of record CM038144.1, read on the forward strand.
GACCCATCCCTGAACCCTGTGCAAGCCGGAGCTACATGCACCGGGCTGCCCTTCCGTGCTATTTTGAATTTTTCAGTTCCAATAAAGAAATTCTTTGTAAAACCCGTTATTTGCACTACCATTTTTCTCTAATTGGCCTATGTGCTTAGATTCTGTGATGTATAAGAAATGTACATGAGATTATAGTATCTATTACAGGTGTGAATTATATCTTATGACATCTTTCCCATCTTTATGCATTTGTATTGCTGTCTTGTTTGTTGCATTTGTTTTTTCCTGGTGTACTGTAATAATAGTCACACTGAAATTGGCTTGCTAGCTTTTTTGTCATTTATCAGATGACATAGATTACACATAATGTACATTGGCTTTCGGTTTGTGCAGGTAAATTTTGCTTTCTTATGTGGCTTGCCATGGTATATATTTGATATGCAGTCTCCTTTTTTCAGGTAGTAAATAGCCAGGGCAAGAAGCTGCAGTGTAGCCACTACATACCTGCTGTGATTCCGGAAGGAACAGCACTTCCTTGTGTTATATACTGTCATGGAAACAGGTAGAGACGTAGAGTATATGTACACATTATCCTTTTGCTTAATAGGCTTGTTTTTCAGTTTTGGCAAAATGCCTTTCCACCTATTACTAATAAAGCACAATTCTAGTCCTTTACAAATATTCTCTAAGATAGTCTATTATATTTTTGCCAGGATTAATTGAACTGCATTTTTTGTTTTCCAGTGGATGCAGAGCTGATGCTAGTGAAGCCGCCATTATTCTTCTACCATCAAATATTACAGTCTTTACACTGGACTTTTCAGGGTCTGGTCTCTCTGAAGGAGAGCATGTCACCTTGGGCTGGAATGAAGTGAGTTTGCCTTACGCAGATAGAAGATTAAAAAATGACACATGGTTCTGGAACCTTCTGTTTGCTTTATATGTTGTACATGCAGAATTAGTTCAGATGCTATTAGGTAAATTGAGAAACAAATAACACATAATAATCTGGTATGCATTTTATGTCTTTGTACAGAAATAGATAATCTTAAAATCTGTCATAACAGTGAAATGGATGGTTAGTGAAATCTAAAACTTTGTGCAGAGGATTAATGGCAGTATATCGTTTATAGCAAGACAGTTTTTTTTCCTTCACATTTGACTGAATTGTTAATGTTCCTTTACGCCAGTTGACCACCTATTCCTTCATCTCATTTTCTGCTCTGGGCCATCAACGCGTCAGTTTTTCTTGAGGCACTTAATTAAATCGTTTTCATTGCTTTCGAAGACATAATGCTGATATCACTTTCTTCTATACAGAAAGAAGATCTGAAAGCTGTTGTTAATTATTTGCGGACAGATGGGAACATATCTTGCATTGCTCTGTGGGGTCGCTCAATGGGTGCGGTCACAAGGTGTGTTCAGTATGTTGAAATGAACTCTCATTTTCTCCCGCAGTGGTCAGAAATTAGTTAATCACGATTCCCTGTTTTTCAGCTTAGTTTGCTTGTATGCTCTATGATATTCCTCTGTAATATTCGGCTTCATGTGCTTGTAGGCTTTAAAATACCCATATGCAATATTGTTGCTTGTATTTGTGTTCTTGTGTGTTTGTGCGGATAGGAACATGTACATACGTAAACACTCTAAATTTTACCTTACTCAGAATGTTTGGACTCTTTTCTTTCAGTCTAATGTATGGAGCGGAGGATCCATCAATTGCTGGAATGGTTCTTGATAGTCCATTCTCTAACCTTGTTGACTTGATGATGGAACTAGTTGATACCTACAAATACCCCTTGCCAAAATTCACGGTAAGCATAATTTGATGATGGGGATTCATCGGTTATCAATTGTTACTAGCAATGTGTATGTGCGGCTGTTGGCCCAGGGAATAGTGGAGTTGATGAGCTTGCGCTTTAGCATGTTGTTTTTGCAAATTTGTTCTCCTACATAACCCACCTTATAGCACCATTTCTATAATTGAACATGGCTACCCAAAGAGCCTAATGGAGCCATTCATGATCTTTTTTATCCAAAAGACTACTTTGTCTGTTGTTTATCAATACAGTTAGTTCCAGTGATGAATGAGCATGAGTCACTTAAAATTTAATTCAAATTACGCATGAGTTCCTGTGCGCTTGTGACTGCCAAGTTACAGAGTTTGTGACCATTGATTTTTGTAATTATAATTCCACATGTGTTGCTTGACTTCTGTTAATTTTATTTGTTCTAGATATGCTCCCACAACTTTGATGCATATTTGCAGATGGTATATCCCATCTTATATATTATGGAGCTTCTGTTTGTTTTGTTTAGGTAAAACTTGCAATACAGCACATGCGGAAGATTGTCAAGAAAAAAGCCAGCTTTGACATCATGGATCTTGATACCATTCAGGTTTATTATTGCCTTGTCTTAAGTTACTGGGGATACTGATATTGTTTGTTCTTATACACATGATGTTATTTGCTATTAGCTGCTTGGAGATTTCACAAGCTTTTTCTTTGTTTTGCTCTTGTAAATAATAGTACAGCTCAGACAGCTAGATTGGTTTTCACACAGTTTGGTCTTATCGACGAGCACAAAGCCGAATAGGAAACTGGGGAAATTATGCGAACCATTTCCCTTTAGGAAGTAGATGACGGCATAGTTGCCGGATTTGGTGGGACCGGCTTCGAATCCTGATCTAGATCGATCGACCTAGATTAGGGTTCGAGATTGTTGGTTTCGAACAGAATTCGTTGCCAGAGTTGCGATCCTAAGCGAACCAGAAAAATGAAATCACAGGGTGAGCGCCATGGGGAGGCTGGCTGGGAGGGAGAAGGTAGTTGGAGAAAAGATAGATGAAAGATGACGACCATCGTGCCTGGGCTCTCTATCGTCGGTCGTCCATTGCTGTTGCAGCTCCTGGCCACCATACAATATTTTTCTTTGCCTGCTGGTTGCTGGTGAAAGAAGTAGATATGTATAGCAGCTTAAGGACATGGAGAAGCGGAATAGCTTAGCTATAAGATGTGACGAAGCAGGAGCAAGAACGCAAGCAGCAGACGAATAACGGCGTGAGCAGAGCAAGAATTACAGAAGCAATAGAAGCGCTAGGGTGGAGCTCTTTTTTCCAGAAGAGGAAGTGGAGCTAGGTCACGTGAAGGTTACTAGGCCATAGCTGGGCCTTGTACACCAACAGGCAGGGTGTTTTTATTCAAGTATGAGTATTTTTTTCATCTACGGCATGAGCAGAGCAAGAATTGCAGAAGCAATAGAAGCACTGGGGTGGAGCTCTTTTTTAATTCCAGAAGAGGAAGTGGAGCTAGGTCACGTGAAGGTTACTGGGCCATAACTGGGCCTCATACACCAGCAGCCAGGGTGTTTTTATTCAAGTACTAGTGGTTGGGGCCCGCCATTGCGGGCCGCTTGAGAGGAAGCTATGCGCTCCTCACCATCATGTCAAATTTTTTAAAAAATATTCTCGCGTCACGTGGACATCACAACCATCTTAAAAGGAAAAAGAAAAACCCTAGAAAAACTTCTCTCAAAAAAAGTCTCCCTACATAAAAAAAACTCTAAAAAAAACTTTCTCACCGTGACCAACCAGCATGCGCCACATGGCGTAGCTGGTTGGCCACCATTCTAGCGCCTCATAATGGGTTTAATGAGTATTTTTTCATCTACTAGATCATTTTTTTTGGAAAACAAATCAGTGCTAGCGAATAGAAGTCAACTGATTCATGAATTGGTTTCCGAATTCGCGAATCAGGGATGTATACCCCCCATCGAACTCGATTATATTAGAAAGTACCGAACCGCGAATCTGGTAACTAAGGATGATGGTTCCTACTCCAATTGCCAACTGCATAGTGCAAGCTTATTGAATGTGATTCTGTACAGTTCGGTCTTATCGACGAACACAAAGCTGAATCGGAAACTGGGAGAGCTATGCGAACTATACTAGGAGATATCCTTTAAAAACTTAAATATGATTCTGTTTTGACAGCATATAGAATTATGGATACATGTTTAGTATCTGACCGTAAACCCTTCAGGTAGCAAAGCGATGTTTTGTTCCTGCTTTGTTTGGACATGCAACTGAGGATGATTTTATACTACCGCATCATTCAGACAAAATTTGTGAAGCATATGTTGTAAGTTTCTACCTCCCCATTCAGCATGAAACATAAATTACTTATTGTCTGTCAAGATAGTAACATATGGTATGGTTTGTCCTAATGTGTCTGCAGGGAGACAAAAACATTATAAAATTTGATGGGGACCACAATTCACCCCGACCACAATTTTACTTTGACTCAATCACAATATTTTTTCATAATGTGCTAAACCCACCTGATGTCCCTGACGATCATTATTTCCTGACACCACATGGCAGCCTTGGTCAGGTACTACAGATTGGTATTCCTGAAGTCTTGAAATGTGTTAATTTTACTTACATAGGTTCTGTATATGTTATTTATCTCTATTGCATAGCCTAAGAGGCATATATATAGGTTCCGTAAATTTTACTTACATAGGTTCCGTAAATTTTGTCTTATTTCAGATGTCAAAAGAGAATGTAAGAGAATATATAATCGCCGTAAAAAATATTTTATGTTATGTAAAATTACAAATGTAAAACATAGTGTAAAATATACATAAAATGCTCTATTTCTTGTCTTATGACCTATATTTTTGTTTTCTTATGTCAAATTTTACGTAGTGAATCACTATGAATGTAACTATTTGTATTTCAAATATAATTTATTTATGGAACGATCGTAAGATTACCTCGGGTGAAGAATAACTTATTCTGCACCCTGGGTGATGAATAGTAACACTAGGGATTGACTATTCGTCACCCTGGGCGAGGAATAGTTATTCTTCACCTCCCTGTATTTTCATGTCAATGCACCCTAATTTTACGTTCCGTAAATTTTGTCTTATTTCAGACGTCAAAAAAGAATGTAAGAGAATATATAATCGCCGTAAAAAATATTTTATGTTATGTAAAATTACAAATGTAAAACATAGTGTAAAATATACATAAAATGCTATTTTTCTTGTCTTATGACCTACTCCCTCTGTTCGGAATTACTCGTCCAATAAATGAATGTATCTAGATGTATTTTAGTTGTAGATACATCCATTTTTGTGACAAGTAATTCCGAACGGAGGGAGTATATTTTTGTTTTCTTATGTCAAATTTTACGTAGTGAATCACTATGAATGTAACTATTTGTATTTCAAATATAGGAGGGAGTAGGATTTTCTACAATAGCTTGCCACAGAATTGGTTAAGATTTTTGATGGTGCAAAAGTTCTAAAAAATACTGAAAAAAATACTGAACCAACACACCTATAATATAACATGATCCAAGGGAGGGATTGAAAAAATATGACTGCATGTGTCCTGGACAAAAAGAACAAATGTTTCAATATATATTGATCCTGCAGTGAGCTGAAATGCTTGTTTTTTTCACTAAGGACACATAAATGCATATTTTCGCAATCACACCGTTGGATCATCTTATTATATTAGAGTGAGGCCCCCCTATTTATTTTATATTTTTTACTTACTTTTAAACCGTTAAATGTTTAGCAAGCCTTAACTAGTTCTGTGGCAAGCTATGATAGACACAATTTTACCTATATAGGATTTTCTAAAATATATATAGTAACGCTAAACTAAGCGTGAGTGTAGAATAGCTTATTCTACACCCCAGTAACGATACATACAAAATATAGTAACATACTATAAAAAAAGTAATTTTTGTCAAATAGTAGTAAATTACAAACTTGGGTAGTACAAAACTATTTTCCGAATTACTACATTTTATATGTTGTTTTACTAGATTTTGTATGTAGCGTTACTAGGGGTGTAGAATAAGCTATTCTATACACACACACACACACAAGACTTGGGGTACAAGGAAAGAGACATAGACTAATAAGGACTCCTAGACCAATACTAATACTCCTTACCCCCCCCCCCCCCTAGAGTGTTGTCGTACCATGAAAAGTTCTCCTGTAGAGTCAAGCCAAAGGGGATGACGAGAAGATTGCGCATCAGAGAAGACACCACATCAGTAGAAGATACAAGAGACATAAGAGAAGATGGGTTATCAAAATAAGATGGCACATCAAGCATTGTTTATAAGGCGTTAAAGCGACCTAAGGCGAGCGCCACCTGCTCTGACGCCCAAAGCGAGCATATTTCTAAGGCGCTGCTAGGGCGCCTTATCACGTAAGCGACGCTTAAGCGTCTAAAGCATGACACTTTATAAACAATGACATCAAGCGAATGAAGTATTGCGCACAAAATCATAGTCCAAGAAAACCGGAGGTGAAAGAAGCTCGATGGCAAGAGAATGAGCGTAGATCAGCAGTGCAAAAAAAGAGGCCATGAAATTCCTACAGAAAACCACAAGGACTACGTAGGCCACTAAAGTTGTATAGAAGGACAAGAACCTGAAAAATAAGGCTGACATATAAAGATTTGGTTGACTCGCTGTGACCGGGCATTGACCCGTGGTAGCAATGTGACGGTTAGCAAGTACGCCCATACATGGGATTGCATTATGCAAGCATCTCCAATGAATATTTTCTACTTTAGAGCATCTCTAGCAAATCCCACAAACTGCCGTCCTACAAATTTCGTTCACGATCCGTGAACGAAATTTGCGGTACGGCGGACGCCGAGACAGAATAAATTCCACAAACAAACTGAAATGCATCTGAATATTCAAACTAGCATTCACGCCACTTAACAACACCGGAGTTCATACTTAAAACATAGTTTGTACTTAAACAACACCGGAGTTCATACTAGCATAAAATGGAAATTAAACTGGATCTAATCGTTCATCACCATCACCGGACTTACCGACGCCAAAGTGGTGCTCTGTGAGGGAGTTGGAGAGCACGAAGGCGAGGTCATACTCCTTCAACGCCGGCACCCGCGCCATTGCAGCTTTGTCTCCTGCGGGGGCCGCCTCTTTCGCGTCGAACCACGCAACCTCCGTTGCCCGGAGACGCTTGGGCACGGGGGAGAAGATGCAGTCGAGCCTGTTGAAGTTGGTCCATGCCGTGCTCTGGTGCCGCGGGAGCAGCACTGGGCGCCGCGCCTGCTCCCTGCGGCACTCCATCAGCGGACGGAGGGAGGAGCTCCCGGCCCAGCGTTGTTGCGGCGCTTGCGAGGCAGCTCGCCGTCGCGGCCGCCAAGCCCCCCCTCGGCCACCCCTCCCGCCACACGCACACGACACCGGGGCTCTATTCCGGTGGCTACGCTCGCCTCAAAATTATGCTGGAGGGAAGGCGATTTGTCGGCGGAGAAGTGGAAATACGGCGAAGGATAAGAGCATCTCTAGCAGGCACCTTAAAACGCGGACCTGTAAACTGAGTTTACAGTTCGCAGAATGCGTCGGATACGGGCCGAAAACAGCAGCGGCAGAACAAGAACGTCAAATGAACCTATAAATTTTGAAATCTGAACTTCGCGGGAGAAATCAAACTACTTCAGTAGAAGTAGCAGCGTTCATAGTACTTGATCATCATACTTATATCATACATAGCATTTTTATACAAAGTAGATCGGAGGAGCGGCGGCCACCGTAGACCCTACTGCCAAAATTTGCCTCATCGGAGCCATCTGGGTGCGGTGGCGGAGGAGTTCAGCTGTCGTCGGAGGAGACGAGGTTGACGTAGATTTTGTCGCGCCATCCCTCGAGGTTGGCGTTGAAGTCCTGCGCCTTGGCGAGCCCCTGCTCGAGGAGGACGACGTCGAGCTCGCCTAAAGTTCGACGGCACTGCTCCATCTCCTCCCGCGCACTGCGCGAGACGATGGCCCGCTCGAAGATGTCCGCCTTGGCTGGGGGGAGGGGGGGGGGAGGAAATCCTCCGACCGGATGACGCCACCGCCTGGCCGCATTGGCTCCTCCGTCTCCCCTTCACCGCGCGAAGCAGCGGGAGCTCCTTTGGCTCCCTTTTCACCGGCATGAGGAGCGGCGTACGGGAGCTCGACCCCCTGGCGGAGCTGCCCGCAGCTGAGGAGCTGCTCGAGCCGGAGGACAAACGAGCCTGCTTGCGGTCGTACTCTTTTGTCTTGCGGCGGGGGAGCGGCGGCGGATTTAGCTCATCGGTGGCGAGAAATGGGAGAGGGGATTGGGGAATCGCAACGGTGGGGGGATAGGGTTTCGCCCCGTATAGTCGCCGCAAACTCGTAGATATACAGCGTGAGGGAGCGCGTGGGGAGGAGCGGTTTGCGGGCCACCGTAAAATCTTTCATGAGCCGGGCGACTATACGGGCTCTGATCTGGCCCAAAAAAGGGGCCAAACCCGCATAGTCGCCGGGATTTTACAGTTTTCATGTTTTTAAGGAGTTTGCTAGAGATGTTCCAAGGGAAAAGGAGGACGCAAACCCTAAAACAGCCTAGCGCTGGTATATATTGCGGACTCGGGGGCGGTTTACGGGCCTCCCGTAAAACTTTTATGGGCCAGGCCGTTTTTACCGGACCTGTTCAGGCCGGGTTTTTGGAGCGTCCCATAAATATGCCAAAAAACCCGGTTCGGCGAGCTTTTATAGGAGTTGCTAGAGTTGCTCGCCGGGCTGCGTTTTTCCGATGGATTTACGGGACGCTCCAGAAAACAGGCCCGAACAGGTCCGGTAAAAATGGCCCGGCCTGTAAATTTTTTATGGGAGGCCTGTAAACCGGCCCCCGAATCTGCAATGTATACCGGCACTAAGTCGTTTTAGGGCTTGCGTTCTCCTTTTCCTTTATCCTCCTCCGTCGCATTTCTACTTCTCTGGCGACAAATCGCCTTCCCGCCGGCATCGTTTTGTGGCGAGCGTAGCCACCGGGACCGAGCCGCGATGTCGTGCACGGGTGGCGGGAGGGGTGGCTGAGGCGGGCTCGGCAGCGAGCTGCCTCACAAGCGCCACAACGACGCTGAGGCCGGGAGCTCCTCCCTCCGCCCGCAGGTGGAGTGGCGCAGGGAACATGCGCGGCGTCCGCGCGGAGCACGGGCATGGACCAAATTTGACAGGCTCGACCGCATCTTGTCCCCCGAGCTCAAGCGTCTCCGGGCGGCGGAGGTTGCGTGGTCCGAGGCGAAGGAGGCGTCCGCCGCCGGGGACGAAGCTGCAACAGCGCGGGTGCCGGCGTTGGAGGAGTATGACCTCGCCTTCGTGTTCTCCAACTCCCTCATGGAGCACCACTTCGGTGTCGGTAAGTCCGGTGATGGTGATGACGGTTAGATCTAGTTTAATTTCCGTTTATGCTAGTATGAACTATGTTTTAAGTATAAACTACGGTGTTGTTTATGTATGAACTATGTTTTAAGTATGAACTCGGGTGATGTTTTAGTATGAACTATGTTTTAAAGTATGAACTCCGGTGATGTTTTAAAGTGACGCGAAACTGCTAGTTTGAATATGCAGTATGTGTTTCAGTTTGTTTGCGGGATCTGCTAGAGATGTTCTTACCTGGCATTTTCATATTCCATAGAATTTTCCAAACCGGATGCGACGTAGAAATACCTAGTCCACCCAGGGTGGGTTTTGACTCAAGTAAGAACGTACACTGAAGAGGCCGAGCTTTGTTAGGTGCCAAGCAACAAAGTCATCCGTCTCATGTATATAGGGATTTGTAGTATACGTTCTGCATCGATATGTCAAAAATTGTCAATGATAAGTGGCTCATCCCATCCTCCTGTGACCGGATCTAGGAGCTCATTAACTCTTGTCAGCACCCTGTTACCCCACAGTGTGATTATTTTCCTTGAAGAACTATTTGGGACCCAGCAATCTTCCCAAATATTAATTTTCATGCCATTGCCAACTCTCCAAATACACCCTTTTTTGAATGTCTGAATTCCTGCCCAGATGCTCTGCAAGACATAAGATGATCCTTTCTTGAGCTGACAGTTAAGATATCTCCAGAAGGGTAATATTTAGACCTCAAAACCCTAGCACATAGGAATTCATAATTATCAATCAGCCTCCAACACTGCTTCGCAAGCATAGATGCGACTTATCTCTATTGCATAGCGCAAGGGTCATATATATATACTCCCTCTGTTCCATATTAAGTGTCGCTGATTCAGTACAACTTTGTATTAAATCATTGTACTAAATCAGCGATACTTAATATGGAACGGAGGGAGTATTATACAAGACTTGGGGCACAAGGAAAGAGACATATCCTAACAAGGATTCCTATACTAATACTAATACTAAACAGTTAACACTGTACATGGTCACTGGGATACAGAACATGATGTAGAGTATGGAGTGGGTTCCAACAATCTTCCTAAATATTAATTTTCATGCCATTGCCAACTTTCCAAATACACCCTTTTCTGAATGTTTGAATTCCTGCCCAGATGCTCTGCCTGACATAAGATGATCCTTTCTTGAGCTGAGCTGACAGTTTGAGATATCTCCAGAAGGGTAATATTTAGACCTCAAAACCCTAGCACATAGGGATTCATAATTATCAATCAGCCTCTAACACTGCTTCGCAAGCATAGATGCACCAATCTCTATTGCATATCGCAAGGGTCATATATATATACTCCCTCCGTTCCATATTAATTGTCGCTGATTTAGTACAACTTTGTGTTAAATCAGCGACACTTAATATGGAACGGAGGGAGTATTATACAAAGGCTTGGGGTACAAGGAAAGAGACATAGCCTAATAAGGACTCCTATACCAATACTAATACTCCTAACACCGTACAGGGTCACTGGGATACAGAACATGATATAGAGTATAGAATTGCTCAATCACCAACAGGTATGATTTGCAAACCTTGACACTCACATAATTGGCGCATCATTCATGGTACGTAACATCTGTGATATTTGCTCTGGGGCAGCCCCTTCAACTACGACAGAAGATGCCATTGCACAGTTGCGTTCTAGAAGGCTCATGAGCAGAATGGAGGTGGGTGTTTCAGTTGGTTGACATTCTGAACAATTCTGCAATTCTGCTGTGTCATTGTGATTGGTGTTCTAATTTATTGGTTCTCGTTCTTGCTCTTATTATCCTCTGATGGAAGCATAATAGCAAGAATAAAGTTATCTTAGTAGCAATCCAATTGTCGTGAAACATTTTACAGTGTTCGAACCAGCAGGGAGCAGCAAACTCAGCTTTGTTTTCTTTTGATCATTTGCAGGTCCCATCTGGAACCGCCACAGAAGGCAGGGCCGACAGAACTGAGGTGTTATTTTATGCTATTTCCACCTCTTAGGATTATATTTTATGTCTTCCGTAACACCAAATTCTTTTACCTTACCTAATTGGCTGATTTCCCCCGGCCTCCAAAAAGCTTGGCATAGAATGACTTAAAGTTAACATTGTTACAATGCCGATATAGGTTTTATTATAGAAATATTTGGTCTATTTGATTGGTCATGTTTAGAGTACCTTGCACCTTATAGGTGAGGATTGTTCCAAATACATCACCTACAAAATCCCAAATTGTTTGTAATTTTCTCCCTCACTCTCTGCTCTATGTGTCATTTTTGTGTTGACTGGCTCTTTGATACAGTTGCAGCGATTCTTGCACGTGATCTTAAGACGTTTTGCGGTATGAAATTTGAATCTAATAATGGTTGTTAGGCAACCTTGATATGTAATTTGAAGTATAATATACTCCCTCCATCCGGAATTACTTGTCGCGGAAATGGATCAAAATGGATGTATTTAGAACTAAAATACGTCTAGATACATCCATTTCTCTGACAAGTATTTCCGGACGGAGGAAGTATGATTTTAGGTATCTTTTTGTTTAGAATCGTCAGTGTATTTATAATTGATTTCAGAGCCTGTTGGGCCACTTGAGAGAATGAGCATAGCAAATACTTCTGGTTAAGTGAAAATGTGTGAGGATTAGCAATACACTAATCCGTGGTGGTACTTGAATATTTTCTTGATGTGTTGCATGATTGGTTTTTTGCACTTTAATCATCGGTACAATGTGTGTTCATGAACAATTGGTGGTTGTAACATGAACTCAAAAGTCTCATGTTGCAAGTAGATTAGCCTGAAAAAATAGGCCTCTTCCGATGGTATATAACACTGTTGAGTTTTGGAGGGAATGCTTTGGTTTGTATGTGTGAAATGTTGATCTTTTACCAACCTTGCAGAAGATTACACTCATCAAGCATCACCACTCAGATTTACTTCTACTTGCTGTTTGAACAGGTATTGGATAGTGATGTTGGCCCCTCCTCATCTAGTGCATCTACTGTGACTCCTCCCAATGGCCGTAATGGAAGGATGCTCACTCCAACCTCTGATGATGGCGAGTATGTGGAGTATTCATTTGATAGCATATCAGATATGCCTTACACCGAGGAAGATGAAGATAGAGTAAGTTATACCGTAACACTCTTTGGGGTTGTCGCTTTGCTTTCATATTTGAGGAGTTTGTAGTTTCTTAATGCCTCTATAGAGTTCAACACACAAAAGCATTCCAAAACGTGTAATAGGGGTGGTCAGAAAAAAGGGAGGATCTAGAACTATGTTCCTGGGCAGTAGCGGACCCAGGAATTGAAGTTAGCTGGGGCGAACATTTAACGTCTAATTTTTTTCGGCACAAATGCAACTCTATTCAATCAGAACTCATACTCCCTCCGTCCCTAAATATGTCTTTTTAGAGATTCCTATGCGGACTACATACGAAGTAAAATGAGTGAATCCACATTCTAAAATATGTCTGTATATATATCCGTATGTATTTCGTATTGAAATCTGTGAAAAGACTTATATTTAAGAACGGAGGGAGTAGCATTCAACAACAAAAGAATTAAAAAGATTTTAAAAACTAGGAAACTACTAACATGGACTCTTGTTGCTTGAAATGCTCACTTATGCCACAATATGATCCCATTTTAATTACCAAACGAGCTACAAAATTGATTGGGGAACGGCTGCGTCTGGCTAGGTCGAGGGGAACGGCTGGAAGCGATTTTTCTCTATCGATTGGGAATTTCCTTCTCTGTATTGCATTGCAGTACAGATCAATTGGGCACTTGGGCCTGTAAAGTGGGCTGTAGTAACCAATAAACGTAGCCCAATCCACCCCCGGACCAGCCCAAATCTCTTTCTCCCTCAACCCTTCGATGCAGTCACACAGAAACAGAGAAACAGCGCCGCCGCCGCTGGCTTTGTGTGTTCTGAACTTCTGATGCCTGCCGGAGGAAAGATACGTAGGTGGGGTTCAATACTCCGCTGTCGGCGACCCGGGGCGGCCGCCCCAGCTCGCCCCAATGGTGGGTCCGCCACTGTTCCTGGGTCTCAGCTAGAGTGCAGAGTAGTCAAGTTGGAGTAGAAGCTGGTGTTGGGAGATATGAAGGTTATGCCTGATATGGATGATTGACTTGTAAAAAGCTTGTTTTTTCTGTATCTGAAGCTACTGTTGATACTCACTCCCTAATCACTATTTAAACTATGAAAATAAATGTCTCAACAAGGATTTTTGGTGCAAACTGATTTTTGAAATGAGCATGTCAACCAAGTCCCCGTTCTGTTTCTATGTTAATGGACGTTCTAGGAATTATCATGGCTGATCTGTCCTCAATGCGTATATACTACTCCCTCGGAGGGAGTACTTCCTAGCCTACCTTTCCACGTTTCTAACCGTACCAGTGGTTAATCTCTATTCTGCTGTGTCTAAACGCAGATGCTGATGCAAGCAATTCTCGAGTCCCTGAAGGATTTAGACAAGTCAAATACAAAGAACACTCAATCAGCTGTATCTGATGTTGCTTCCAAAGAAAATACTGTAGCACCTGATGTAGTGGCATTGGAGACAGATGCATCCTCCATCTCTGTGCGTGGTGCTGATGCTCCTGGCAAGGATGTAGCAGCCTGTAACAGTGTAGCAAAGACGTCTAGTCTGCAAAGTGCAGATCGCTGCACTGTAAATGATGCTGTTTCTGCTAATGTTTCTGGCGCATCAGAATCCAACGGCTCAACTCAGGTCATCGAAGGAAAATATGGCTCGGCAGAATCCCAGAAACTCACCCAGAACCCCAATGGAGAGGATGGCACAAGAGCAACACTTGTAGTCCAGAAGAGCCGGACTGGCAGCCTGATTGATGGATTGACACAAAAATGGGGTTCCTTCTTCAAGAACAATGACTGAGGCAAGCAAGATATACAGTGACATGCCGTTGACGCTACACGTTTGCGTGTTAATATAGCCCATAGGTTGCCGCTGGCTTGATTGGTTAGCCTGTAAATTGGAAAAAGGAAATGCAATATTGTGCAAGACTCGTTTTAGTGTGTTGGTGGTGTATATATAGAGAAAAAGGTAGGATCCCATTGATTGTATATCATGTCTCAACACTTAGCGTTGTGAATTGGTAGGTGCGTATTTGTTGGGAAAATAAAAATATGCTGTTAATGTAATGCAGGGAAATCATGTTATTTGTTATTTGTTTCATTCGTGAAAAAGGAATACACCCAACTCATAGTACCGGCTTTAACACATACCTCTTTCTTTACAAGTTGAACTTAAAAGGAGTAAAGTTTGTCGAGATGGTTTGTAAAAAAGAAGCAATATTCTGCTTGGGACAGATTGTTGCTGCCGATCGAAGTGATAATTTTCAATTCTTGGTTGATAGTGTTAAAGAGTTCGCTTGGTTGAAAAGGAAAAAGAAATTGTCCACGGGTGGAAAGAAATGCTTCTTGGTACGATCATATGCGATAAAACAAATCTACAAACCGATCACTGATAATATGTTGGTGGGGCGATGATGCAGATCAAAGAGGAAAGGGTTTTAGGGATATCCATTGCTTTAATCTATCCTTGTTAGCAAAGCAATCATGGCGATAGTAGAGAACCCTGATTCTCTCTGTGCTACTGTGTTGCGTGCAAAGTATTTGTCATCCCGGCCCAAACCCTAGCCGCCGCCGCTTCTGCACTGTGCCGCCCCGGGGCGGTTGATCTCTATGATCGCCACCGGGGCCGCGCAACCCGTAGCAGGGTTTGTTCGACGATATGTGATCGGCTGCCCTGGTGAGTATTTCGATTCTAGATCAGATTTCTCTCCGTCGGTCGGGTCGGTCTTCTTTTTTTGGTTAACCGATCATAGATTGGATCGCGCAACCCACTGCTTGTAGTCCTCACACGCCTCTACTCTGACAACGACGTTGACTCTAGATCGACCAGTTCATCATCAACCGCACGACAAGGCTAGACGCGCCGCACAAGGGACGCCTTCATGCGTCGCTGCCAGCCGCTCTCTCCGCATGGTCTCCATTGTCGACCCGTCTTCGTTGTCACCGCCCGACATCACCGACAACGTCGCCATGTACTTCGATCTACACCTCATCCACACAATGGCGCGTACAACACCGCCGTCGGTCTGATCAACCGACCCCGCGCACGTCTTTGCTAAGCACGTCCCCGAGCATGTGCCTACCATGGATCGAGCCACGAGTTGCCACTGCATCGTCCCTTTGGACCACAGTGTCACCGCCCGAGGTCCTCCCAACGATGGCTGACCCGCGTGCCGCTCCCGCCATCGCCCCTTTGGGCCATTACGCCGCGACATCCGGTCCATGCCGCTGCCTCGAGATCCTCCCCACGGTTGCACCGACCCATGCACTGTCGCTATGTCGCCCCTTCAAGCCATAGCACCACGGCACGCGATCCATGCCACCGCCCGAAGGTCTTCCCCGCCGTCGCCCCGACAAGCGCGCTGCCGCTGCATCGCCCTTCTGGCCGTGCTGCTGCCGCATGCAGTCATCTTCACCATGTCTGCGCATCCGACGTCCCCGGCACGCGTGAACGCCACCGTCCGCGCACGGTCTTCGTCACGTGTTTGGCAACTTTGAGCACCACTGCCGCACTTATACAGGCAACCTGCATGGCAGCTCGTCCTCGTTGCATGTCCTGCCGACAACGTCTTCACCAGTCCAGGTGTCCAACATGACCGCTTCAGGTTGCTGCTAGTTTCACCGGCTTCGTCTTCATTCACCACGACTTTGTCACCAACGTCATCTTGTCCCCGACTACTTCATCTACTCTGACAACCGTGAACTACACCATCACTTCTCTCTCTTAGCCGCTCTGTGCCTCGCAGCTGTCACAGAGGCCTCCTCTGCTAGTCCCTACGACAATGGCACACATGTCATGATGGTCCCTACCTTCGCACGCCCGGTATTGGCAACATCGGTACGTGCCTTCGTCCCTGACACATTTCCGAGTCTGGCAAGGTCGAATTGGCGCCTCGTCTTCATCAGTATCGGCGACTTCTTCTTCGGCAGTGACACCCTCCTCTACGAATGCCTCGATCGCGTCACCGCTGAGCTCTTCTTTGTGCACTCAGTTTTGGCAAAACCAGAGTATGCCTTCGCCCCCGACAAGCGCCTGGTTCTGGCAAACCTATGGTCGCACCTCGTCCTCGACGGCTCAGACTGTGTCTCCTTCGGCATTGTTTTCCTTGACAACTGCCTCGACGCGTCTCCGTTACTCTCTTCGCGTACTATGCGCATGCGGCTTCATGTGCGGCTACCTCGACACCGGCACTCGACCACGACATTGACCATGACAACCCCTCGTACGGCTACCTCAACCACAACTCCGCCACCCATGCTCTCGACTTCCTCGACTTCGACACCAAGGGCTATGACCTTGCTTAAGCAACTCGGCGGCTTCCTCTATAGTCAATGTGTTCGCGATGTGACACCGTCCGTAGCGCTCCCACTACGACTGCAAGGGGATGTCAGCCCGTCGGCTTCTATGTCGATTTCTCTCTAGTCTGCCCGTCCGTGATGCTCCTGCTGTCTGCGATGCTATCGGTACGACTGTGGTTGGATGTTAGAGTATCTAGGCATATCTCTTGTATTTGGTAGCATATGATTTGAAATCAGCTCCCGCCTTATCTCTATGATAGACTTCTTGCTCTCCAAGCCATGTACTATATATAAACTGCCCGAGAGGCTCAATACAACACACACCACATTAGGCCAATTATCTCTCCTCTCTATTCCTCTTACATAAAACGTGGTCATATATAGCGTGTGGGAGATGGAAAGATTGATATCTGAAAAGACGGCTGGATCCCAAATAGTGCATCAGGTAAAGTAACAACTAGAAGGGGCCAAAACATTCTTAGTAGGGTGAGCGACCTTATTGATCACAACACAAATCACTGGGATGTGGACCTAGTGAAGCTCACTTTTTGGCAAGCGGATGTTTAAAGAATTCTTGCTATCCCTGTTATCATCTTTTTGCATGCAAGATTTTGTTGCTTGGAACCTGACTCGTACGAGCACATTCTCTATGCATTCATGATCTTATGTAGAATGAGAGGGCCAATATGGCCAAAGGTTAAACATAGGTGATCAAGAAATCGGTATATAACCTCATCCAATTTGGGATAAAATATGGGGACTCAAAGTGTCAGTGAAGGTTAGTTTTTTGGAGAGTTATGCGTAATACTATTCCTTCTTGGGTTACCCTGGTGAAGCTCCATATCAAAGTGAGAGGGAAATGCCTATTCCGTGGGATTGGAGCGTACGACATGAAGCATCTCCTCTTGAAGTGTAACCGAGTGAAGCACGAATGGCAAGCTCTGAGTATTCAAGGCTTAATTGAGAAAGCTTGTCTTGTACATTGTCCGGGACAGACAGTTCTAGAGGAGTTGATGTACTCAAGCCCTAACCACTCACCGATTTTGGGAAAATCTCATTGCTAGAGCTTGTTGTTGAAAATGCCCTAGAGGCAATAACATTGTATTATTTATTTCTGCATTTATAATTAAGAGTTTATGTTCTATTCTATAACTTATATGATTTTGGAATATGCAATTCAGTGGAAAACTCATAAGCACGTGTGGAATGATAAATGACAAAACCTGATTCCTAGTCTCGCCTCTAGGACTAGCTCAAGTGTTGCTTGTGGTCATGCTTTCCAGATCTTGGGATATTGTTAAGTGTACCTATAGTCCCAAACAACTTTGAGAGTATGATGTTAGAAGAATGATCTTATTGAGTTGGCCCAACTTGTTTATTATACTTTGAGATACTACTGTCACAAGTCAATCGATATAACACAGAGAGTTAGCGTATGCTTTAGTTCCTAGACCATGAGAGTATTGCAGTCACTTCTTACCATACGATGGACTTTGGAGTTGCTCAAACGTCATTCATAACATGGTGATCACAACGACAACTTATAGGTTCAACAGTAAGTTTTACAAGGGGCTAGATAGCTCAAGAGTGGGGTCTGTTGTGAATCGGTGCATAGAAAAACAAATTTTTTTCTACGCACACGCAATCTATCCATGGAGATGCATAGCAACGAGGGGGAGAGTGTGTCTACATACCCTCGTAGACCGTAAGCGGAAGCGTTTCACAACGCGGTCGATGTAGTCGAACTTTCTTCACGATCCACAGATCGAGTATCGAATGTACGACACCTCCGAGTTCTGCACACGTTCAGCTCGGTGACGTCCCTCGCCTTCTTGATCCAGCAAGACATCAAGGTAGTAGATGATTTCCGTCAGCATGAAGGCGTGGTGACGGTGATGGTGAAGTGATCTCCGTAGGGCTTCGCCTAAGCACTACGAAAATATGACCGAGGGAGTAAACGGTGGAAGGGGGCGCCGCACACGGCTAGGCAATTCTCTGGGGTGTGCTAGGGGTGCCCCCCACATATATATAGGTGGGAGGGGGAGGGGAGAGGCCAGGAAGCACCCCAAGTAGGACCGAATCCTACTTGGGCTCCTCCCAAGCCGCGCGCCCCCTGCCATATATGCTGGAGGAGGAAGGAAAGAGGAGAGGGGAGAAAGGGAAGGGGGATGTTGAATCCCCCCTTTCCTTTCTCTTCCCCTCTTTCCTTCTCCTGGTTCGGCCCATATGGGGGGCACACTAGCCCCTTGTGGCTGGTGCGTTTCCCCTCTTGGCCCATAAGGCCCATATCTTTTTGCCGGGGGTGCCCGGAACCCCTTCCGGTGACCCGATATGTACCCGGTACCCTCCGGAACACTTCCGGTGTCCGAATACCATAGTCCTATATATATATATATATATATATATATATATATATATTTACCTCTTGACCATTTCGAGACTCCTCGTCATGTTCGTGATCTCATCCGAACAACATTTGGTCACCAAATCACATAACTCATATAATACTATATCGTCATCAAATGTTAAGCGTGCGGACCCTACGGGTTCTAGAACTATGTAGACATGACCGAGACACCTCTCCGGTCAATAACCGATAGCACAACCTGGATGCTCATATTGGCTCCTACATATTCTACGAAGATCATTATCGCTCAAACTGTTATGACAACATCCATAATTCCCTTTGTCCATCGGTATGTTATTCGCCCGAGATTCGATTGTCGGTATCTTCATACCTAGTTCAATCTCGTTACCGGCAAGTATCTTTACTCGTTCCGTAATACATCACCTCGTGACTAAACTCCTTAGTCGTTTGCTTGCAAGCTTATGATGTGTATTACTGAGAGGGCCCAGAGATACCTTTCCGATACTCAGAGTGACAAATCCTAGTATTGATCTATGCCAACTCAACATACACCTTTGGAGATACCTGTAGATCATATTTATAATCACGCAGTTACGTTGTGACATTTGATAGCACACAAGGCATTCCTCCGGTATCCGGGAGTTGCATAATCTCATAGTCGAAGGAATATGTATTTGACATGAAGAAAGCAATAGCAATAAAACTGAATGATCATTATGCTAAGTTAACGGATGGGTCTTTTCCATCACATCATTCTCCTAATGATGTGATCCTGTTATCAAATTACAACTCATGTCCATGGTTAGGAAACCTTAACCATCTTTGATCAACGAGCTAGTCTAGTAGAGGCTTACTAGGGACACTATGTTTGTTTATGTATTCACACATGTATTAAGGTTTTCGATCAATACAATTCTACCATGAATAATAAACCTTTATCATGAATAAGGAAATATAAAATAACAACTTTATTATTGCCTCTAGGGCATATTTCCTTCAGTCTCCCACTTGCACTGGACTTAATAATCTAGATTACATAGTAATGAATCTAACACCCATGGAGTCTTGGTGCTGATC
This sequence comes from Aegilops speltoides, assembly GCA_021437245.1. NCBI lineage: Eukaryota > Viridiplantae > Streptophyta > Magnoliopsida > Poales > Poaceae > Aegilops > Aegilops speltoides. The sequence goes on from CM038144.1 coordinate 211,607,782, forward strand.
ATGTTTTGCTCGCGGAAGAGGCTTACTCAATGGGTCTGCTACATTCAGATCCGTATGTATCTTGCAAATTTCTATGTCTCCATCCTTCACTTGTTCATGAATGGAGTTGAAGCGTCTCTTGATGTGTTTGGTTCTCTTGTGGAACATGGATTCCTTCACCAAGGCAATTGCTCCAGTGTTGTCACAAAAGATTTTCATTGGACCCGATGCACTAGGTATTACACCCAGATCAGATATGAACTCCTTCATCCAGACTCCTTCATTTGCTGCTTTCGAAGTAGCTATGTACTCCGCTTCACATGTAGATCCCGCCACGACGCTCTGCTTGGAACTGCACCAACTGACAGCTCCACCATTCAATATAAGTACGTATCCGGTTTGTGACTTAGAGTCATCCGGATCTGTGTCAAAGCTAGCATCGATGTAACCATTTACGACGAGCTCTTTGTCACCTCCATAAACGAGAAACATATCCTTGGTCCTTTTCAGGTACTTTAGGATGTTCTTGACCATTGTCGAGTGATCCACTCTTGGATTACTTTGTTACCTCCCTGCTAGACTTATGGCAAGGCACACATTAGGTATGGTACACAACATAACATACATGATAGAACCTATGGCTCAGGCATAGGGAATGACTTTCATTTTCTCTCTATCTTCTGCAGTGGTCGGGCATCGAGTCTGACTCAACTTCACACCTTGTAACACAACAAGAACCCTTTCTTTGACCGATTCATTTTGAACTTCTTCAAAACTTTATCAAGGTATGTGCTTTGTGAAAGTCCTATTAAGCGTCTTGATATATCTCTATAGATCTTGATGCCCAATATATAAGCAGCTTCACCGAGGTCTTTCATTGAAAAACTCTTATTCAAGTATCCTTTTTATGCTATCTAGAAATTCTATATCATTTCCAATCAACAATATGTCATCTACATATAATATTAGAAATGCTACAGAGCTCTCACTCACTTTCTTGTAAATACAGGCTTCATCGAAAGTCTGTATAAAACCATATGCTTTGATAACCTCATCAAAGCGTATATTCCAACTCTGAGATGCTTGCACCAGTCCATAGATGGATTGCTGGAGCTTGCACACTTTGTTAGTACCTTTAGGATCGACAAAACCTTCTGGTTGCATCATATACAACTCTTCTTTAAGAAATACATTAAGGAGTGCAGTTTTGACGTCCATTTGCTAGATTTCATAATCATAAAATGCGGACAATTGCTAACATGATTTGGATGGACTTAAGCATCGCTATGAGTGAGAAATTCTCATCGCAGTCAACCCCTTGAACTTGTCGAAAACCTTTTGCGATAAGTCGAGCTTTGTAGACAATAACATTACCATCAGCGTCTGTCTTCTTCTTGAAGATCCATTTATTCTCTATGGCTTGCCGATCAACGGGCAAGTCCACCAAAGTCCACACTTTGTTCTCATACATGGATCCTATCTCAGATTTCATGGCCTCAAGCCATCTGTCAGAACCTGGGCTCATCATAGCTTCTTCATAGTTCATAGGTTCGTCATGGTCTAGTAACATGACTTCCAGGACAGGATTACTGTACCACTCTGGTCCGGAACATGCTCTGTTCAACCTACGAGGTCCAGAAGTAACTTGATCTAAAGTTTCATGATCATCATCATTAGCTTCCTCACTAGTTGGTGTAGGCATCACAGGAACGGATTTCACTGATGTGCTACTTTCCAATTCGAGAGAAGGTACAATTACCTCATCAAGTTCTACTTTCCTCCCACTCACTTCTATCGAGAGAAGCTCCTTCTCTAGAAGGTGTACCCAATTGTTTCCTTAGGGTATCCTATGAAGATGCACTTCTCCGATTTGGATTCGAGCTTATCAGGCTGAAGCCATTTGACATAAGTGTCGCAACCCGAAACTTTTAGAAATGACAACTTAGGTTTCTTGCCAAACCACAGTTCATACGGTGTCATCTCAACGGATTTATAGGTGCCCTATTTAACGTGAATGCAACTGTCTCTAATGCATAACCCAAAACAATAGTGGTAAATCGGTAAGAGACATCATAGATCGCACCATATCTAATAAAGTACGGTTACGACGTTCGGACACACCATTACGTTGTGGTATTCCGGGTGGCGTGAGTTGTGAAACTATTCCACATTGTTTTAAATGAAGGCCAAACTCGTAACTCAAATATTCACCTCCACGAGCAGATCGTAGAAACTTTATTTTCTTGTTACTATGATTCTCCACTTCACTCTGAAATTCCTTGAAACTTTTCAAATGTTTCACACTTGTGTTTCATTAAGTAGATATACCCATATCTGCTCAAATCATATGTGAAGGCCAGAAAATAATGATACCTGCAGCGTGCCTCAACACTCATCGGACCGCAAACATCGGTATGTATTATTTTTAGTAAGTCATTGGCTCGCTCCGTTGTTCCGGAGAATGGAAGTTTAGTCATCTTGCCCATGAGGCATGGTTGGCAAGTATCAAATGATTCATAATCAAGTGATTCCAAAATTCCATCTGCATGGAGTTTCTTCATGCGCCTTACACCAATATGACCTAAACGGTAGTTCCACAAATATGTTGCACTATCATTATCAACTTTGCATCTTTTGGCATCAATATTATGAATATGTGTATCACCACAATCAAGATTTAACAGAAATAGACCACTCTTCAAGGGTGCATGGCCATAAAAGATATTACTCATATAAATAGAACATCCATTATTCTCTGATTTAAATGAATAACCGTCTCGCACTAAATAAGATCCAGATATAATGTTCATGCTCAATGTTGGCACCAAATAACAATTATTCAGGTCTAAAACTAATGCCGAAGGTAGATGTAGAGGTAGCGTGCCGACGACGATCAGATCGACCTTGGAACCATTCCCGACACGCATCGTCACCTCGTCCTTAGCCAATCTTTGTTTAATCCGTAGCTCCTGTTTCAAGTTACAAATACGAGCAACCGAACCGGTATCAAATACCCAGGTGCTACTACGAGCATTAGTAAGGTACACATCAATAACATGTATATCAAATAAACCTTTGTTCCCTTTGCCATCCTTCTTATCCGCCAAATACTTGGCGCAGTTCCGCTTCCAGTGACCAGTCCCTTTGCAGTAGAAGCACTCAGTTTCAGGCTTGGGTCCAGCTTTGGGCTTCTTCCCAGGAGTGGAAACTTGCTTACCATTCTTCTTGAAGTTCCATTTCTTTCCCTTGCCCTTTTTCTTGAAACTAGTGGTCTTGTTAACCATCAACACTTGATGATCCTTCTTGATTTCTACCTCCGCAGACTTAAGCATTGCGAAGAGCTCGGGAATTGTTTTGTTCATCCCTTCCATATTATAGTTCATCATGAAGCCTTTGTAGCTTGGTAGCAGTGATTGAAGAACTCTGTCAATAACACAATCAATTGGAAGATCAACTCCCAGATGAGTCAAGTGATTGTAATACCTAGACATTTTGAGTTTATGTTTGCTGACAGAACTATTCTCCTCCATCTTGCAGCTATAGAACTTGTTGGAGACTTCATATCTCTCAACCCGGGTATTTGCTTGAAATATTAACTTCAACTCCTGGAACATCTCATATGCTCCATGACGTTCAGATGTCTTTGAAGTCCCGGTTCTAAGCCGTAAAGCATGGCACACTAAAGTATTGAGTAGTCATCAGATCGAGCTTGCCAGACGTTCAAAACACCAGCATATGCTCCTGCAGCAAGCCTTTGACCTAGCGGTGCATCAAGGACATAATTCTTCTGTGAAGCAATGAGGATAATCCTCAAGTTACGGACCTGGTCTGTGTAGTCGCTACCATCATCTTTCAACTTAGCTTTCTCTAGGAACACATTAAAATTCAGGGGAACAGTAGCATGGGCCATTGATCTACAACATATATATGCAAATACTATCAGGACTAAGTTCAATTAAGTTCAATTAATCAAATTACTTAAGAACTCCCACTTAAATAGACATTCCTCAAGTCATCTAAGTGATATGTGATCCAAATCAACTAACCCATGTCTGATCATCACGTGAGACGGGGTACTCATCAATGGTGAACATCTCTATGTTGATCATATTTACTATATGATTCATGTTCGACCTTTCGGTCTCTAGTGTTCCGAGGCCATGTCTGTACATGCTAGGCTCATCAAGTTTAACCCGAGTATTCCGCATGTGCAAAACTGTCTTGCACCCGTTGTATGTGAACGTAGAGTGTATCACACCCGATCATCACGTGGTGTCTCGACACGACGAACTATCGCAACGGTGCATACTCATGCAGAACACTTATACCTTGAAATTTAGTGAAGGGATCATCTTATAATGCTACCACCGTACTAAGCAAAATAAGATGCATAAAGGATAAACATCACATGCAATCAAAATATGTGACATGATATAGCCATCATCTTGTGATTTTGATCTCCATCTCCAAAGCATCATCACGATTTCCATCGTCACCGGCTTGACACCTTGATCTCCATCGTAACATCGTGGTTGTCTCACCAACTATTGCTTCTACAACTATTGCTAACACATAGCGATAAAGTCAAGCAATTACATGGCGTATGCATTTCATACAATAAAGAGACAACCATACGGCTCCAGCCGGTTGCCAGATATCTTACAAACATGATCATCTGAAAACACAAGTGCTCCCTGGGTGATTTGGTAATTCATGACAACACATCTCTTGTTGGACTAATACTTCGACCTAGTATATTTAAGATAAGTTCAACATTGGAGTGGCATGGACATGGACAAGAGGATGTGTAACCCCTTCAAGATGCTAAGCACAAATATTGGTAAAATCTCAAGACTCTACATTTTCCATTTTAGTGATCCAAGATCACATTGAGTCCATAGGAAAGCCAATACTATTGAAAGGGGATGAGGTGTTGCTTAATGGATTGCTTGCTCAAAGTGCTTAGTGATATGCTCCAAAACCCTCAGCCACTTTCTCACATGCACATATGTCCTAAACCTAAATGTCAAACTCGGCCCCACCAATTTGATCTATTAGGCGCCACCGACTTTCATGTAATCCAGCCACTGCCAAACCCTAGTCACTTCGGTCTCACCGATGGGATCTCGATCTCACCGAGATGGGCTTGCAAATTCTCTGTGATCTATTGCAACATTTTCAGTCTAGCCGAGTTTGTTCAGTCGGTCCCACCGAGTTTGCTTGACCAATCCTTTGTTTGCTTATTACCAAAATCGGTCTCACCGAGTTTGAGTAGTCGGTCAAACCGAGTTGAGGTTTTACCCTAACCTGATGTAGGGTGGAACCCTAATTCGTCGATATTTCACGTTTGGAGTGGGATCCCTCGAAGAACACGATGAACACGGGGAAGAACGGGGAGAAATCACAAGGGGAAACACTCAAGAACAAGTCCAATCACACATCCACTAGACAATCAAACACACAAGATCACAAGGTACATGAACAACAAAGGGAAAGATACAAGGTAAGGTTCATCTCCAAGAGGAGGTCTTGATGATATCCTAGATGGATCTTCCCTAAAGAGGGGTCTTGAATCCGCAGGGGGGATCTTCTCCTAGATGGAGGTCTTGCATCCGCTGGGGGATCTTCTCCTAGATGGAGGTCTTGGCCTCCAATGGAGTAGTGGTCTCTCTCTCTCAAGAGTAGAGATAGGTAGGAGCAAAGCTCACCTAAGAATGAGCTATCACTTTGCTAACCCTAGAAAGGAGGTGGAGGGGGTCTATTTATAGTCTTAGCCATGAAGGGGTGAGTGGGGAAGGGATACATGGGCTTTGGGGTCTGATTCTGCACAAGAGTAGGCGAGGCCCGGATGATCCGGATGGGGTCCGGATGATCCGGCCGTCGTCCGGATGATCCGGAGGTGACCCGGATGATCCGGCCAGGAGGACCTTCGTTGTCGTCGGACGATTTGTCCGGATGATCCGGGGCACCGGATGATCCGGCCGAGCCGGATGATCCGGACGGCGGTCCGAACGTCCGCCCGGCTCCTGCAGCCGCCCGCCTTCTTCTCCTTTCTTCCGCCTTCTCTTCCACGCTTCCCTCGCGGATGGTGTAGTCGTTCCTTGGCGCTTGCACTCCTCCTTGACATCCGTGAAGGTCCGACAATACCTATGCATGCACACGTAAGGAGTGTCAAGTAGTATACCATCCTCGAGAGTGTCAAGTGAGCACGTAAAGGAGAAGATTCACCTTGAGTATGTGAAGTAGATGTGGCACGTGTCACTTGCCAAACGAACTCTTGACATGGTGATGTCCATAGGATGCTCCGCATCATCCCTCCCCTTGGGAAAGATCCGACCTCGGATCAAAATCCAAATCAGCATGGGAAAGAGATGATGTCGTGCGTAGAAGTGGACGATCACCAAGCATTCGTCATCTTGTAGTTCCAAATGGGCACTCTCCAATGTCGCACTGCCTTGTAATTCCTTCAAAAGTAGCAAAGATAACAAGCACTTGGAAAAACAAATGTGGTTGTCGTAAGAGCAAAACCAAGCATTCAAGAGGTGATTCACCCAACAAGTGTTGTCATCGAGCATAGCATATGGTTTGACAAAGAAGTGTGGCATGGCATTTGAGCATATAAATTGAGCGCAATCAAGTATATCATGGGAACAAGCATGCAAATGGGAGGTGAAGATGCAAATATATGTGATAAGTGAACAAGCATCTACCTCAAGGTCATAGCAAGCATGCATAAAGAGCTCAATGAACGGTCTATGGTAGGCATAAGAGTCATTCACAACACCAAATATAGTGAAATGTCTAAACACATGGGGCAAGTGCAAGACAATCCAAGCATAACGTGCATAGGGTGTAGTGAAGATATTGTGGCACTCAACACAATGGAAAGAGTATTTGTTCGTCATGTGTGAGGCAATCAAGTCAAACATTTGACAAGCAAAGGGACATGGCATATGTGAAGAAATGATATTGGTGCAACCAACCAAATGATAGTAGCAAGTAGTCCAAAAATTGGGCGCAACACACAAGGTATATATGTCATGAAGCATGGGAATGTGGCAATCATGGTAGAAAGCAATATCTCTAACATGCGTGCAAATGGTGCAAGCAACACATGAAGTATGATCCACAATATCCAAGCTCAAGAAGGATGTCACCGTGAAAGTGTGTCCTTGTGCATTCTTCACAATGCCGAAGTGGAAGCAAATATGGTGTAGAAGCGAGTCGTGGTAGAATGTATGAGGCTCGCTCTCAAGAGCTCGAATGGTCAACTCACGTGAAGTGGAAGTCGACACCAAGTCCAAGTATCCTACACATGCACAAAACAAAACAAAGTACGTATGCACATGGTAGACAAACACATCATCCATCATGATGGTTCTCTTCTCTTGCACATAACCATTAGAAGCACAAGTGCATGAGTAATGTGATGCAACAATGGCAATATTCATGGCACTATGTATATGGTGCAAAGGAGTAAGACAAGCATGCTTCACAAGTAATATGTCAAAATCTCCAAACATGTGTGAGAATGCTATGTGGGCAATCTCATGAGCAAGAAGAGAATCATTGTTGCACTCAATACATGGCAAATCTAGCATGAGAGAGGCAACACATGGAGATATATGACAAGAAGCAATATGAATCATGTGCAAAGCATATAGATGGTTGTCATCAACCGCATGGGATGAGCAAGTATGACACAAGATACAATGATCAAGATATATCATGTGAGAGGCATGAGCATATATGTCATCAACCCAAGAAAGCAAGTAGTGGAACATGGGTGATGCAACATAGCAAGCAATCAAAGCAATCAAGTCAAGCGAGCTAGTAGTGCGAAGATGCAACATACTAGAGGAAATCATGGCAATCATGTCATTGGTGCAAATAGTGGGCATGAACAATTCACATGTCATAGCACAAGCATGAAAGCAAGATATGAGGGCAATAGCATGGGGCACATGATAAACATGGCAATAGCAACAAGGATCTCTACCAAGCATGCAAATACACATAGAAGTGGCATAATGATGAAACATGGGTAGATGCAAGCAAGGGTCACAATTGCATGGCAAAGGCATAGAAGCAAGCATAGCATGCAAAGTGAACACGGTAAAATGAGCATAATGTGAGAAGTGGTAAATGGCCCATAGCCGTGTGAGAGCCAAGTAGAGGAGTTGCGCGTAGTCCTTGCGCGAAGGGGACATTGGTAAGGATAGTCCATTGGATCCCAAAGCATCGTTGCTCTCAAGAGCTCGTTTTGTCAACTCGTGGAATTGCGAAGTTGACAAGTATGCATGGGTACCTACACAAAAGAGACACAAACGAAAGAAATTGTGTGTGTGGTAAATGTACACATCATCCATCATGATGTGTATGTGCATGTGTGAGTTAGCACAAGATAGGTATCGCTCAAAGAAATTTGATGCATGGTATAGGAACATGTCATCCATCATGAAAGAATAGTTATTATGTATGACACGATGGGGACACAAATTGAGCAAACAAGTATATGGCACATCAAAAGCATGTTTATTCATGGGGAGCATATGGTGCACACACGTATTGGGATCATGCAATGGATGGGATGGATCAAAATCTCCTAAAATGTATGAGGAAACTATGGGGGTCTCCTCATGAGCAATATCAGAAACATCACATGGAGAAAATGGACAACATCCAAAACAATGCATATCCGAAGCTAGGTGGTCATGGCATGGCATATGAGATAAATGATGCAAAGGGAGCATATCAATATCATCACAAGAAAAACAAATGCCAATAACCATGGGCTTGTCATCTATGCCATATGTGCAAATTGGGTTTATTTTAATGGCATATGCATAGTCACTATGAGGAGATTGCAAATAAGACATATGGTTGATCTCATGCATAGCATATGACAAGTCAAGCGGATTATCAAACATGATGTGACCTAAGGAATTGTCACAAGAAATCCTATGTAACATGGCATCACAACTAATAGACTCCACAAGAGAATCATCATACTCATCATAAATGGGCAAATGATCGCATGGGGAAATCATACTAGCATGAAGCATGGTACTAGGTGGATCAACATCATGCAAGCAATCAATCTCAAGAATGTCCGCTAGTGGGACTAGAGCATCACCTTCACCTATGTTACCTTTGTCATTCCACTCAAGTGGTGTAGGTGAGGTGGGAAAGACCAAATGGTGGTCATCATCATCATCTTGATGGAACCATGTGGGGGGTGCATCATAATCCACCATGGCCATCGTCTTGTCCAAAGGGAGGACGAAGTCGTCGAGGATCGGCGCGTCATCATCAATGGGACCTAGCACCAAATGAGAAGACACAATAGAGGTAGAGGTCAAGTCGTTAGTGTTGAAAGTGGCCTCACATGACCTATCAACTATCTCACTCTCTCTATGTGGTGGTTCACTAACTCCCTCAAGATAGGTGCACTCAATCTCACATATGGTGGAGTCACTCATCTCACTCAAGTGGTGGGGGTTGTGGCTCTCCTCACATGGGAATTGTGGCAACTCTTCATATATGGGGCTAGTGGTGAAGTCACTCTCACTCTCAATATGGTGGCACAAGTCACTCAAGTCATCATACGTCACCGTGGTCGAAGGGAAAGTCCCATGCTCAACCATCTCGTCGTGGTCGCCGTGGATGAAGGCCGAAGATGGCACATCATCACTCTCGTGGATGAAGGCCAAGATGGCTCAACATCACTCTCGTCGTGGATGAAGGCCGAAGATGGCACATCATCACTCTCGCCTCCTAAGATGGAAGCATCATCCTTGCTCGCCACCTTGTCGCTCGCCTCCAAGGCTTGGTCCTTGGGAGCATCGTCTTGGAGCTCGTCGGGCTTGGACATCTTGGTGGTACTATTCTCATGCTTGTTGTAGAGATTGGTCGCCGGGAAGTTTGCTTGAGGTGGAGAAGCCTTGGCCTTCATGAGTTCTTGTTCCACCTTGAGAGCACCAATGTAGTAGTCATCGATGGACTTGTAGTTCTCGAGGACGATGGTCTTGGAGATGTTGTGCAATCCCATCATGAAGTGGAACTTCATCGAAATGGGGTCGTCCACGCCGGCTCGTCGCAAGGCAATCATCATATCCTTGAAGTACTTGTCGATGGACTTGGATCCTTGGGTGGTGTTCTCCAATTGGCGTCGAAGTTGTTCCATGTAGGTTGGAGGCACAAACTCTCGCCGCAAAGCTTTCTTCGTCTTGGGCCAACTCATGTCGTAGTACTCCGAAGGTGTGTGAAGCCACCATGCCAATGCGTAGTCGTGGAAGGTTCTTGTGGCGCACTTCACTTGATCTTCGGGACGAACTTGATGTAGCTTGAGGTAGTCGTCCATCAAACGCTCCCACTCGAGTTACTCCTCGGGTTCTTGAGTCCCATAGAAAGGAATCTTGTGGTCGGTGTCGAGGTCGTAGTAGCTCGTGGAAGTCGCGGACTTGAGCTTGGGTAGCTTCTCTTGAGTGTAGTCTTGAGGTGCTTGTTGGCGAAGATGCCGTATGTCCGTAGGCGAAGATGCCTTGAAGTCGCTTGGCGAAGATGCCAAGGGAGATGGTGAAGTCGTTGAGCGGTTGTTGGTGTTGAGCTCTTGACCTTCACGTTCTTGTTGGTGATGGCGTCGATGCCGATGTGATCTTGCCGGAGATGGTAGCTCGGAAGGATGTGCTCTTGAGCGTCTTCTCAAGATGAGGAAGATCGCTTGTAGGACTTGATGAGGGCCTTGATCTCCTCCATGCGCTTGTCCATCTTGGCGTCGTAGTTGTTGTTCATGGCATCGAACTCGCTGTTGTTGTTGTAGACCGAAGTGAAATGCCTTGCCTATCCATCACAAGACTCGAGTAGAGGTGAGTAGGAAATGAGATAAACAATACCAAGTTACCTTTTCCCAAAGTTGAGGATGTATCTCGTTTCACTCAATGTGAGATGAAAGAATAGTGGAATTGGTACCGGACTTGTTCACTCACACCTATAAGTAAAGGCTTATGGTAGAGCTCGGTGAGGATAGTGGCACAAAAATTTGATGCAAAATGTTAGCAAGAGTCAATAATGTTGAAAAAGATTCACAAATTCACAAGTGAAACAAGTAGACCAATAGCAATGAAAGGTACATGGAAACACACACACGGATAGATAAATGGGGTCGTGCAACCAAGGAATGAGCACAAAATGTGGAATCCACGGAAAACGCTCGTGTTGCACAACTCAAGAGAGACGCTAGCACGATTGCTCAATAGGCGGATACGACACTTGTGCACAACCTATAAGATGCAAAATGGATATTCTTCTATCCCAAGTATGCTATGTATGTATGGTTCCCGGTGTTTCTCTCAAGCATGATATCATATGATATAGATTTGACAATCTTATGTGCAATGGGGTATGATGCTATGGCACTTGCTCACGAGCTCTTTGCTCTCTTTTTGCTTAAAAGCTTTTTTTATTTCTATGGCCACTTTTGCACAATGTACAAACGAAGATAGCAATTGTGTATATGCGGGAACAAACTTGAGGCACAATGGATGATATTATACCAATATGGTATGGTATGTATGCAATGGAAGGTATGGACCACTAATGTGCACAAGTAACGTTGCCGGCAATACTCAAATGGCTAGTCTCGATAGGTAAGTGACGCAAAATGGGCTAGGGGTTAACAATGCAATTGCAAGGTAATATACAATGGTGTCGTCGAGGTTACCGTCCTTTCGATGATGAGTGGCGGTGTTCTTGGTGTAGATACCAAGATGATGGAGACTCGTCCCTAAGTAGCCGAAACACCTAGGAAACGGAAAAACCGCAAACTCAAAATCTCAAATGACAAATGTCAAAATGGTGGTAGCGAAAAGCGGTGGTGGTGTTGCACTAAGCAATGCGGAAGTGGAATGATGGGCTATACACGAGTCGGAGTTGAAGTTGCCGTCCCTAAGTAACCGAAACACCTTAGGAGACACAAGCCACAACTCGAACAAGCTCAAACAACAATTGGGTTAAGTTGGGTTGTCGGAAGTGTATTGTGGGAAGGTTATGTGGAAGTGGTGGTGGTGGTGGTTGATGAAGAAGCAACCGTCCCTAAGTAGCCGAAACACCTTAGGAGACTCAAGTCACTACTCAAACAACCTCAAATGCTATGGGGAACAAAATGGGTTAGGTTGCGGAAGTCGGTGGTGGTAATGCGGATGATATGGTGGAGGGCCTAGGCAAACTTGCCAAATTTCAGAAAATTTGATGGTGTCAAATGGTGTTGGTGGTATTTTTGTTGGATGGGGGATGTCAATAGCTTCAAAACGAGCTAAAGAACGCGTCAAAACGGACTCGGATGAATTAGCTATGACCGAAACAAGATTTCAGCCGTGTCGGTTTCAGGTTAACCGGATGATCCGGAGGAGGTCCGGATGATCCGGCTAGGTCCGGATGATCCGGGAGGAAATCCGGATGATCCGGGTTCGTCGGCGCTGGTTCTGCTTTTCGGGTGCGCGATTTATCCGGACGTCCGGGGCGTCCAGCTGATCCGGTGAGGTCCGGATGATCCGGAGAATGTCCGGATGATCCGCAAGTCAATCCGCCGGGATTTGCTCGTGGGGATGAATTTTTGGCGGAAATGGATGATTTTCGGGCAAAATTTGATGGATTTCGTGGATGGAAGGTGGGGAAACTTGGGGAGATGCTAGATCCACTTGAAACCAAGCAAATCCATGGATCAAAATCAACAAAACTTCATCAAACCAACAAATCACAAAAATTTTGGGGCTATTTTTGGTGGGGATTTTCGGATTTTAGGACGAAATCAAGCAAAAGAAGGCTAGAAAACGGTGGGAGGGCTCCAAAATGTGATCAACGTGGCTCATGATACCATATGATGTAGGGTGGAACCCTAATTAAATCGATCTTTCACGTTTGGAGTGGGATCCTCAAGAACACGATGAACACGGGAAGAACGGGAGAAATTACAAGGGGAAACACTCAAGAACAAGTCCAATCACACATCCACTATACAATCAAACACACAAGATCACAAGGTACATGAACAACAAAGGGAAAGATACAAGGTAAGGTTCATCTCCAAGAGGAGGTCTTGATGATATCCTAGATGGATCTTCCCTAAAGAGGGGTCTTGAATCCGCAGGGGGGATCTTCTCCTAGATGGAGGTCTTGCATCCGCTGGGGGATCTTCTCCTAGATGGAGGTCTTGGCCTCCAATGGAGTAGTGGTCTCTCTCTCTCAAGAGTAGAGATAGGTAGGAGCAAAGCTCACCTAAGAATGAGCTATCACTTTGCTAACCCTAGAAAGGAGGTGGAGGGGGTCTATTTATAGTCTTAGCCACGAAGGGGTGAGTGGGGAAGGGATACATGGGCTTTGGGCCCGATTCTGCGCGCAGGCAGGCGAGGCCCGGATGATCCGGATGGGGGTCCGGATGATCCGGCCGTCGTCCGGATGATCCGGGAGGTGACCCGGATGATCCGGCTTCAGGAGGACCCTTCTGTTGTCGTCGGACGATTTGTCCGGATGATCCGGGGGGGCACCCGGATGATCCGGCCGAGCCCGGATGATCCGGACGGCGGTCCGGACGTCCGGCCTGGCTCCTGCTGCCGCTCCATCTTCTTCTCCTTTCTTCCGTCTTCTCTTCCACGCTTCCCTCGCGGATGGTGTAGTCGTTCCTTGGCGCTTGCACTCCTGCTTGACATCCGTGAAGGTCCGACAATACCTATGCATGCACACGTAAGGAGTGTCAAGTAGTATACCATCCTCGAGAGTGTCAAGTGAGCACGTGTAAAGGAGAAGATTCACCTTTGAGTATGTGAAGTAGATGTGGCACGTGTCACTTGCCAAACGAACTCTTGACATGGTGATGTCCATAGGATGCTCCGCATCATAACCCCTGCACATCGGTCTCATCGAGATGACTATGTCAGTCCCACCGAAAACTCTAACGTTCATATTTTTACCTGGATCGGTCTGACCGAGTTTTATGATTCGGTCCCACCGAGTTTGGGAATCTGTGTGTAACGGTTAGATTTGTGTGGAGGCCATATATAACCCTCCACCCATTCTTCATTCGTGAGGAGAGCCATCAGAAAGTGCCTACTCATGTATTGATACCAAGATATTCCAATCCTACCACAAGAATCTTGATCTCTAGTTTGGTTTTGGAGTATTGACGACAAACGTGGTTGAGGGACTAATGTGTTTGTGAGAATTGCAGGATAACATAGGTAGTAGTCCCTCTTTGATTCGGTTTACCTACCGGAGATGACCCCTAAAAATGTATGAAGACATTGAAGATAATGGTGGTACGTGAAGATATTCACATTGAAGACTATGACAGAAGAAGACATTGAGTCAAGACTATGGAGCACGAAGACTTAGTAGTTTCGTTGTTTCCTTTCTTCTTTGTTGAGTCATAGGAACCACCACACTGTTAAGTGGGGTCCAAGTGAACAAATTCAGAGTGACTGAAGTGATGCTCAACCAAAATCCTATGTCTTCGAGCGAAGACAATGAGAGCAAATCTTATCCAGAGTCGGATAAGTCAGCTTTACTTGTAGCCCAAGTCAAGCTGTCGCATGTGTTTGAAATCTGACCGTTGTGACATGTGTCAGTTCCTTAGTGACCCAGGGTCATTTCGGACAAATCAGGTTGGGTTGCCTTGTGGCTATAAATAGCCTACCCCCTACACCATAAATTGGTGGCTGCTCAGAGTTAGTGCACGACTTTTGTCATTGAGATTAACCCACCTCCGAAGAGTTTGAGATAGAAATCCTTGTGAGGACAAAGCCCAAAACACCCAGAGCCCAAAGAGTGTTTGACATCACTGAAGTCTTTCTGTCCGCGTGACCTGAAGACTTGTTACACTTGAGGACTGTGAATCCTCCAGCCGGTTAGGCGTCGCGTTCTGAGCATCCAAGAGTAATTGTGGATTGCCGGTGAACGAAGTCTGTGAAGGTTTGGAAGTCTACCTTGAAGACTTAACAGAGTGATTGGGCGAGGACTGTGTGTCCTTAGCTCAAGGGAATAAGGTGAAGACACGGTCTTGAGTTCAATCTCAGCCTCCCTAACTGACGTCACAGTTGTCACAAAGAATCGAACTGGTCGAACAAATCCTTGTCTTCACAACGACCGGTTCTATCTCTTACTCTCCTTACTTACAGCTTCGTCTTTGTGAAGTCATTGCCTGATTGCTATGCCTGTTTGACTTCACTGTGTGACTACTTGTCCTGATTGGCTTCATACTATCTTCCATCCTGATCCTACTACCTAGCTGCTATCAGTCATCATGCTTTAGTTTCATACTTATCTAACTATGGCTTGCTAGTGTAGTTCATGTTCCGCTGCATGTTTATAGGTCCTGTTTTCGTGTTTGTCTTCGAAACTTTCATGTTTTGAAGACTTTCATAAAAATCGCCTATTCACCCCCCTCTAGTCGATAGCTAGCACTTTTAATTGGTATCAGAGCAAGGTACTCCCTTGTTCTGTGTGATTCGGTTTAACCACCTGGAGTTTCAGCTATGTCGACTGCAGGGATAATCAAAGTCTCCACTGCGTGCCCTGTCTTCGATGGCACCGAATATCCCTCATGGAACAATAAGATGCGTATGCATCTTAAAGCCATTGATGTTGATCTATGGTATGTCGTCAAGAACGGCGTTCCCAAGACTGGTGAAGGTATCTCCCCTACTGATGTCAAGAAGTTCATTCAACTCGATTCTACTGCGAAGAACATCATTTGTGGTCATCTGACCAAAGGGCAGTATGGCCGTGTGAGTGCCTTGGAAACGTCGAAGCTAGTCTGGGACTGGCTCTCCAAGGTCAATGAAGGTGTTTCAACTCAGAGAGATCAAAGAATAAGTGTCCTACGCAACCTCTTCAACCTCTTCAAGAGAAATGACAATGAAAATGTCCAGCTCACGTTTGATCGTCTCACTGACATCACAAACGAGCTTCAGGCTCTCGGCGCCACTTAGATCACCAAGCATGAAATCGTCAAGACGCTTCTGAGATCTCTTGACAGCTCATTTGACACTCTAGCTCTTATGATTCAAGAACGCCCTGACTTCAAGACACTCGATCCATCTGACATACTTGAGAGGCTCAACACACATGAGTTCTAGCTATCTGAGAAAAGAGATATCTATGGTCCCAACTATGGCCGAACTCGCGCTTTGAAGGCAAAGGCTGTTTCCTCATCCAAGAAGAATCATTGCGCATTACGGTGAAGTTGAAGACCTTGGAAAGGAGCTTGCTATGCTTGTGAAGAAGTTCCAGAAGTTCACTAAGAAGAAAGGCTTCAGAAAGTCTTCACGATCCAGCTCAAGAAATGATGAAGCTTCTTCCCATGACCACAAGAAGAGAACTCACACAAGTGCAAGAAACCCGCCACTACATCTCCGAAAGTGTCCACAAGTGGGACAATGAGAAGAAAAGAAGAAGAGCAAGGAATATGATTCTGATGACAAGAAGAAGAAGAAATACTCAAAATCTTCTTCCAAGTCCTCTTCCAAGTCTTCATCACACAAGAAAAGTTTGTTTGGCAAGGCTCGTGCTTTTGTTGGCAAGGAAATGGATTCTGAGGAGGAGTCTGCGTCTGAGGAGGCAAAAGTGGTGGAATCTGAGGAGGAATCTGACTCTGGCGTTGCAAGTCTAGCTCTGGCTTCAGCCTACGTTGCCAAGTCCATCTTCAACACTGAAGACAATGTATCCATCACCAACGCTGATGCCAGTGACAAGGACGACTCTGCTCCCACGTACTGCTTCATGGCACGTGGTTCCAAGGTAAACTCACGCGATGCTTACTTTCAAACATCAAGTGAAGATGACTCTGATTGTGAATCCAAACCTAGCTACAAAAAACTTGCTAAAATTGCAACTAAACAACAGAAAGCTATGGGACATATTCAAAAACTGTTAGACAAAAGCAATGACCTGTTGGACGCGGAAATGACTAAGACTCAGTCCTTAATTGAAGACATAAAAAATCTTCATGTTAAGTACCAGGAACTTGAAGGTCGTCATGAAACCCTCTCAACATCTCATGAAAAGCTTTCCTACGATTATCTTCAAAGGAAGCAGGAACTTGAGAGATTGAGATCGGATCATGAAGATCTTCAAAAGGAGAACGAGCCACTACGCGCTCAACAGATCAGTCCCACTCAGGAAGGATTTGAACCACCATGTTTAAAATGCATTGAGCGTGATAACACTGTTTCTGTTGCTGGATGTTCTACTGCTCCTGTTGCAATATCTTCAGCTGCTGATGTGGTAACTAACCCCTTTGTTAAGGATACCACTACTATTGCTGATGAGAATGCCAGGTTGAAGACACTGATTGAGACAGGGATGTACAAAAGCCTCAAAGGGCATCAGACATTATGTGATGTCCTCAAAAAGCAGATTCTAAACCGAAACCCTAGAAAAGAGGGTATTGGGTTCGAGAGGAAAATGAATGTTGATGGGTCGTACTGGAAGCCTGAGCAGTACCCCAAAACCACATGGGTTGCTGCAAAGGAACCTTCGGTAGATCCATCCACCTTATCTGGTTTCACTTGCGATAACCCTATCATCATTGATGAATCCTTTGATGCAAACTATAAACTGTTTAAGAATCAGAATGGTGAAGTGTTTGCCAGGTATATTGGTACTAACTGCAGGAATGGACCACCTATGAAGAAGATCTAGGTACCTAAGCAGTGTATTGAGAATCTTCCTGTGAATGTCATCATGACACCACCAAGGAAGAAGACAAACCCCAGACCTATGGCTTCATATGGCCCAAAGGCCTCATATAGATACAGGACTCACCCGAGTCATTCTAACGCCAATGTTTTGCATGGAAACCATACTCAGACTTATGAATATGAGCGTGTGTCTTCAAACCGCTATGTTCATAGAACTAAGAACTTTTCTGCTTATTCATATGAGTATCGTTCTTCTCCTGCAAGGTTATTTGCTAGGGCTCCAAAGCCAAAATTCTCAGATGCTGCACTTAGACTCATTGCTTCTAAGCCACCCTGAAGATGTGGGTGGTTAAGAAGAATTAACTTTCTTTTGCAGAGAAAGGTCTCCAGCCTGAAATCAAAGGCATCCGAGCTATTGCTGGGGACCTAAAACACATTGTGGGACACAAGATAAAATGCCCAAATGGTCTTACTATGTATTTCACATCTGAATCGCTTGCCAGTCATACTATCAGTCTTAACCTTGATCTAAGCTTTGATGATCCTCTTGTGCGTCAAATGTTTATGCTTCACAACACTCTTTGTGAAGCCTATCCTCCTAACTGCACTGTAGGGTATGACACCTCGTGCTTTAGAATGGATTATGTACAGCGGATGCACTAACCACATGACTGGTGATCAAAGTCTTCTCATGGACTCAACCTTACGTCCATGTGATAAAAGTCACATCACATTCGCTGACACTGGTAAAAGCAAGGTATTGGGCCTAGGTAGAGTTGCAATCTCAAGGGATCAACACATGAACAAAGTGATGCTTGTTGAATCCCTTGGTTTCAACTTAATGTCTGTCTCAATGCTTTGTGACTTAAACATGATTGTGCTGTTTGGAAAATATCGTTGCCTTGTACTAATGGAATCTGACAAGTCTCTAGTCTTCGAGGGGTACAGGAAAGATGATCTGTACATGGTAGATTTCTCAGCAGGACCACGGATGGCCGTATGTCTTCTAGCCAAGTCTTTAGAGTGCTGGCTCTTGCATCGGAGGCTAGGGCATGCTGGCATGAGGAACCTACACACTCTCGCCAAGAAGAAGCACGTCATAGGCATCGAAGACGCCAAGTTCAAGAAAGATCATCTATGTGGTGCTTGTGAAGTCGGGAAGATGACAAGGGCCAAGCATCCTCAAGACAATCATGACTACATCTCGACCTTTTGAGTTGCTCCACATGGACTTGTTTGGTCCCACTCACTACTCTACTCTCACCGCTCTCGCTTGTCTCTATGGTTTTGTTATTGTTGATGATTATTCAAGATACACTTGGGTGCACATAATTCTCTTCAAGACTGAAGTGCGTGGATGTCTTCGACACTTCGCTAACCGCGCCATGAACAACTATGGCGCCAAGATCAAGCACATTAGGAGTGACAACGGCACGTAATTCAAGAACACAGCCTCGACCTCTATCTTGACACCTTAGGCATCACTCATGAGTTTTCTGCTCCTTACACACCTCAGCAGAATGGCATCATGGAGCGCAAGAACAGAACCCTTATTGAGATGGCTCGAACGATGCTTGACGAATACAAGACTCCAAGAAAATTCTGGCCTGAAGCCATTGATACTGCATGCCATGTCATCAACCGTGTTTATCTTCACAAGCTTCTGAAGAAAACATCCTATGAGCTTCTTACTGGTAAGAAGCCAAACGTAAGCTACTTCAGAGTATTTGGTGCTAGGTGCTGGATCAAGGATCCACATCACACTTCAAAATTTGCACCGAAAGCACATGAGGGTTTTATGCTTGGTTATGGAAAGGACTCGCACTCCTACAGAGTCTTCAACCTCTTTCACTATAAAGTGGTTGAAACTGTGGATGTGCGGTTCGATGAAACTAACGGCTCGCAAAGAGAGCACCTGCCAAATGTGCTAGATGAAGTACCTGCCAGTGAATCAATCAAGCTAATGGGAACAGGAGAGATCATACCATCAGACGCACATCCTGAAGAGGAACTTATTATTTCTGCACCTAATCAACCTGAAGACATTGCTCAGCCTAAAGACAATCCTCCAAATGATGATAATGATCAACAGGAGAAAAATCTTCGTCCAGTTCATCCTCGTGTTGCAAATGAAGTACAAATTGAGAAGATAATTGATAGCATCAATGCACCTAGTCCACTCACTCGTTCAAGAGCAACACAGCTAGCAAATTTCGGTGGGCACTTTGCATTTGTCTCAATCTCTGAACCCAAGAAAGTTGCTGAAGCCTTCATGGAACCCGAATGGATTCAAGCTATGCAAGAAGAGCTTCAACAGTTTGAGCTGAACAATGTGTGGGAATTAGTCAAGCGTCCTGATCCTCGAAAGCACAACATAATAGGCACAAAATGGATATATCGCAACAAACAAGACGAGCATGGTCAAGTAGTCAGAAACAAAGCACGGCTCGTTGCTCAAGGATACACACAAGTTGAAGGAATTGACTTCGATGAAACATTTACTCCAGTGGCTAGGCTTGAAGCCATTCGCATACTGCTAGCCTATGCAAATCATCATAACATCCTTCTATATCAAATGGATGTGAAGAGTGCCTTTCTCAATGGAAAGATTGAAGAAGAAGTGTATGTTGCACAACCGCCTGGATTTGAAGACCCAAAACATCCTGATATGGTATACAAGCTCAACAAGGCACTATATGGCCTCAAACAAGCCCCTCGTGCTTGGTATGACACACTCAAAGACTTCTTGAAGAGCAAAGGCTTCAAACCTGGTTCTCTAGATCCCACTCTCTTCATGAAGACATATGACGGTGAACTGTTTGTGTGCCAAATCTATGTGGATGACATTATCTTCGGTTGCACCAATAAGAAATACAGTGATGGATTTGCTTACATGATGCAAGAACAATATTAAATCCGTCAGCAACGCAACGACATCTTCATATCACAAGAAAAATATCTCAAAGATTGCCTGAAGAAGTTTGGAATGCCAGACTGCAAAGGATACACGGCGCCAATGCCAACCAAAAGTCATCTAAGCCCCGCCGCCAATGGTAAAGATTTCGATCAAAAGGTATACCGCTCCATGATTGGCTCTTTACTTTACTTATGTGCATCTAGGCCAGATATCATGCTTAGGGTTTGCATGTGTGCCCGATTCCAAGCGGCACCAAAGGAGTCGCATCACTTAGCTGTGAAGCAAATTCTTCGATATTTGGCTTACACGCCAACACTAGGATTATGGTATCCAAAGGGCTCAGAGTTTGATCTGGTTGGATTTTCGGATGCTGATTATGCTGGTGACAAGGTGGATCGCAAGTCTACATCAGGCACATGTCACTTTCTGGGTCGATCTCTTGTTTGTTGGTCTTCAAAGAAGCGTAACCGTATCACTCGAATCGCTGAATCTGAATACATTGTTCTTTGGATCTTCTTTGCGCTCGACTTCGTGGATGAAGCAAACTCTTAAGGACTATGACATCCATCTCAAGCATGTGCCACTCTCTGCGATAATGAAAGCGCTATCAAGATTGCCAATAACCCGCTTCAAAGACTCAAGACAAAGCACATTGAAATTCGCCATCACTTTCTCGAGATCATGTTATGAAAGAAGATATTGATATCATTCAAGTCAAGACAGAAGAGCAGTTGGCTGATATCTTCACTAAGCCCTTGGATGAGAAAAGGTTTTGCAAGTTGTGATGTGAGCTAAATATCTTGGAATCCTCGAATGTTCTGTGATCAGGCACACATCCTAACACTTATGCAGTTTGATGACTTCGATGTGCAACACGCGAAGTAATGTATATCTTCAATCAATGAAGACATACACTCTAAGTGTGAATACATTAATGTGGAAATTGACTTCAGAGCGCCACGATAATTGTGCGTCGTGTCTGGGTCTAATACTTCCTATACGGTGGGTAACGCCACCACTAAACTCTTCTGAAGTGTTTCCTCATGGCGCCATATTTGCAAAGTCTTCGCAATTAATTTAACTTCAACATTAATTTGACTTCATGATTACTGATTTGGCTTTACTATGTTATATATATATATATTGTATTCTGTCCTCTATAGCATTCACTTATGGCTATGTCTTTGTGTTTGAATCCTTTGAACTAAGTAAATGTGATCGGACCCTAACCTCTCTATGCTTTCTATTTCAAGCTCTATCTATCCAAATCATATGCATTCTGTTGAAACTGTCGAATGTCTTCTCTACGTCCTTGTCAGCAGAAGATACAGAGACAAACATTTATATCTAGCTTTAATGACATATCCTTTTGCCTGGAACCCGGAGAATTCGGAACGACCACCCCGACAATCCAGGCGTGTGTGGGGACGTGGAACAACTTTCAATGAGTTGCATGTTCGCCACGTGTCCATCAGATGTGAACCGCCAGGGGCACCTACGTAATTGCGCTGTGCTGTCTCTATCCTTATAAATGCCTGTCTCGTCTCGGTCAAAATCCTTCTTCCTCCTTCTCCATCTCTCACAAAGCCTAGCGCCTACGCTAGCTCTCGACGACGTCGACGGCGAAGCGCTTAGCTGCCGCGACCTCCTCGACGCCGTCCTCACGCCGGCCGCAGACCTCGTCTTCTCCGCCGTCGCCGTAGGTGTCTTCCATCGCCAAGTTAGGGCACGGGAGATCGAACTGCTCGGCATCCATCTTCGCTCCGTCTAGCATTTCTTCGTGTGGTAATAAAAGTTTACTTTTTACCGTCTTTTTGATCCGATAGATTCATCCCTTCCTACCAAAAGTGGTTTCTAGATCTTCGAACATGAATCTATCTCTTTCTGCATCTCATATTCTGTCTAGTATATTCACTTATGCTTCTTCACAAGTTAGATTCCTCACTTGTACTTATTCTTGGATTTGTACAACTCTGGAACCAACTCTCATCATATAAGTGAACGTCTTCGCGTTATGAGGTCAATGTCTTCAAACTCATTTATCTTCAAAATCTTCTGAGAATGCATATGACCTCTTCCCCTTCCCTCGCACCTTTAATGCTGTCACAGGTACATGTCCGTGGAAGAATCCCTTGGTTCTCATAGTCTGCATTCGTTTGCAGAATTCTTGCAGAGTCACATTAACTCACCTAAAGCGAGTTCCTGTCAGTCCAGCCGTTTGAAGCCATTGCAAGTACTTAAGCCTTTCAGTTTACACTTCATGGCAACTGGAAAGTCAGCAAGAAAGGGAGACAGACAGCGTCGCGGTGACACCTCCAAGGACTTACCTCCAGATTTGCACGAGATGCACAAAACTAATCCAGAAGAAACCTATACTGAACGCAAGAATCGAATCCAATGCATTCGAAGATATTGGGCAGAAGAGTGGTTCAGATATCACTTCATCACTAAAGAATATGCAGAGAAGAATGCCATCAATGCACCCTGGAGTGATATTCTGTACAGGAATCTTCCACCCAGGAATCAGGCTGAAGCTATTGAGCAAGGCTTCTATCCTTGCCTGGTGCGCGGACCACATCCTGAGAATGCTGACCCATCTTCACTGCTCTGGTGTCGTGAAGACAGTCTGTTCAAGCACAACTACCAGTTCGCCAAAGACTCAGCTGCAAAGAATAAGAAGGAACTAGGGCTTGACTTCAACCCTGGTCCCTCCTCACCTCGGGACAATGGCACCCGTGAAGCCAATGAAAACAGGATTGGCCCCTTCTACAACCTTGCTGGCCTCATCACTCACATTACTGTTCAAGGTGCCAAAGTGGATCATTCTGATGATGATGCTGACACCGACGAAGCTCCAGCTCCTCCTCCAAAGCCTAAGAAGCAAAAGAAGACTAAAGCTTCAAAATCATCTGCTGCTCCAAAAGCTTCAAGAGTGAAGCCATTGGAAACTAACCCTTTTGCTCCAAGCAATAACTCTGAAGATCTCTCTCGCATCTCCAAGAGGCGTGAGAAGCCACAAAAGACACCAGTTCAGAAACTAAGTCATGCACTAACGCCTGCTGCCATTCTGAGGAATGAATCTGAACCCATTGACTTGTCTTCAGATAAAGAATTTGGTGAAGATGCTCTGGAACAGCTGATCAAGAGCAAGCAAGAGGCAGAGATCTTCAACGATCTGCCCCTCTTTGATGTAAACATTCTGAAGAACTTCATTGATGAGTGGTTTGATAATCAGGATCTCAGCTTTGATGACCTTCAGCTTGCCATTGGTGCCAGCGTTGCTTTCCAAGGCACCATTGATCCTGAGCTTGCTCTGGCTCGGCGCATTGTTGAACTGAAGCAAAAGATAGACTTTGAGAAGGAACAGTTCAAGAAGCATGTCGCCAGGCTGAATGTGGCTGATGTGCAAAAGTTCAAGGTGATGCTTAATGACCTCAAGGAGTCGTTTCGGAAGAAACGCGAGGAAGCTAAAGGCTCATGGGAGCGCATGAAAGCACTTGCTAACAAATGCGTTCAAGCCTACAATGGAGCTGAAAAGAGAAAAGCACTTGGCCGCCCTGGCATTGACCCCTCAATGGCTGCCAAGAAAAAGAAGTCATCTGAAGCCAACACTGAAGCACCACGGCAGGAAGAACCTCACATTGTCTTCCCTACCAGCATGCGCGTCTCGAAGCCCAAGGCTCCTTTAGTGGCTTCTGAACAGAAGAAAACCAAGGCAGCTGAAGCCGAAGCCAGGAAGCAGAAAACCAAGCGCACCACTGATGAAGCACCACCCCCTAAGAAGAGAAAAACCAAGAGAATAGATCGGGCTGCTCCTACAGAGCCCCTTGTTGTTGAACCCCTTGCCTTTGTTCCCCCTCTGTTTGCAAACCAAGAGCATCGAATGATTGTTCATGAGCCTGCTTCCACAGAGGCTCCTGAAGCTCAAGAAGTTCCAGTCGTCGACCCCATCGCGACTGAGGATACTGTTCAAGATGATGCAGTTCTTCCTCAGATCGAGCGCCCAACAGTATCATTTCCTGTTCAAACAAACAATGAGCTTATCAGTATTGGTCGTCCTTTGACGCCAATCTCACAAGATGCATTGTGGGCTGATCGCCCCCAGCAAGCTACCCCACATCAAGACTCACCAAGTACACCCCAACCGTCAAGTGTGCCCATCATCAGCCCCATGTCTAATGATGACAACTACATGGAGACTTCACCATCACCAAAGGCATCGCCTGTATTCCATCGGCTTCGCAATGGCATGAGGCCATCCGTCTCCATGACCACCATCACAGAAGAGGGCTCCAACTTGTCAAGCTCAGTGGCACGTCAAGTGTTCCCTGAAGACAATCCTTCTGTGACGGTCCCTGTGTCTGAAGCCAATGCTGCTGAAGACCCTCCGACTGCATCAGCTGGAGCAACACAAGAAGAAGAGCGTGTCGCTACTCCCCCTACAACTCAAGAAGAAGTTCATGAAGAGAACCAGTCTATGCCAGAACCTCCAGCTACTCAAGTGGAGGGTGAGAACCCTGAGGCTGCCACACATGACACTCCTGAAGCCAATGACGTTGTCATGGACGACGCCAATGTGGAGCCTATAGTGGCTAATGCACCAGTGGCCAATGAAGCCAATGAAGCCCATGAAACAGATGAGTCAATACCGCACCTTACACAAGTCTGCAGCCTGAAGTCAATGCCACTGCTCCTGTTCCGCCTCCAAGGCCCCATACTATCGAGCAAGCATACAACTATGGACAGCTTGTCACTGTCAGATGGCCTATTCTGATTCCTCCACCTGCTGTTGGTCCTCAATTTGACTACCATGTTGAGCACAGGCCTCAGGTTCAGAAGCCAAAGCCAAGACTGCCCAGATTTCCAGGTACTACCACTTCACGAGGATCTTTCAATGTCAACGGCTTCATTGCACACAACACCTTCTTCGATAGCGAAAAGAACCCCAACACCAAGCGCAAGATCTCATCTGATCAGTTCTGGAGTTATCAGCAGCGCAGGTATTATTCATGCATTCTGTACAACCAAGGCCGCATATTTCCGCATATGCGCCTTGATACTGAAGCCATAGCTAGCTTGCCCTGTTTAGAAGAAGCTCTCGATTGCTTCAGAGAGGCTGGCTTACTGCATTTTGTCATAGATAAGGAGCACTGGAATGAAGAATTGCTGCTTCAATTCTATGCCACTCTTCATATCAGAGGCTACAACAGGGATCCTAAGACTTGGGTCCTTGAGTGGATGACTGGAAATGTCCATCATGAAGCCAAAGCATTTGATGTCATTGAGCTTATTGGTCTTCCCACTCCAGGTGATCTCTATGAGCCTGGTTGTCAGCTTCACACTACAGCTGTGGAAAGCATCTTTCACAAGCTAGAACCCAACATGAGCCAGATGCTCAATATGATGAAGCCATTGCCTCCAGATGCAGAATATCCTACGGAGTTCTTTGTTGAAGACCTTGAGTATCTGCCACGCACAATCTATCACATCATACGGCGAACTCTCTGGCCTATCAAAGGACATTCTCCAAAGGCTAAGCTAGAAGGTGCAATGAAGACATTGGTCTTCCATATTCTTCATGCAAATGCTTCAATGCACAAGATTTCTTCATCCGCCAACTTGCTGCATCAGGATCTGACATTTTTGGCTTGAAGTTCTATGCTCCATGGATCATGCGTCTGATCAATCTTAACACTGCTTTCAACTATCAGCCATCTGCACGCAACCACATTGTCTTCTTGCCAGATGTTGATATGTCTGTTGAAGCCATCTATCCAGAGCCTGACAAAGAACCACTTTATCTTCATAATGTTGATCATCAAAGCTTCACTCAGCCCATTGAAGGTGTGCTGGCTGCCACTTGAGTCTATCCATTGGCTGGTACTACACGTGCACCTCACCATGCCCCAACCGAAGCCACTAACAGCACAATTGCTCAACGGCCTCGAAAGCGATCTCGTGTTCTCAATGACCGAGAGCTTCTCGTTGGCCTGCATCAGAAACAGGATAGGCATCATGATTGGCTCAAGCGCCAGATGCAGAGCGTCATGACTGACGTCAATCGCATTCGCAGCCTTGTAACCAAGAATGCATTTGTCGCGCATGAAACCTGTCGACGCACTTGGAAAGGGCTGACGCTTATGTGTGATGAGGAAGATCTTCAGGATGATGGCTTCTTAGAATGATTCAAGTTTGATTCCACTCCGCCCAGAAATGCTGTTCTGCGGCGCACTCCATCTCTTGAAGACTCAGAGTACTCCTCTTCTGCTGCAATTGTAAATGCTCGTGTGATCGATGATCAAGATGATGCTACTTCACCACCTCCAACACGCATCGACACTGCTCCAAGTTCGTCTGCACCGCCAAACCTCGACACCAACCTCAGATCCTCTCCTACTCCTTCGGGAACGAGTAGAGGCTCATGTCTTCAACCCTTTTGGTCCTTCTCGACAAAAGGGGAGAAGCTATGAGTTGATAGTCTTCAAGCGGGTTCATATGGGCGGTTGCATTATATTTTGCCTAGTGTTTACAACTCTTGCTCTTGATACATTTGGTTCTCTGAGTTGTAACACTTAAACTCGATGGTCGTCTGCTACTTATTTGCTATTTTGTGATGCGATGATAAATTCCGCATGTGCGATGATAACTTCCGCATTTAAATCATTTTGCAGACGTCCATTTTTCATTATGCATGTCATTATCTTCGTTACATCGGATCATGCATGATGAATTGTCTTCATAAGTTGAAGAGGATCTCCACAAGTAGAACCTGCCATGTGCATTTGCATTCCAAAAGCAAATTATTTATATGCACATCTTCAGGGGGAGCCTTTTGCTACTTACGAAGACAATACTTCATCCTTTACAATTTCACATATTTATATCCGCGTTGAAAACTTCAACCAGTTTGTCATCAATCACCAAAAAGGGGGAGATTGTAAGTGCATCTAGTGCCACCCCTAGTTTGGTTTTGGAGTATTGACGACAAACATGGTTGAGGGACTAATGTGTTTGTGAGAATTGCAGGATAACACAGGTAGTAGTCCCTCTTTGATTCGGTTTACCTACCGGAGATGACCCCTAAAAATGTATGAAGACATTGATGATAATGGTGGTATGTGAAGATATTCACATTGAAGACTATGACAGAAGAAGACATTGAGTGAAGACTATGGAGCACGAAGACTTAGTAGTTTTGTTGTTTCTTTTCTTGTTTGTTGAGTCATAGGAACCACCGCACTGTTAAGTGGGGTCCAAGTGAACAAAGTCAGAGTGACTGAAGTGATGCTCAACCAAAATCCTATGTCTTCGAGCGAAGACAATGAGAGCAAATCTTATCCAGAGTCGGATAAGTCAGCTTTACTTGTAGCCCAAGTCAAGCTATCGCGTGTGTTTGAAATCTGACCGTTGTGACACGTGTCAGTTCCTTAGTGACCCACGGTCATTTCGGACAAATCAGGTCGGGTTGCCTTGTGGCTATAAATAGCCCACCCCCTACACCATAAATTGGTGACTGCTCAAAGTTAGTGCACGACTTTTGTCGTTGAGAGCAACCCAGCTCCGAAGAGTTTGAGAGAGAAATCCTTGTGAGGACAAAGCCCAAAACACCTGCACCCCAAAGAGTGTTTGGCATCATCAAGTCTTTCTCGTCTGCGTGACTCAAGACTTGTTACACTTGAGGACTGTGAATCCTCCAAATTGGTTAGGCGTCGCGCTCGAGCATCCAAGAGTAATTGTGGATTGCCGGTGAACGAAGTCTGTGAAGGTTTGGAAGTCTACCTTGAAGACTTAACAGAGTGATTGGGCGAGGACTGTGTGTCCTTAGCTCAAGGGGAATAAGGTGAAGACACGATCTTCTGAGTTCAATCTCAGCCTCCCTAACCAGACGTATAGTTGTCACAACAACTGGAACTGGTCGAACAAATCCTTGTCTTCACAACGCACTGGTTCTATCTCTTACTCTCCTTACTTACAGTTCGTCTTTGTGAAGTCATTGCCTGATTGCTATGCCTGTTTGACTTCACTGTGTGACTACTTGTCCTGATTGGCTTCATACTATCTTCCATCCTGATCCTACTACCTAGCTGCTATCAGTCATCATGCTTTAGTTTCATACTTATCTGACTATGGCTTGTCTAGTGTAGTTCATCTTCCGCTGCATGTTTATATGTCCTGTTTTCGTGTTTGTCTTCGAAACTTTCATGTTTTGAAGACTTTCATAAAAATCGCCTATTCACCCCCCCTAGTCGATAACTAGCACTTTCAGGTTAGATTTTGTGTGGAGGCTATATATAACCCTCCACCCATTCTTCATTCGTGAGGAGAGCCATCAGAATGTGCCTACACTTCCACTACTCATTTTCTGAGAGAGAACCACCTACTCATGTGTTGAGACCAAGATATTCCAATCCTACCACAAGAATCTTTATCTCTAGCCTTCCCCAAGTTGCTTTCCACTCAAATAATCTTTCCACCATAGCCAAATCTGTGAGAGAGAGAGTTGAGTGTTGGTGAGACTATCATTTGAAGCACATGAGCAAGGAGTTCATCATCAACACACCATCTATTACCTTTTGGAGAGTGGTGTCTCCTAGATTGGTTAGGTGTCACTTGGGAGCCTCCGTCAAGATTGTGGAGTTGTACCAAGTAGTTTGTAAGGGAAAGGAGATCGCCTACTTCATGAAGATCTACTCTAGCGAGGCAAGTCCTTCGTGGGCGATGGCCATGGTGGGATAGACAAGGTTGCTTCTTTGTGGACCCTTCGTGGGTGGAGCCCTCCGTGGACTCGCGCAACCGTTACCCTTCGTGAGTTGAAGTCTCCATCAACGTGGATGTACGATAGCACCACCTGTCGGAAGCACGCCAAAAATCTCCGTGTTTCCAATTGCGTTTGCACACTCCAATCCCATCCCTTTACTTTCTTGCAAGTTGCATGCTTTACTTTCCGCTGCCCATATACTCTTTGCATGCTTGCTTGAATTGTATTGCGTATGCTTGAAATTGTGTTACTCTATCACTTCAACTTGAAAAACTTAAAAACTGTCAACTTTATTTGTTGAGGGTCTAATCACCCCCCTCTAGACACCTCTTCTCGATCCTTTCAATTGGTATCAGAGCATGGGTCTCCATTGCTTTGGTTTAATCACCATTGGAGGAAGATGGATGAGTCTATGTTGGGGAGTCTTAGACGTAGAGTGCCTATGCTTGCTGGAGAGTTCTTTAGTGAGAGGAAAAATGAGATGCTTAGAATTTTTCATGAATATCACTTGAACAAGTACATTACTACTCCATGTGAACCCCTTGTTGATCCCTTGCATCGTACCCATGATGAGTCTCTTGACATGATTTGCAATCTTAGAACTATCAACCTTATCACTAGAGGCTTGCCTAGAAATTTAATTGGTCACTTGCCAACTCTTGATTGTGCTTATACTATATGGAGATTCCTTGAGGAGCAATTTCCAGACTATTCCTTGAAAAACTTAGATGAGATTCTTCATAAGTCTATTGCTTTGAATAAGATGAATCCCAATGATCCTAAGTTTGGAGATTGTTTATTTGAGGTTACAAATCTTATGCGTGCCAAAGGAGATGTTGGAATCATTAGCAATATTATTTCCGAAGCTATTAGAATTCATAGAGATGAATATTGTCAAAATCATATATCTAATGAATCACTCTCTATAGGAAATGATCATTTGCAAAATGATGTTCAACATGGATACTATGATGAAGATGATGATAATGACTTTGATCTTGAAGAATCTATGAGACACTTTGGTCTTATGGCTAATCTTCGCGGCTACATGGTTGGAGGAAAGGAATGAGTCCTTGATAGTGGATGTACCGATCACATGACTGGAGATAAAGATATGTTTCGTGAGCTTGCTGAAAATGACGACCCTCGAAAGTATGTCACTTTCGGTGATAACTCAAAGGGTAAGGTGGTTGGCCTCGGTAAGGTGGCCATCTCACATGACAGCTCCATACAAAATGTTATGCTCGTTGAATCTCTTGGCTATAATCTACTTTCTGTATCTGGACTAGCTGACTTTGGATTCAATGTCCTATTTACTGAAGTAGATTGCCAAGTGTTTCTTAGAGATAATCATAGAATGGTCTTTACCAGCATACGTAGAGGTGATCTATACATTGTTGATTTCACTAAAAAGGCTCAACCTAGAACTTCCTGAATTGCTAAATCTTCCAAAGGCTGGTTGTGGCATAGACGGTTAGGTCATGTGGGCATGCGAAACCTTGACAAGATTATTAAAGGTGATCATATCCTTGGTGTTAAAGATGTCATATTTGACAAGGATAGACTTTGCAGCGCTTGCCAAGCAGGAAAACAGGTTGGAGGAAGCCACCCCATGAAGAACATCATGACCACGTGAAGACCGCTTGAGCTACTTCACATGGATCTTTTCGGTCCCAACGCTTACAAAAGTCTCGGTGGTAACTCATTTAGACTAGTCATCGTTGATGATTTTTCAAGGTTTACGTGGGTGTTCTTTCTCGATGATAAATCGCAATTTCAAAAGATCTTCAAAAACTTCGCTAGGAAGCCCAAAATTAATTTGAAGTGAAGATCAAGAAGGTTCGCAGCGACAACGCAACGGAGTTCAAGAAGGCCAATGTGGACACCTTTACTGACGAAGAAGGGATCTCACATGAGTTCTCGTCTACGTACACACCTCAACAAAATGGAGTTGTTGAGAGGAAGAACCGAACGCTCATCGAAATGGCGAGAACGATGCTTGATGAGTACAAGACGCCAAAACACTTTTGGGCAGAAGCGGTTGAGACAGCTTGTCATGCAACGAACCGTCTATATCTTCACAAGCTACTCGGCAAGACGGCATACGAGCTCCTCACCGGTAACAAACCCCAAGTTGGATACTTTCGGATATTCGTCTCAAAGTGTTACATTCTTGACAAGCATCATCGTTCGAAATTTGCTTCTAAGTCTCATGAAGGTTTCCTACTCGGTTATGGCTCAAACTCTCACACTTACCGTGTCTACAACAATTTCACCCGAAAGGTTGAAGAGACGGTAGATGTGAAGTTAGATGAATCTAATGGCTCGCAAGTAGAGCAATTGCCAATTGATGTAGGTGACAAAGATCCTTTGGAAGCAATTCAAGACTTGTCTATCGGCAAGATTCGCCCAACGGAGGTGAAGGAGAGTACCTCGTCTGTCCAAGTGGAAGCCTCAACCTCACACCAAGGTGAACCATGAGCTGACTTGGAGGCATCCACGAGTGGGACACGTCAAGACGATGAGAACGAGGATGTACAACAAGATGAACCTCGACGACCTCCTTCTCCACCTCCACGAGAGAGCAACCATGCCAACAACAACAAAGAAAGATAAGAGGAAGAACAAGACAATGAAGAGGATGTTTCACTCCGACCCAAACAAAAGCTATCACGAGTTCAAGCAAGAGTTTCAAGAGATCATCCCATCAAACTAATCTTTGATGACATTCAAACCGGGAGAATTACTCGCTCTAAAACTCGTTTGGCTAACTTTTGTGAACATTACTCATTCATTTCTAGCATTGAACCTATGAAGGTTGAAGAAGCATTAGAAGATCCGGATTGGATAAATGCCATGCACGAAGAGCTACACAACTTTGAGAGGAACCAAGTGTGGACATTGGTTGAGAAGCCCGATTAGAAGCACAATGTCATTGGAACCAAGTGGGTATTTTGGAACAAGCAAGATGAAGATGGACAAGTTGTACACAACAAGGCTCATCTCATTGCTCAAGGCTACACTCAAGTCGAAGGTATGGACTATGGTGAGACTTATGCCCTCGTTGCTAGACTTGAGTCCATTCGCATCTTACTTGCCTATGCCAATCATCATGACATTACCTTATATCAAATGGACATCAAAACTACTTTTCTCAATGGTGAAATTGAGGAGGAAGTTTATGTTAAACAACCTCCCGGCTTTGTTAATCCTAAGAAACCCGTCCATGTTTACAAACTTCACATAGCTCTTTATGGTCTTAAGCAAGCTCCTAGAGCTTGGTATAAATGCTTGACTAAGTTTCTTCTTGATAATGGGTTTGAAATTGGTAAAATTGATTCTACACTCTTTACTAAAAGGGTTAAAGGAGAATTATTTGTGTGCCAAATTTATGTTGATGATATCATATTTGGATCAACTAACCCTCATTTTAGTGAGAAGTTTGGGAAGCTTATGTCGGAGAAGTTTGAGATGTCTATGATGAGTGAAGTCAAGTTCTTTCTTGGTTTGCAAATTAAGCAAACTAAGGAGGGAACCTTTATCTCTCAAACAAAGTATACCAAGGACTTATTCAAGAAGTTCAACATGCAAGAATGCAAAGGTATTAATATCCCCATGCCTACTAGTGGACATCTTGACTTGACAAAGGATGGCGAACTGGTTGACCAAAAGGTTTACCGCTCTATGATTGGTTCATTGTTATAGCTTTGTGCCTCCCGTCCCAATATCATGCTAAGTGTGGGCATGTGTGCACGATATCAAGCGACCCCCTAAGAATGCCATCTTAAGGCTGTGAAAAGGATAGTGAGATACTTAATACATACACCAAATTTTGGCATTTGGTATCCTAAGAGGTCTTCTTTTGATCTTGTTGGCTACTCCAACTCAGACTATGCCAGTGATAAGGTCGATAGAAAGTCCACTTCGGGTACTTGTTAATTTCTTGGTAGATCTCTTGTGTCTTGGTCCTTCAAGAAACAAAACTTGGTATCCTTATCCACCGCCGAAGCAGAATACATTGCCGCTGGTTCATGTTGTGCTCATTTACTTTGGATGATCCAAACTCTTAAAGATTTTGGGATATATGTGAAACATGTTTCATTGCTTTGCGACAATGAGAGTGCTATTAAGATTGCTCATAATCCCGTGCAACATTCTCTAACTAAGCATATTGAAGTTCGTCATCATTTCATTCGAGATCATGTTGCTAAGGTAGATATCCAACTTAAGCATGTTTGTACCGACAAGCAATTGGTGGATATATTCACTAAACCACTTGATGAGAAAGTGCTTTGCAGGTTGAGAGGTGAATTGAACATCATTGATGCCTCAAATTTGGAGTAGAAACTCCATGTGGATGCATGCAAGGCATGAGCCTTACTATGACAAATCCTTGACCATTCTCTTATGATAATGATCATATGTCTTGGATACTCTTGTACTCTTGCATGCTATCTAACCCTTGTAGGTACTTGGATAAGCCCAACTCTATGAGATTGCAACTCAATCACATTTTAAGCAATCTCTACATCTCCAAGTCTCTACAATGGTGGATGAAGACAAGGAAGCACGAATCCATTCAATATATCCTTTGACAAATTTCTATATCAAATTTCAATTGATATCAAGTTTCATGATTGTCACTTTGGATACACAAGTGCTCTTCCTTGCAAGATTAACCCATGTAGGAAGATGATCCTCAACTACAAGTGGTGCTCACATTTCTTGATGATCTATATGAACTTGAGCATCCTACACAAGTTCAACTACATTACCAAGTTCATCACCACCACCCAAGGTATGTCATTCCATCTTAGAGAAGCTTAACCCCAAGGCATGGGTCAAAGTAACTGAACAAGATGAGAATACATCAAAGTGTTTAAACGAAAAATGGCAACCCCATTTTGAGCTTAAACGATGAGTATGACCTATGATCAAGTGTCTTCACTTGACTCTTAAGTCAATATACTCTAACATAGGTGACTTTGTCGCCGACCAATTCTAGATGAAGTTCTCTGTTGTTTCTTTTGTGCTCTGCATTTGTCTCATGCATGCTAGTTCCCCTTTCAAATTTTTTTTTTCATCTAGATGCCTTTTCTTTTCTCTGTTATTTTCTGCATTTCCCTACATCCAATTCATTGCAAATCCTTCAGTTAAATCCTCGCATATCCTTGTGAGACCTTATTTTCCTAGTGAGCTGAAGTGACAAGAATTCACTCTCTGGGTTGAACTCGGTCTCACCGGATTGATTTCTTCGGCTGAACCGAATCAACTAGGTTCCGGGGAGGGCAGGGCGGCGTAGCGGCGCGGGCCAGCCGCGGCCGGCGGGGGCCGGCGGTTCGGGCGGTTGTGGCTAGCGGCTCATGGGGGTGGAGTTTGATGAACTTGAGGCCCTTGATTTCGTATCCAACGGCTGAAAAATCTAATGACCAGAGATTGAAAAGTCAGTCGACTGACGTGTAGCCTCACCCTGCATGTACACATGCACGCAAGCAAGACACGCACCCATACAGGCGTGCAACACTGACACGTACACATAACATACACACGCACGCATGCTGGCGTGCAACACAGACACATACACATGCACTCTCGAACACACGCACATACGCACCCATGCATGCAACACTGAAACATACTCTTGCACGCACACAACACTCGCACGCCTGCATGCACACAGCACACGATGCAAGACACATGTGCAACCTATACGTGCATGCACTCTTTGTTAAGGACATGGATTGTTACGGGTATTAATCAATCTAATCTGTGATAAGCAGAACATTGATGTTTGCAGCGGTCTTTATGAATCACAACATATCAAACGGGCTATCAACATAGTAGGCTTATCTACATGAAAAAGATGACGTCACACTCAATGAACAATCATCGGTTTATGAAATGCGCGCTTCTGACCGCCCTGGCCCACCAAAGGTTCCTCTGTTGTGCGCTACCTGTGTTGGGTCACTGACATGCAGGCCATGTACCCAAAGAGCCCACACGTCAGTGGAAGAACGGCGCGTTGTCCTAGGTCAGAGTCGAGGGCGCCACTCGCTGCACGCCCAGCTGAACACGCGTCCTTCCCGCATTCAAACGCCTCCATGAAACCCGCCCGTGTGGAAGCCGAGAAACCCACTCTGGACACATGTCCGTTCATGACCAGGCCGGCATTAAACAGAACACCGGTCGAGCTCCTCCCGTCCGCCGTCTATCTAATCTCCTATTTAAACGAGGCCAAACGCCGGCCAAGAATCGCACACCTCTGCCGCTCCCCTATCTCCTCCTTCACCATTTTGTCCACTCTTACAATGGCTTACGAAGAGTAGTTATTCTGCATCCAAGCCGGCTGGGTAGCCCACCGGATACGAGCTATGTAGCTCGCGGATCCACCTCCCTCCCCTCGCCCGACGAAGCCAGTTGCCGCACCAGGCCGACGCGTGGTTCAGCAACTCGCTGCTCCAGGCCAGCTCGACGAGGAGCGGCGCACGGGCGTCGTTGCTGCCATCCACACCGCTGCCTCGTACCGTGTTTCCCGTTTTTGTGGCCGAGACTCCCATGCCGGCGGCCACACCATGCAAGCAGCGACAGAACCTGGGTGCGCGGAGAGCGACGAGTCGGTGGCCAGCGCCTCCGTGTCAGCCGCCATCATCGAGGAGAAGTAGAACACGGGAGACCGCCACCGCTTGGGTTCCATGAAGGCCACCGCGGAGGCGACGCCGGCGTACACAGCAGGTGTCTTGCCGGATCCTTTTGTTGCGAGGACCTTCGTCGACCCCACATGGGCTCCACGGAGGAGGGGAATGTAAGGATGGACTCGAGCTGGTGTCGGCCATGGCGAAGTAGTGGCCGGTGATGAGCTCGAACCGGTGCCGGCCACCATCATCTTCGGCATCAGCCAATGATATCAGTTGGGCAGTGGGAAAGCAAGCCGTCCTTTGCGCTGAAGCATATACCTGCGGGGCTCCCGGCAGTCTGGTGATCGTGGTGCCGGACATGAGGAACACAAATCGATCGACGGGCGACCATTTAGGCCAGGTATTATATACCTGTGTTGTCCAGAACTAGCACCTCGTAGTTCATTTGAATGTAATGAAATCCGTCATGTTTGCATGGAAATCCGATATTTTATATGATTTCCGTCGTTGTTATATGAAATATCAGTTTGTCTACGTGTTTGCATGAATTTCGCCCGGTTGGTTGAGTTGCTGTCATAATGTGTGCGGCTACGGTTGGATGGTGTAATTTGCGGGTCACCGGTCGGTCTGTGGGCGGCTCGGGCGGCGTTGTGGGACAAAAAAACACACAGCTCGTGCGAGCTCGTCTCCAACGTCGCGCTGGAGGATGCACGAGCACCCGAGCCATTCCTCGCTCATCGGTGGCAAAGGCACCGGCGGACAAAAGGGTCGCCAATATTTTGGCTACCCGGCAAGATCCAAACAGCCCCTCCCAACAGATTCAAATCCTCGCTCGTCGTGGAATTTTGCCATGTGTTGTTTTCATGGACTAGTAAGATGCCCGTGCATTGCACGGAACATCAAGATGCATTTTTACAAACTCCCGCATGCATGCAAGGGATAATTAATGTCCTCCTTTGCTAGTACCACGAGGCAAACACCATTAATATTGCATCGATTAGTGTTAGTGGCCTTGTATATCTGCAAATTGTAATTTTGATAGTGGCCCCTTGTATATAAAAATGGAGGGAGAAATATGAGAGATAAGGTGAGGAGGAGTGGGGCGTGGTGGTGACTGGGCGGAGGCATGGGGATGGACGGCGCATTATGTCTAGATTTGTATCTCTCTCACACACAACCACGTAGGTGGGGGACGTGCACAAAGAGAAGAGGTGCACGCATGGCGCACATACTCCCGTCTCTTTCCCAACCACACCCGCGTGGATACATGGTGGAGCTCATTTCTGTACGAAAAGGCAGCCCACGTGGTAATTTGACATGTGTACTGGTTGTGCACTTGGTAGAGGGAGGATCGTCTACCACGGGTGAACAAACAAATTGCGACTTGACGTGTTATGTTAAAAAAGAGGCAAACCATGTGGGGCCTACCTTAGAGGCAAGGCTCTATACACTGGAGTACTTTTGATGTGTCCCGTCAACTCGCTGAACGAGGAGAAGCTTGCTTAGTACGCCGTCTCCCCCGCCCATGGGCGCGGTGGCTCGCAGGATGAGGTGAAGCTTGCTTATGAGTAGTAGTAGTACTACTACTGTACGCCTTACGCCCGCTCCCTCGCCCACGCGCGCGGTGGCTCGCAGCACGAGGAGAAAATTTTACTACTCCCTCCGTTTACTCCTCATCCCTACTACGTACCTTGGTTAGAGAGATTATCATATTGTTTGGAATATATATGTCCTTTAGTACTCACTCCATTTACTTATACAAGGTCACTATAAAAAAAATACATTTTGCATCTATACAAGGCCACAAATAGTAATCGAGACAAAAGTCACTACTCCCTCCTTTCTAGTTTATGGCTCAATTTCAAAATCTCTCCAACCAAGGTAGACGGTGAGTGGTTGAATTAATTTCGTAGTTTGCACAAGCAATTAGTATGCTCATTTTTCTCAAGAAGTTATGTTTTAACGAGGCATTATTTAGAACGAATGCATGAATGACCACTAAATTTCCATGAACTTATACATGCATTGGTGAGTTTCCTCTTGACAATGCTTGCATCGGGTGATCTAACACACCTTGAAATCCAACATGTAATGGTACTACTACTAGTAGTAGAATTAAGACTTATCAAACGGAAAAACGAATGTTTTTTAGATGAGCCCTATAAACCCTAGTGGGTACGTACTCCATAAAAATTGATTTTTTCAAAACTAAGTCACTCCCTTTCATGAATTCTACAGTATACTCCTCCGTCGATGCTCCCTTTCATGAATTCTGTACTTCCTGTCGCCGACATGTGGGACATATAGCAACCGGGTCGACGTGTCAAGCACCAAATAACAAAGGAGTAACAAGAGGGGGACGACCCCTACCGCATCGCCCAAGAGTAGTAATGAGCAATGAGACATCAAATCACAATGCCGCACCTTCCTGACGGACGAAGCAACCACTATTTCACACATCGGTTCACCATCATCCGAAACCACGAGTATTGCTTCGCCTCAAAAGGGACACGCGACGCCTTGGTACATCATAACACGGGGACCGCATGATGCCATGCTCCCCGCCGATCGCTCGGTAAAATCACCTCATTTTTACTATACTTCCTCCAGACGGTTTACTACATGGCATGCACGCTGTTCTAGGTTGAGAATTTAACTGGCTATATATGTGATGAACAGTACTCTAGCCTTTTAAAAAATGTATACTTTTGTATAGTAGTAGTATCGATGGATTGGGCCATGGAGCAAAAATTGAAATTAAAAAAAGGTGGTACATATAGAGAGCGCTCATCGCCAAATTATGCATATAGTACTATTAAAAAAGCTAGTATGTGCTTAATTGGGGTGCTAAATTGATGTAGGGCAGAACCCTAGGGGCTGATATTTCACGTTTGGAGTGGATCCTACGGGGAAACACGAAGAACGCGCGGAAAACACAAAGGGGAAACACGGGGAAAACGAGAGAGAATCCCTAAACCGACAAGGAATCAATCACACAAGTGCTAGATCACCGAACACAAAGAGTAACTCATGATCCACAATCAACAAAGGTAAGGATACAAAGGAACCGTTCTTATCCGCGAGGAGGTCTTGATGGTCTTCCCTAGAAAGGGGTCTTGAATCCGCTTGGGGGATCTTCTCCGAAGAGGTCGTGAACTCCGAGGAGAAGTATCCAAGTGGATGAGCAAGGCTCTCACACAAATATGAGCTAAACCAATGCTAACCCTAGAACGTACGGGATGAGGGAGTATATATAGTCAAAGGGCGAAGGGGTACATGGGTCACGGCCAAAAGGAGCTGCGCGCAGGCAGAGGGCGCAGGATGTCTGGGCGACTGGCCGGATGTTCGGGCGCTTACGAGGTGCCGGATGTCCGGGCTGGAGGGGCCGGATGTCCGGGCCAGTGGAGTTGACTCTTCTGTGCACTTGAGGGGCGACGCTGGATGTCCGCTCGGAGGGGCCGGATGTTCGCGGCTTTGGGAGGCGCCGGATATCCGGGGCGAACGCCGGATGTCCGGGCTGTCGGGGCAAGCTTCTGTGCTCCCTGGACACCAGTGCCGGATGTCTAGGATTTAGGCCGGATTTCTGGTGGGGGCCGGATGTCCGGGCTCGACGCCGGATGTCCGGTCCCTGTAGCTTCTTCTGCAGATGCCTGTCCTTATGGATCTCCAGGGGCCGGATGTCCGGGGTCCTGGCCAGATGTCCGGTGCCTGGAGGTTGTCCTTGCCTTCTTCCATGGGTTCTCTTCTTCCTCGGACTTGGGGTCTTGACCATCTTCACGTGCATCCTCGGGAGGGTCCTTTTGGTACCTAATCATGCACAACATTCCGGATTGAGGTAGTAGCCATGTCTCGAGAGGATCATATGAGATATCATAAAGGAGAGAAGTCACCTTGGTCTCGAGAGCTCTAGCACGTGCTCTAGTCATGGGTCCTCTTGAGGCTTAGTGAGGCGATGGAAGGTCCATGGGGATGACCTAAGGATGCTCCGCATCATCTCCCCTCCATGGGGAAAGATCCGACCTCGGATCAAAATCCTCATCACCATGGTAGGGGGAGAGATCACAGACGTTGAAGATGTCGCTCAAGTTGTACTTGTCGCGTGGGAGATCGATCTTGTAAGCGTTGTTGTTGTAGCGTGCTAGTACCTTGAAGGGTCCGTCGGCTCGAGGGAGAAGCTTGGACTTGCATTCGTGTGGGAAGCGGTCCTTGCGAAGGTGTAGCCACACGAGGTCTCCAATGTTGAATATCATGGGATGCTTGTTGACGTTGAGCTTGGTCGCGAGTCGTTGTACTTGGCGCTCATGGTGTGTCTTATATCTTCATGCATCTTCTTGATGTAGCTTGCACGGGCACTTGCGTCGAGGTTGGTGCGCTCTTGTAGAGGAAGAGGTAGAATGCCCAATGGGGACAACGGGTTGAAGCCGTAGACGACCTCGAAGGGGGACATGCCGGTCGTCAAATGTCTTGCACGATTGTAGGCGTACTCGGCGATGGGTAAACACTCCTCCCACTCCTTGATGTTCTTCTTGATCAACACGCGAAGTAGAGTGGAGAGTGTACGGTTCGTCACCTCTGTTTGGCCGTCGATTTGTGGATGGTATGCGGACGAGAACAATTCCGAGCTTGGCGCATAGGGTCTTCCAAAAGTAACTCAAGAACTTGACGTCGCGGTCGGAGATGATTGTCTTTGGTACTCCATGGAGACGCAAGATTTCCCTACAAAAGAGATTTGCAACGTGTGAAGCATCGTCTATCTTGTTGCAAGGGATGAAATGTGCCATCTTAGAAAATCGGTCCACAACAACAAACACGGAATCCTTGCCATTTTGAGTTCTAGGCAAACCAAGTACAAAATCCATGCTAATGTCTTCCCAAGGTTGATAAGGAATAGGGAGAGGCATGTAAAGACCATGGGATTGATCTTTAGACTTAGCTTTGCGACATGTAGAGCATCGGGTGGTGAAGCGTGAGATGTCATCGAACATCATGGGCCAAAAGTAGTTCTTGGAGAGCGTGGCGAATGTCTTATCTCGTCCAAAGTGTCCCATGAGTCCACCTCCATGAGCCTCTTGCAAAAGTAGCAAACGAAGGGAAGACTCGGGAATGAAAAGTTTGTTAGCTTTCATAAGATAAGCATCCTTGATATAATATTGTTCCCAAGAAGTATGCGTCAAACACTTTGCATAAGGAATAGCAAAAGATGGATCATTAGCATACAAGTCTTTTATGTGCTCAAAGCCAATAACATTCTACTCAAATTTAGTGACAAGCATGCATATGCGTGAAAGTGCACCGGCAACTACATTTTCCATACCCTTAATGTACTTGATCACATAGGGAAAAGATTCAATAAGTTCACTCCATTTGGCATGACGCTTGTTTAACTTAGTTTGACCTTTTAAGTACTTAAGTGTTTCATGATCGGTATGGATGACAAACTCATGAGGTCTAAGATAATGTTCCCAAACATGTAGCACACGCACTAAGGCATACAATTCTTTGTCATAGATGGGATAGTTAAGTTGAGCACCTGATAGCGGCGGAGGTGTCCCGTCTTTCGATGAGATGGTGGATTTCGCTTTGGTGGAAGTCGAGTTTGACGATCCGACTACGAGCGTCCGAGGACGTCGCGCCTTAGCAATCGCTAAACCAACTCCGAGAGGTTATTGACCACGCCGGAGCACGATCAACCTGACCACGAGGGTCTGTTTCCTGCGAGCAAACGAAGAACAAGCAAGAAACTGAGATTGCAATCTGGATATTGCGAATATAAGATGAAAGCTTTATTGATCAAGGTGGGGTTTTGTGACGCCTTTGTTTGGTCGTTGAACACAAACGAAGTACGCGAAGTTGCAGCTATGCTGAACTTTTAATCTAAACAAAACCCAAAGTCTAAACGACGCCCTAAGGGCTGTATATATGGGGGAAGAGGAGGGAATTTTCGTGGCCCTTGAGGGTGGGGTCCGAAACCAACCCTAACTCTTGTTTCCCCACACATACGGACTCTAAAAATAGCCTATACTTAAGTATTTCGAAATTACATGGGCCTGGCCCAATAATAAGGTGACGCAGCACCTAGAATAGCCTATGGACGAATATTATGAAGTGGCATCTTGTATATTTCGTCCAAGGCTTCATGCACTCCTTATGGTGGCTTCAAAGTCCTGAAATCATCACTTGTAACTCCGTTCTTGATCCCTTTGCACATGCCATCAACTCCATGCGTGTTCTTGCTCCAATGTTCATCCTTCTGCAAGCTAGGCCCTTCATTTGTAAGCAAAACAAATGTATCCAATTTAGGCAGCATCATATTCTCATGAACATTAGAATCATTACCAAGAAACAAAAGTACCTGGTAATTTAATTGGCGTGCGCGAGCTCTAGTAATTGGTCATGTATATGTAATAGTAGGGGCTGTGGGTGTAACAATGGTATTGATGTCCTCATCAGCACCGGAGATTTTTCACTAAAATATGCAATGGCTCGTTTTTCTTGCATCAAAACTCCGCCAATTCCGGTTCCACTTGCATCACAATGAACCTCAAAAGTTTTGTCAAAATTGGGCAAATCAAGAATCGGAGCATGAGTAAGCAAAGACTTGAGCTCATCAAAAGCGGTGGATTGCAAAGATCCCCAAACAAAAGGAGCATTCTTCTTACTCAAGGCATGCAAAGGAGTTGCGATAGTGCTAAAATCTTTCACAAAGCGACGATAAAAACCTGCGAGACCAAGAAAACTACGCACTTGTTGCAAATTGGTGGGTTGGGGCCAAGTTTTAATTGCTTCAATTTTAGATTCATCAACATGGACACCCTTGGAAGACACAACAAAACACAATAAAACCACTTTTTCAACACCAAATGTGCACTTTTTCATGTTTGCATAAAGACTTTTCCTTGCGGAGGGTTTGTAAAACAGCCCTAACATGATTAAGATGCTCTTTCATGGTTTTGCTAAACACAAGAATATCATCGTAGAAAACCACAACAAAGACTCCAATATAAGGGCGAAGCACATAATGCATGAGACGCACGAAAGTACCGGGAGCCTCCGATAAACCCATAGGCATGAGTAACCACTCATATAAGCCAAATTTGGTTTTGAAAGCAGTTTCCATTCATCACCCTCTTGAATGCGGATTTGATAATAGCCACTTTTAAGATCAATTTTTGAGAAAAAGTTGGGTCCATTAAGTTCATCAAGCATATCATCTAAGCGAGGAATGGGATGCCTATAGCGAATGGTAATAGCATTTATAGGTCTACAATCGGAACACAAGCGGAAGCTTCCATCAGGTTTAGGCACAAGTATAACCGGAACAGCACAAGGGCTTAAGCTTTCACATACATGACCGTTGTCGATTAGTTGTTGTACTTGCCGTTGAATCTTCTTGGTTTCTTCGGGATTGACATGGTATGGGGCTTTGTTTGGAAGTGGCGCTCCCGGGATGAGGTCGATTCGATGCTCAATGCCTCGTAGAGGTGGTAGACCCGGAGGTAGCTCATCGGGGAAAACATCTTGGAATTCCTGCAAAAGAGATTGAAACACTAAATGTAGCTCGTGAGAGGTGTTAGTTTTTGGTTCTCCATCCTTGCACACAAGGACAAAGTGCATCACACTCCATGGGTTCTCACACACTTCTCTCCTCTCACTTTTGGTGGCAAATAGTATGAGGTTTTTCTCTCTAGGTGAAGAGGCGCTCAAGTTTGGCTTGTAGCTCTCACTCACTTTTGGGTGGATCACTTTCTCACTCTTCTCTCCATGATGGGTGGCTTTCTTGTCGGCTATCACTTGACTAGGAGACATAGGTCATAGCGCATATTCCTTCCCTTTGATCTTGAAGCTATAGTGATTGGTACGCCCATTGTGGATGACACCACGGTCGAATTGCCATGGTCGACCAAGAAGGAGGTGGCAAACGGTCATCGGAACCACATCACACTCCAAAGTGTCTTCATATGCACCAATTTTGAAGGAAACTTGGACCGTATGCTCAACTCGTATAGTGCCGGAGTCACTTAGCCATTGAACCTTGTAAGGGTCGGGTGCTTCCTCTTTACCAATTGAAGCTTGGAGCATAGTTCTTCGCTTGCCAAGTTGTGGAAACTACCTCCATCGATGATGACCTTGACGGATCGTCCATTGATGCCGGCCTTAGTCTAGAAGATGTGGCATCTTTGGTCTTCTTCTTGTTGATGTTGAAGAGTCAAGACCTTGGAGACAACAAGAGCGGGGCTCGTATCTTCAGCAGAAAAGACTTGATCATCTTCATCCTCGTTCACGCGCTGGTGCATGGCCACTTGCTCAAGAGCTTCCATTTCATCTTCACTCATTGAGTCGTAGGTTCCATCGTCGTTGAGGATCATGGTGCGCTTGTTTGTGCCGCAAGTGAAACACTTGAAGGAGCTTGTCTTGA
This sequence comes from Aegilops speltoides, assembly GCA_021437245.1. Lineage (NCBI taxonomy): Eukaryota > Viridiplantae > Streptophyta > Magnoliopsida > Poales > Poaceae > Aegilops > Aegilops speltoides. The sequence goes on from CM038144.1 coordinate 211,652,180, forward strand.
CGGTCTCATCGGTCGTAGTAGAAGACGAAGTACGCGGCTTGAAGTTGCTTGTAGTAGGAGGAAGATGACTTGAACTTGCCGAAGTTTTCTTGTAACTTGACTTGTCGTCGTTGCTTGGAGAAAGCTTGGTTGATGTCGAAGTTGGAGTAGTTGTTGAAGCTTGGTTATTGGAGAAGCCGTAGGTCTTGGATGAGTACTTGGCGTGCATTTGAAGTCATCTTGCACTTGACGCCCGCCTTTGTAGCTTGATGCACGAGCTCAATGAGGTTGGAGTAGGGTTGGAAGTCGGCGATCTTCTTGATGGGATGATTGAGTCCATTCAAGAATCGTGCCATTGTTCGCTCATCATCCTCCGTGACATTGGCTCGAATCATGGCAATCTCCATTTCCTTGTAGTATTCTTCAACACTCTTTGTTCCTTGTTTGAGGAGTTGTAGCTTCTTTAAGAGATCGCGGTTGTAGTATGTGGGCACAAAACGTGCTCGCATGACATCTTTCATTTGATCCCAAGTGGTGATTGGAGGTTCACCTCTTGCTTGTCGGCGTTCAAGGACTTGCTCCCACCATATGAGCACATAGTCTTGGAACTCAAGTGATGCCATAGCGATCTTATTCTCTTCCTCATAGTTGTGCAAACGAAAGATTTTGTCGACCTTCAATGCCCATGAGAGGTATTCTTGGGGATCATTGCTTCCATTGAACTTGGGTATTGTGAATTTGAGCTTGCCATAGCGTTGCTCTTCATTGTGTTGTTGGCGATGGTGATGATGACGCCCTTGACGTGGAGGGTACTCATCCTCATTTTTCTCTTGGCGTGGAGGAAGTCCATGATCAACTTGCTCTTGTTGAACTTGAGGTTGAGGTGGAGCTTGACGAGCTTGTGAAGGAACTTGTGGAGCTTGACGTTGGACACGCGGATGGTAGTTCCTCTCTTTGATTTCTTCTCTAAGGGCTTCCTCTTGATTGCGCCGTTCGCGATTGCGGTTGGCGATGGCTCGACTTGATTCTTGAAGGGCACGTTCTGCCTCAAGAGCTTGTGCTTCTCGTTGTTGTTGTTGAAGACGTTGAGCCTCGGTGTCTTGTTCCTCTTGGTGTAGATGCGCTCGTTCTTCCTCTTGGCGCCGTAGTCGTTGTCGTTCTTGAGCTTGAGCAAAAGCGACTTGGTTTGATTGAGGATGAGGGACTTGCTCATCGGCTTGCTCTTCTGAATGCTTGACGTGTAGCGGGTTGCGAGATGCATGACGGTCTTGACGTGCGGCTCGTCGAAGAGTGTTTGATGACGGTGTACTTGAGCTGGAGAAGGAATCGTTGGAGTGTCGACTTGAGTGGCTTCGTCTTGAGTATGATGATGTAGAAGGAGGCCGGTTCACCAACAAGGCGCGAATCTCGTCCATTATTGCATTGTTCTCTTGCTTGTGCACGTCGAGCTTGTTGTCGAAGTAGTCTCTTGTACGTTGCTCGGAGAGTCACAAGTCGGTGGCGAGGTTGTCGATGCGGTCATTCATTGCTTGTTGCTCTTGATGCAACGCTCGTTGTGCACCAAAGAGGTGGCTCTTGGTGACGTATGATGACATGTCGTCGTCTTGCTCGATGAAGAGTGAGTTGGTAGAAGTACTTGGCCTATCCATCATTTCAAGCAAAATGTGAGTGGTAGAAGGAGAAGAACTTATACCAATGTACCTTTGACCGATGTTGATGATGAATCAAGTTCACTCAAATGGGGACAATGAAATAGCACTATCGGTACCAATTCTTGTCGATTCTCACACCTACACAAGTAAAAGCTTATGGTGGATCTTGGTTAGGATGGTGGCACAAAATTTGATGCAATTGAAAGCGAGATTCAATAATGTTGGAAAGGATTCACAAATTTGCAAATGCAACAAGTAGACCAAGCAAGTAGGGGAACACGGAAACACACACGCAAATAGATAAATGGGATTGTGCAAACCAAAAGTGAGCCAAAATGTGGAATCCACGAAAATGCTCTTGTTGCACAATACTAGAGAGACGCTAGCACGATTGCACAATAGGCGGATACGGAGCTTGTGCACAACCTACTAGGCAAAAATGCAATGATCTCTATCCCAAGTATGCTATATGTATGGTATTTCGGTGCTATTATCCAAGATGATCTTATATGACAATCTTAATGTAGTATGATGCTATGGTTCTTGCTTATAAGCTCTTTTCTTATCTTTCCTCTTTGCTTAAAAGCTTGGGTGGCTCTTTCACTTTTGAGCTCGTTGCTCATGCAAAACTTCACGAACCAAGATAACAATTGCGTATGCTATGACAACTTTGTGACACACAAGTTGATTCCAAGATATGCACCACGGTGTTATGGTATGTATCCGATGAGGACATCAATACCATTGTTACACCCACAGCCCCTGCTGCTATACATACTGGACCAATTACTAGAGCTCGCACACGCCAACTAAATTACCAGGTACTTTCGTTTCTTGGTAATGATTCTAATGTTCATGAGAATATGATGCTGCCTAAATTGGATACATTTGTTTTGCTTGCAAATGAAGGGCCTAGCTTGGAGAAGGATGAACATTGGAGCAAGAACAAGCATGGAGATGATGGCATGCATAAGGGGAACAAGAACGGAGTTACAAGTGATGATTTCAGGACTTTGAAGCCACCATAATGAGTGCATGAAGACTTGGACGAAATATACAAGATGCCACTTCATAAATTTCGTCCAGAGGCTATTCTAGGTGTCGCATCACCTTATTATTGGGCCAGGCCCATGTAATTTCGAAATACATAAGTATAGGCTATTTTAGAGTCCGTATGTGTGGGAAACAAGAGATAGGGTTAGTTTGGACCCCTTCACCAAGGGCCACGAAATTCACCCCTCTTCCTCCATATATACAGCCCTTAGGGCACCGCTTAGACTTTGGGTTTTGTTTAGATTAAAAGTTCACCATAGCTATAACTTCGCAGATTTCGCTTTGTGTTCAACGACTGCATAAAGGCATCACAGTAACCCCACCTTGATCAATAAAGCTTTCATCTTATATTCGCAATATCCAGATTGCAATCTCAGCTTGCTTGTTCTTCGCTTGCTCGCAGGAAATGACCCTCGTGGTCGTTGATTGTGCTCCGCGCAATAACCTCTCGGAGTTGGTTTAGCGATTGCTAAGGCGTGACGCCCTCGCACGTCAGAGTCGGATCGCCAAAGTCGACTTCCACCAAAGCGAAATCCATCATCTCATCGAAAGACGGGACACCTTTGCCTCTATCAAGTGGTATCAGCTTTCCGGGTTGCTCGGTGAGATTTTACAGTTTTTCGTAGTTTAGATCGAGTCTGTTCTTCATACCTACAGTCCACGAAAAAGCCACAAAAAAATTAGGGTTAGTTCATCATATCCGAACCAATCGAGCCTTTGCATAATCTTTTTCAGATTTGCGTTGTTGAATTTGCGGTTGCATCGTCGTGTCTAGTTGCTGGTCTTAGAGTCTAGTCTTTTAGAGTTTCAAGTTCGGTCATAAGTTGTCACGCCGCCGCACCATCATCATCGCCTCGCCATCTACCACCACCGCTTATCCGCCACCGCTTCGAATCCGTATCCATATACCACCGCCGCTATCATATACCGCCACCGCTGCCATATCCTACCACCATATATCCACCACCAATCCGAGTTCCATGCATATTAGGTTTGTTTTCGGGATCCATCTAATTTCCGATTCGTGTTTCCTTGTCTGAGTAGGTTTCGGATTCCAGCAATCTTTTGCCATCCGTAGAAGAGGTTGGTCCGGAAACCACCCTCCGTTTAGGCCCAAAATTTTCCGAAAACGCACTTGACAAAAAAATTTCTGGCTATCCTATTTTTAGGTGTTTCTAAGCGTATTGAGACGATCGCCGTTATAGAAAGTTTTTTGGCCCGCTTCAGTTTTTGGGTCCAGCAGTCAAAAAAAATTTGGTCGAAAAAATTTCGTGCCCATCCTGTCATTTTGACACAGGAAGAGTTTTGAGACACTCGCCATTATAGTGATTTTTCAAAAAAAAAAGCAAAAAAAAAAAGCAAAAAAAAAGGAGCGATTTTTTTCCAGAGTGTGCTTTTCCTTGTTTACATGCAGCGCCGTGATTTTGTTAGTGTTCTAGGCTCGGTCTCTAGCACGGTCTAGCCTAGGACCAACACAAGACTTCGTGAGCGCTTATTCAACTTTGCATCTCTGAATTGATTATTGTTGACCTTTTGCTACCATATTATAAGCCTTCCCAGCTCCACATACATCTACGTCGTGCGTTTGATTCTCCCTGGTAATCGCTATATCCAAGCTTTTAGAGTTTTGACTACAACGGTTGCCGATCACCACCTGCTGCTGGGTAAGAACTGGTAAGAATTTGAGATTTAATTGACGGGTTTGTGATACACCACCACCACTTCTTAGTAGTCTGTAGGATCATATTCTTGTGTGTTTCTATTTGCTGCTAACCATGGTAGGATCACAAGCCGATGAGACTGATTGGGAGAACCTGACGAACAAACAACTACATGATAAATTTCAGCAAATGATGAGTGGATAGGTGCAAGATGTGCTAAACAGATTTGACGAGGCCATGGAGAAGATAGATGGCATTGAGAAGACATTTGAAACAAAGCTTGATAGCAAATTTAATGAATTGCTCGCGCGTTTTCCACAACCACCGCCGGCTGCACCTATCGCACCTCGGCAACAACAACAACTACGCCCCCTTCCGAATCAGTATGGACGAGCTCAGCGTGTTCCTATTGAGCCAGACAAAATTCTGTGCCATTGCCATCGTTGTTGGTGCTTCAGAGCTCTGCCATCGCTGCTGCTTTGTACCGTGGAGGATGATGAGTATGCGGGCGATTATCGGGATGAGGTTGATCAAAATCGAACTACGTGCAGCCACCAAAGACCACCACCACCAGCAGGTCGACCTCGGTATATATTCGTAATGGTAGGCTGCACCACCACCTCAGTGCGAGATGATGTCCATATTGCTAAACTGAAATTGAATATTCCACCATTTGAGGGTAGATATGTTCACGATATATATCTTACTTGGGAGTTAGAAACTGAACAACATTTTACATGTTTACAATATCCCGAGGAGAGACGGGTTGTCTGCTGTTTGTGCTTTCACTAGTTTTGCATGTGTATGGTGGTGCGAACATTGTAGATTACATCCTATTCCCGCTACTTGGGCTGCTTTGAAAACTGCTATGCGTGCTCGTTGGGTTCCGCCATATTATCAACGTGAATTGCTTCAAAAATTGCAGCGTTTAAGACAAGGAAAAAATTCAGAGAAGAATATTATCGGAATTACAAACCGGCATGATTAGATGTGGTATTGTTGAGGAGAATGAAGCTATGCTTGCACGCTTTATAGGTGGATTAAATAGAGATTGAGACCATTCTAGAGTATAAGGAGTATACTAATATCACTCGTTTATTCCATCTTGCTTGTAAAGTGAGCGTGAAGTGCGAGGATCGACAAGCATTGGCGCGAACTAACTTTTCTGCAGGTCGACTTTCATCATGGACACCACGTGCATCCTCTACTTCCACTACACCAGCACCTCCATCACCGCTACCTCCACCGTGATACAAGAAAGCGTGCACAACCTCCACTATCTCGCCAAGAGCGCACTTTTGCCGGGCCTACACAGAGCTCTTCTTCTTCCATGGCATCAACTGGGCACACAAGTGATATTACTTGTCGTTGTTGTAAGGGAAGAGGTCATTATGTGAGAGAATGCAAATCTCAGCGTGTGATGATTGCTACTGAGGATGGTGGGTATGAGTCCGCTAGTGACTATGATGAGGAGACATTGGCTCTTATTACACGTGAAGAACACGGTGGAGATGATTCTGATCATGAGATGCAATACATGGCTTCTGGAGATGCTAACAGGTATGAATGTTTAGTTGCTCAACGTGTTTTGACTGTGCAGGTCACACAAGTTGAGCAAAATCAGAGGCACAATCTGTTCCATACCAAGGGAGTTGTGAAGGAACGTTCTGTGCGCGTCATCATAGACGGAGGGAGTTGCAACAACTTGGCTAGCATGGAGATGGTGGAGAAGCTTTCTCTCACCACAAGACCACATCCACATCCTTACTACATCCAATGGTTCAACAACAGCGGCAAGGTTAAGGTAACACGTACTGTTCGTGTGCATTTTAGTATCTCTACATATGCTGATTATGTTGATTGTGATGTGGTACCTATGCAAGCATGTTCCTTATTACTTGGTAGACCATGGCAATTTGATAAAAATTCTGTACACCATGGTAGAAACAATCAAGATACTCTTGTTCATAAGGATAAAAATATTACTTTGCTTCCTATGACTCCTGATTCTATTTTGAAAGATGATATTAATAGAGCTAATAAAGCAAAACAGGAGAAGAATAAGAGCGAAAATCAGATTGTGGCAAAAGAATTTGAGCAACAAATGAAGCCTAATAATAAACCCTCTAGTGTTGTTTCTGAAATAAAATTGAAAAGTGCATGTTTATTTGCCACCAAATCTGATATTGATGAGCTAGATTTTAGCAAATCTGTTTGTTATGCTTTTGTGTGCAAAGAGGCATTATTTTCATTCGAGGACGTGCCTTCCTCTTTGCCTCCTGCTGTCACTAACATTTTGCAAGAGTTCGCTGACGTCTTTCCACAAGACGTGCCACCGGGATTACCGCCTATTCGAGGTATTGAGCATCAGATTGACTTAATTCCCGGTGCTTCACTGCCAAACCGTGCACCATACCGTACCAATCCAGAGGAGACGAAGGAGATTATGCGTCAAGTACAAGAGCTGCTCGACAAAGGTTATATACGCGAATCCCTTAGTCCTTGTGTTGTTCCTATTATTCTAGTGCCGAAAAAGGATGGTACATCACGTATGTGTGTTGATTGTAGAGGCATTAATAATATTACTATTCGTTATCGTCATCCTATTCCTAGGCTAGATGATATGCTTGATGAATTGAGTGGCTCTATAATATTCTCCGAAGTTGATTTGCGTAGTGGATACCATCAAATTCGTATGAAATTGGGAGATGAATGGAAAACAGCATTTAAAACTAAGTTTGGATTATATGAGTGGTTAGTCATGCCTTTTGGGTTAACTAATGCACCTAGTACTTTCATGAGATTAATGAACGAAGTTTTATGTGCTTTCATTGGACGATATGTGGTAGTTTACTTTGATGACATATTGATTTATAGCAGATCTTTGGAGGAACATTTGGAACATTTACGTGTTGTTTTTATTGCTCTACGTGATGCACGCTTGTTTGGTAACCTTGGGAAGTGCACCTTTTGCACCGAATCGAGTGTCTTTTCTTGGTTATGTTGTTACTCCATAGGAATTGAAGTTGATAAAGCCAAGATTGAAGCTATTGAGAGTTGGCCGCAGCCCAAAACGGTCACACAAGTGAGGAGTTTTCTTGGCCTCATTGGATTCTATAGGCGTTTTGTGAGAGATTTCAGCACCATTGCTGCACCTCTCAATGAGCTTACAAAGAAGGATGTGCCTTTTGTTTGGGGTACCGCATGTGAAGAAGCCTTCATGGTATTGAAAGATAAGTTGACACATGCTCCTTTACTCCAACTTCCCGATTTTAATAAGACTTTTGAGCTTGAATGTGATGCTAGTGGAATTGGATTAGGAGGTGTGTTATTACAAGATGGCAAACCTATTGCATACTTTTCTGAAAAATTGAGTGGGCCTAGTCTGAATTATTCTACTTATGATAAAGAACTATATGCTCTTGTTCGGACTTTAGAAACATGGCAACATTATTTATGGCCCAAAGAATTTGTTATACATTCTGATCATGAATCTTTGAAACATATTAAAAGTCAAGCTAAACTGAATCGTAGACATGCTAAATGGGTTGAATTCATTGAGACTTTCCCTTATGTCATTAAACACAAGAAGGGTAAAGAAAATGTTATTGCTGATGCATTGTCTCGTCTCTATACTATGCTTTCACAACTTGACTTCAAAATATTTGGTTTGGAGACCATCAAAGATCAATATGTGCATGATGCCGATTTTAAAGATGTATTGCAGAATTGTAAAGAAGGAAGAACATGGAACAAGTTTGTCGTTAATGATGGATTTGTGTTCCGTGCTAACAAGCTATGCATTCCAGCTAGCTCCGTTCATCTTTTGTTGTTGCAGGAGGCGATGGAGGAGGACTAATGGGACACTTTGGCGTGAAGAAGACGGAGGACGACTTGCTACACATTTCTTTTGGCCAAAGATGAGACGGGATGTTGAGCGTTTTATTGCTCATTGCACTACATGTCAAAAAGCTAAGTCACGACTCAATCCTCATGGTTTATATATGCCTTTGCTGTGCACCTAGTGTTCCTTGGGAGGATATATCTATGGACTTTGTTTTAGGTTTACCTAGAACAAAGAAGGGAGGATAACATATTTGTTGTCGTGGATAGATTCTCGAAAATGGCACACTTTATACCATGTCATAAAAGCAATGATCTTTGTTAATGTTGCTGATTTGTTCTTTCGTGAAATTATTAAACTTGCATGGTATGCCAAATACTATTGTTTCAGATCATGATACTAAATTTCTTAGCCACTTTTGGAGATGTTTATGGGCTAAGTTGGGGACTAAACTGCTTTTTAGTACTACTTGTCACCCCCAAACTGATGGACAAACTGAAGTAGTCAATAGAACATTGTCTACTATGCTTAGGGCTGTTCTAAAGAATAATAAGAAAATGTGGGAGGAATGCTTGCCTCATATAGAATTTGCTTATAATCGTTCATTGCATTCTACTACTAAGATGTGCCCTTTTGAAGTTGTGTATGGTTTCCTACCTCGTGCACCTATTGATTTGTTGCCTCTTCCATCTTCGGAGAAGGTTAATTTTGATGCTAAAGAACGTGCTGAATTGATTTTAAAAATGCATGAGTTAACTAAGGAAAACATTGAGCGTATGAATGCTAAATATAAACTTGCTGGAGATAAGGGTAGAAAACATGTTGTGTTTGCACCGGAGATCTTGTTTGGTTGCATTTGCGTCAGGATAGATTTCTGATTTGCGCAAATCAAAGCTAATGCCACGTCTTCTGGTCCCTTTAAGGTGTTGGAGAAAGTAAATGATAATGCATATAAACTTGAGCTGCCTGCAGATTTTGGGGTTAGTCCCACTTTTAACATTGCAGATTTGAAGCCATATTTGGGTGAGGAAGATGAACTTCCGTCGAGGACGACTTCATTTCAAGAAGGGGAGGATGATGAGGACATCAATACCATTGTTACACCCACAGCCCTGCTGCTATACATCTTGGACCAATTACTAGAGCTCACAAGACGCCAACTAAATTACCGGTACTTTCGTTTCTTGGTAATGATTCTAATGTTCATGAGAATATGATGTTGCTTAAATTGGATACATTTGTTTTGCTTACAAATGAAGGGCCTAGCTTGGAGAAGGATGAACATTGGAGCAAGAACAAGCATGGAGATGATGGCATGCGCAAGGGGGACAAGAATGGAGTTACAAGTGATGATTTCAGGACTTTGAAGCCACCATAATGAGTGCATGAAGCCTTGGATGAAATATACAAGATGCCACTTCATAAATTTCGTCCAGAGGCTATTCTAGGTGCTGCGTCACCTTATTATTGGGCCAGGCCCATGTAATTTTGAAATACATTAGTATAGGCTATTTTTAGAGTCCGTATGTGTGGGGAAACAAGAGATAGGGTTAGTTTCGGACCCCTCCACCAAGGGCCACGAAATTCTCGCAAGAAACAGACCTTCGTGGTCAGGTTGATCGTGCTCCGGCGTGGTCAATAACCTCTCGGAGTTGGTTTAGCGATTGCTAAGGCGCGACGTCCTCGCACGTTCGTAGTCGGATCGTCAAAGTCGACTTCCACCAAAGCGAAATCCACCATCTCATCGAAAGACGGGACACCTTTGCCTCTATCAACCTGACCGATCCATTTGACTATGACTGCCGAAAACAGTGCTGGAGTTAGATGTTGTTGCCCTTTTCAACCTGGGTTTTTTTTGTAAACCTGATGAACAATTAACCCTCGTGCTTTTGTACAGTTTGTAAGTTGGAGTTAGATGTTTCTACCCTTTTCAACTCGGCTGTGACTGTCATATTTTCTTTGAAACAAGGCAAATGGCTTGCCATTCGTTTAATTTAGAGTGAAATATTGTAACAAATCCCATCCAAGGTAAATAACATCACTCTCGCCGGCTGCTTGAGCTCACTGTGCATTACAGAAGCGAAGTGATTAGCCCCCACTAGCACCCACAAACTTATTTCGAACTAGCACATCAAATGGGCTGTAAATTTTCATAGGAAAGGCTGCATGACCATGACAGATTTGGATTCTGACATTTGGGACCCGCGAGGAAATAGCCTATCCAAGGTGGTGTCGACTTACTAGCCAGTCAACAAACGATTTTGCCTACCAGCCATTGGATTGACATCCAACATCTGTCATGTATCTTCTATCTCTTGTCTTCTTCTTCCTCCAGCCACCCAAACCAAACCACCCCGTCGGCTCCGCCTGCTCCCGCCTCCCATGGCTGGCTGCACCTCCTCCACCCTACCGTACGTACCCTCCAACGTTGGCTAGTCCCTCCCTCTATTCCCCACATGTCCTGTTATTCTCCGGCGACGTCAGCCCCAACATGAACCCGCACCTGAACTAGTCAACCCTTGTACTCCCCTCCGCCTGCGACTGGACCGAAGCATCTTCCACGGCTCCTGTTTGTTTCGTCCGAGGCCTCGATGTCGTCCTCCGCCATGCGGCCTTAGTTCGCTCGCCGTGCGCGGTGCGCCGCGCTCTTGCGTTGTCAACATCGTCAACAACCGAGAGGAACAAGGAGATGACTGTACGTGGAGAGGATGACAGTAGGGACCCACCAGCGTCATGGCAGTACGCAAGCAAGTGCCTCTATATTACAAGCCCAAAAATATGGTTCCTCCTAATGGTTGGCTGGGGCTCACACCATTGTCAACGTAGTCAATAAACGAGAGAATTACACTCACGAGCGGTGGCACGAGGACCCAAAGAAGTCGCGTAGATTTTTTTGAGGAACAAGCGGTTGTTATTTATACTAGTTTTAGCAACGGATCTGGTAACAACGGGCTGTCTTGGGGTCGTGGCCCGCCTAGCTGTGGTTTTATTTATGTTTACCACATCATGAGCCCAGTTGTGTTTTTTTCTTACTGAAAATGGCTAGCCCAGTCTTATTTTTTTAAAGAAATACCCAAACAAGGCCTACTTGCTTTATTGGCCCTGCTGGGCTGCAAATCTTTCAAGACGAGGAGAGTTTCGTTCGGTTTGCCCAGAAATTGGCTGTACATTTTTAAAACACATCAAACTGGGAATTAGTTTAAATTTTTTTTCATTAGAAGATTTTCAATTCCATTGATTTTCATGCATGGACAATTATTTGGATTTTATATTTACCTAAATTATTTTTCAAAATAGTTTGAATGTGAATCGATATTTCTGGATTATAAACAGTTGACCGCACCGAAATATGCAAAATTTCGTATTCTTTTTTACCGTGGCCACAATATGGGGTGTAATGCTAACAAAAAGAAGATAAGTGACTGTTGATGTCCATCCAATGGCTGTCGTGCTTCTTCAATCTCTGCTCTTCATGCTCCAAATTACTCAAACAAGCGCCAAGGGACTACTCCTCCTCCTCCTCCTCGGCGGGCTATGCTATCACAAGAGCCTCACGGCCCCACCGTACTCCCATCGCTGGCCTAGCCATCCCTCTACTCACCCAAACCTGCTTGTATTCTCCGGGGACGACAGACGAACCAGTAAACCCTTGTACTCCTCTGTGTGGGAAACAACTGCCGAGTATTCCCTGGCTCCGTGTCGTTCCCTTCCTAGGCCTCGCCGTCGTCCATCGCCCTAGTGCTCTCGGCGCGGCCTGGTCAACGCGGTACTGTATGTGGAGAGGCTGACAGCTGGGTCCACGGCCGCACGCAAGGAAATGCCTCCTTATTACACACAAAATAATGATTCCTCCACCTGACAGCTAGGACCCACAGGAAGAGCCTCAGATTTCATAAAAAAATGTTCCCCGATGTGCCAGTCGGACCCACCAGCTATATCTTCAAGACGCAAGGAAGTGCCTCCTTATTACGCCCAAAAGATGAATACCCCCTGCTAGCTGGGACCCACCATATTGTTGGGCTGACTTGTCGGCCTCCTAAGTTGACGGGGACGGAGGGCTTTGTCAACTTAGTGAATACTCCAGTGACCATATGATGTCCATCCAACGGCCATAGTGCTTCTTCAACCTCTGGTCTTCTTGCTCCAAATTACCCAAAGCAGCGCCGGTCGTGCCGCCTGCTCCTGCCTCCCGTGGCCGGCTGTGCTATTGCGGAGGCCTCACCGCCCCCATACTACTCCCACCTATGGCCAGGCCATCCCTCCACTCACCCACACCCCCTGTTATTCTGCGAGGACGGCAGCCTCACACCGCAGCCGAACCAGTGAACCCTCGTACTCCTCTCCGCGTGGGCATCCACTGCTCGTCTTCCCCGGATCCGCGTCGTCCCCTTCCTAGGCCTCGCCATCCTCCACCGCTGTGGTGCTCTCGGCGCGGCGTGGTCAACGACCAACTTCCATCGGAAGAGTACTGTACGTGGAGAGGCTGACAGCTACGTCCACGGCAGCAGCAAGGAAGTGCCTCCTTATTACGCGGAAAATAATTATTCCTCCACCTGACAGCAAGGACCCACCGGACGGGCCACCAGTATTTCGCAAAAAAGAAACGTTTGCCCCTGACTACTGGGACCCACCGGACAGGCCACCGTATTTTGCGAAAAAAACGTTCCCCCCGCTGTCAGCTCGGACCCACCGGAAGTGCCTCCTTATTACGCACAAAAAAAAACTCCCCCTGCTAGCTAGGACCCACCTTGGTGGGAGGCTGACATGTGGGCCTACTAAGATGACGGGGATGGAGGGCTTTATCAACTTAGTCAATATGAATGATTTTAGCTCCAGTGACCGTACGATGTCCATCCAACGGCCGTAGTGCTTCCTCAACCTCTGGTTTTCTTGCTCCAGCCGCCCAAAGCAGCGCCGGTCGTGCCGCCTGCTCCTGCCTCCCATGGCCGGCTGTGATGCCGGGGAGGCCTCTCCGCCCCCTACTACACCCACCGCTGGCCAGACCATCCCTCCACTCACCCACACCCCCTGTTATTCTACAGCGACGGCAGCCTCACACCGCAACTGAACGAGTGAACCCTCATACTCCTCTATGCATGGGCATCCATTGCCGCGTCTTCTCCGGCTCCGTGCTGTCCCCTTCCTAGGCCTCACCGTCGTCCACCGCCGTGGTGCTCTCGGCGCGGCGTGGTCAATGTGGTCAATGACCGACTTCCATCGGAAGAGTACTGTATGTAGAGAGGCTGCCAGCTGGGTCCACGGCATCCACAAGGTAGTGCCATGCGCAAAATAATTATTCTTCCACCTGACAGCAGGGACCCACCGGACGGGCCACCATATTTCACAAAAAAAAGTTTCCCCCCTGACTGTTAGGACCCACCAGCTACACCTTCGCACGCAAGGAAGTGCATCCGGGCAAAAAAAAAACTATTCGCCCCCCCTAACTGCTGGGACCCACCTGGTCGAAGCGTATGTAGCATTGTCATTCTGGTCGCGAATGTGTACGTGCATACTGGTCGATGTAGAGGCGCGCATGTGTCATAGTAGAGGTGCGCACGTAGCATGTACACGTACGTACAGCGGCCGGTGTGCAAGAAAGAAAATACGGTCACGTATGTGTACATACGGGCGGTGTCTCGAACGCCTACTCGCGCATACATACGGCAAGGGCTCATGTACATGGCTGGGTCGGAACGGAGAAACAACGTCGTCGTCGTGTTCATGGGGAGCCAACCGGATGGGTCAGAACGGAATGCATCGTCGTGTTCATCAGGAGGGCTTGGATGGAACATGCGATGGAAACGAGGCCTGGCATATCGCAGAACGGAGGAAACGACCTTGTGTTCGATCGGCCATGTTCGAAATGGGATCTTGTTCATCGGGAGGGCTCTGGCGTACCGCAAAATGGAGGAAACGGACCTGCTATGGTCAAAACAGGGGTCCTGTTGATCGGGAGGGGTGGGGCGTACCGCAAAACGGACGAAACTGAGTTGTGCTGGAGCGCTACGGTCGAAACGGGGCTCCTGTTCATCAGGAGGGGTGTGGCGTACCGCAAAATGGGACTCCATGGGATACAGTTCATCTCCACCGTCGACCTCCTCCAACCTCCACGGGCTACCGTCGAGCTCCTCCAGTCTCCATGGGCTCCTGTTCATCCAGCCTCCACCGCGCGCTACTCCACCGCTCTCATCAACCACCCCTCCACAGCGCCCCTCCGCATCCATTTGCTCATCTAGCCCTCCACGGGGTCGTCCTATTCATCCAGCCCTCCACGGGGTCCTGTTCATCCAGCCCCAACCGGCTCGATCGATCGAGGTCCTATTCATCCAGAGGCAATGCCACGGGGTCCTATTCATCCACCCCCACCGCTCACTGTTCATCCAAACCCCCTGCAACACTCACTGTTCATCCAGAGAGGCAGCATCGATCGGCTTCAGTTAGCAGCAGTAGCGAAGGAATCGCTCGATCGAGTTCAGTTAACAGCCATCGATTGATCGCTCGGGTTCAGTAATGTGTAGCGTGCAGTGCAATCGCTCGGGTTCAGTTAGAGCCCAACGCCTCGCTCGGGTTCAGTTAGAGCCAACGCCTCACACACACGCGCGTACGTGTATGAGAGAAATGTGCATCGCTCGGTCCCCGACCACCCACCGTATCCGGGAACTCCCCGAATCTTTCCTTGCCCTCGCTTCTACCACGATTTTTTCCGTCATGGATAGCCCAAAGAATGTCATGCTGCTGCGTCTCCGGCCCGCCCAGGACGAAAATCCCATTTTCTGTCATGATTTTTTGTCATAGAAGTAGGAGCCCACCACATCTATGATGATACCGGGTTTTGTCACAATTATCGTCATAGAAGTGTCATAAGTATGACATAATTTTTTTTCGTTCGGCCCAAAATGTCACAGATGTGTCTTTTTTTGTAGTTGATGAAATGGAGTTCTCTGGTATGAGTGCATCAACCACAATCTCACATTTGGCTTGAGTGCCAAAGGGAAGTAATTGGCAATTACCTTTTGATAGAGGCAAAGGTGTCCCGTCTTTCGATGAGATGGTGGCTATCGTTTTGGATGAAGTCGACTTTGACGATCCGACTACGAACGTGCGAGGACGTCGCGCCTTAGCAATCGCTAAACGAACTCCGAGAGGTTATTGACCACGCCGGAGCACGATCAACCTGACCACGAAGGTCTGTTTCTTGCAGGCAAACAAATAACAAGCAAGAAACTAAGATTGCAATCTGGATATTGCGAATATAAGAGGAAAGCTTTATTGATCAAGGTGGGGTTCTGAGACGCCTTTGTCTGGTCGTTGAACACAAACGAAGTACGCAAAGTTGCAGCTATGGCAAACTTTTCATCTAAACAAAACCCAAAGTCTAAACGACGCCCTAAGGGCTGTATATATGGGGGAAAAGGAGGGAATTTCGTGGCCCTTGAGGGTGGGGTCCAAACCAACCCTAACTCTTGTTTCCCCACATACGGACTCTAAAAATAGCCTATACTTAAGTATTTCGAAATTACATGGGCCTAGCCCAATAATAAGGTGACGAACACCTAGAATAGCCTATGGACGAATATTATGAAGTGGCATCTTGTATATTTCGTCCAAGGCTTCATGCACTCCTTATGGTGGCTTCAAAGTCCTGAAATCATCACTTGTAACTCCGTTCTTGATCCCCTTGTGCATGCCATCAACTCCATGCGTGTTCTTGCTCTAATGTTCATCCTTCTCCAAGCTAGGCCCTTCATTTGTAAGCAAAACAAATGTATCCAATTTAGGCAGCAACATATTCTCATGAACATTAGAATCATTACCAAGAAACGAAAGTACCTGGTAATTTAATTGGCGTGCGCGAGCTCTAGTAGTTGGTCCCGTATATGTAACAGTAGGGGCTGTGGGTGTAACAATGGTATTGATTTCCTCATCATCCTCCCCTTCTTGAAATGAAGTCGTCCTCGACGGAAGCTCATCTTCCTCACCCAAATAAGGCTTCAAATCTGCAATGTTAAAAATGGGACTAACCCCAAAATCTGCAGGTAGCTCAAGTTTATATGCATTATCATTTATTTTCTCTAACACCTTAAAAGGACCATCAAGACGTGGCATTAGCTTTGATTTGCGCAAATTAGAAATCTATCTTTACGCAAATGTAACCAAACAAGATCTCCGGTGCAAACACAACATGTTTTCTACCCTTATCTCCAAAAGTTTATATTTAGCATTCATACGCTCAATGTTTTCCTTAGTTAACTCATGCATTTTTAAAATCAATTCGTAATGTTCTTTAGCATCAAAATTAACCTTCTCCAAGATGGAAGAGGCAACAAATCAATAGGTGCACGAGGTAGGAAACCATACACAATTTCAAAAGGGCACATCTTAGTAGTAGAATGCAATGAACGATTATAAGCAAATTCAATATGAGAGAAGCATTCTTCCCACATTTTCTTATTATTCTTCAAAACAGCCCTAAGCATAGTAGACAATGTTCTATTGACTACTTGGTTTTTCCATCGGTTTGGGGTGACAAGTAGTACTAAAAGCGGTTTAGTCCCCAACTTAGCCCATAAACATCTCCAAAAGTGGCTAAGAAATTTAGTATCCCGATCTGAAACAATAGTATTTGGCACACCATGCAAGCGAATAATTTCACGAAAGAACAAATCAGCAACATTAACAAAGATCATCGCTTTTATGACATGGTATAAAGTGTGCCATTTTCTAGAATCTATCCACGACAACAAATATGCTATCCTCCCTTCTTTGTTCTAGGTAAACCTAAAACAAAGTCCATAGATATATCCTCCCAAGGAACACTAGGTACATGCAAAGGCATATATAAACCATGAGGATTGAGTCGTGACTTAGCTTTTTGACATGTAGTGCAAATGAGCAATAAAACGCTCAACATCCGTCTCATCTTTGGCCAAAAGAAATGTGTAGCAAGTACGTCCTCCGTCTTCTTCACGCCAAAGTGTCCCATTAGTCCTCCATCGCCTCCAACAACAAAAGACTAACGGAGCTAGCTGGAATGCATAGCTTGTTAGCACGAACACAAATCCATCATTAACGACAAACTTGTTCCATGTTCTTCCTTCTTTACAATTACGCAATACATCTTTAAAATCAGCATCATGCACATATTGATCTTTGATGGTCTCCAAACCAAATATTTTGAAGTCAAGTTGTGAAAGCATAGTATAGCGACGAGACAATGCATCAGGAATAACATTTTCTTTACCCTTCTTGTGTTTAATGACATAAGGGAAAGTCTCAATGAATTCAACCCATTTAGCATGTCTACGATTCAGTTTAGCTTGACTTTTAATATGTTTCAAAGATTCATGATCAGAATGTATAACAAATTCTTTGGGCCATAAATAATGTTGCCATGTTTCTAAAGTCCGAACAAGAGCATATAATTCTTTATCATAAGTAGAATAATTCAGACTAGGCCCACTCAATTTTTTAGAAAAGTATGCAACAGGTTTGCCATCTTGTAATAACACACCTCCTAATCCAATTCCACTAGCATCACATTCAAGCTTAAAAGTCTTAATAAAATCAGGAAGTTGGAGTAAAGGAGCATGTGTCAACTTATCTTTCAACACCGTGAAGGCTTCTTCCTGTGCGGTACCCCAAACAAAAGGCACATCTTTCTTTGTAAGCTCATTGAGAGGTGCAGCAATGGTGCTGAAATCTCTCACAAAACGCCTATAGAATCCAGCGAGGCCAAGAAAACTCCTCATTTGTGTGACCGTTTTGGGCTGCGGCCAACTCTCAATAGCTTCAATCTTGGCTTTATCAACTTCAATTCCCTGTGGAGTAACAACATAGCCAAGAAAAGATACTCGGTCGGTGCAAAAGGTGCACTTCCCAAGATTACCAAACAAACGTGCATCACGTAGAGCATTAAAAACAACACGTAAATGTTCCAAATGTTCTTCCAAAGATTTGCTATAAATCAGTATATCATCAAAATAGACTACCACAAATCATCCAATGAAAGCACGTAAAACTTCGTTCATTAGTCTCATGAAAGTACTAGGTGCATTAGTTAACCCAAAAGGCATGACTAACCATTCATATAAACCAAACTTAGTTTTAAATGTTGTTTTCCATTCATCTCCCAATTTCATACGAATTTGATGGTATCCACTACGCAAATCAACTTTGGAGAATATTGTAGAGCCACTCAATTCATCAAGCATATCATCTAGCCTAGGAATAGGGTGACGATAATGAATAGTAATATTATTAATGCCTCTACAATCAACACACATACGTGATGTACCATCTTTTTCGGCACTAGAATAATAGGAATGGCACAAGGACTAAGGGATTCGTGTATATAACCTTTGTCGAGCAGCTCCTGTACTTGACGCATAATCTCCTTTGTCTCCTCTGGATTGGTACGGTATGGCGCACGGTTGGGTAATGACGCACCGGGAATTAAGTCAATTTGATGCTCAATCCCTCGAATAGGTGGTAATCCCGGTGGCACGCCTTGTGGAAAGACGTCGGCGAACTCTGCAAAATGTTAGTGACAGCGAGGGGCAAAGAGGAAGGCACGTCCTCGAATGAAAATAATGCCTCTTTGCACACAAAAGCATAGCAAACAGATTTGCTAAAATCTAGCTCATCAATATCGATTTGGTGGCAAGTAAACATGCACTTTTAATTTAATTTCGTAAACAACGAGATGGTTTATTATTAGGCTTCATGTGTTGCTCAAATTCTTTTGCCACAATCTGATTTTCACTCTTATTTTTCTCCTGCTTTGCTTTATTAGCTCTATTAATATCATCTTTCAAAATGGAATCAGAGTCATAGGAAGCAAAGTAATATTTTTATCCTTATGAACAAGAGTATCTTGATTGTTTCTACCATGGTGTATGAATTTTTATCAAATTGCCATGGTCTACCAAGTAATAAGGAACATGCTTGCATAGGTACCACATCACAATCAACATAATCAGCATATGTAGAGATACTAAAATGCACACGAATAGTACGTGTTACCTTAACCTTGCCGCTGTTGTTGAACCATTGGATGTAGTAAGGATGTGGATGTGGTCTTGTGGTGAGAGATAGCTTCTCCACCATCTCCATGCTAGCCAAGTTGTTGCAGCTCCTCCATCTATGATGACGCTGAATAGAACGCTCCTTCACAACTCCCTTTGTATGGAAAAAATTATGCCTCTGATTTCGCTCGACTTGTGTAACCTGCACACTCAAAACACGTTGAACAACTAAACATTCATACCGTCAAGATCTTCAAGAGCCATGTATTGTGTCTCATGATCGTAATCATCTCCACTGTGTTCCTCATGTGTAATAAGAGCCAAAGTCTCCTCATCATAGTCACTAGCGGACTCATACCCACCATCCTCGGAGCAATCATCACACGCTGAGATTTGCATTCTCTCATAAAATGTCCTCTTCCCTTACAACAACGACAAATAATATCACTTGTGTGCCCTATTGACGCCATGGAAGAAGAAGAACTCGGCAGGCCCGACAGTGTGCTCTTGGCGATAGTGGTGGTTGTGCACGCTTTCTTGTATCACGGTGGAGGTGGCACCTAAAGGAGGTGATGGTGCGGTGGAAGTAGATGATGCACGTGATGTCCATGATGAAGGTCGGCTGCGAGAAAAGTTAGTGCGGCGCCAATGCCTCACGATCCTCAAGACTTCACGCTCAGCTTTACAAGCAAGATGGAATAAACGAGTGATATTATTATAATCCTTATAATCTAGAATGGTCTCGAATCTCTATTTAATCCACCCGAAAACGTGCAAGCATAGCTTCATTCTCCTCAACAATACCACATCTAATCAAGCCGTTTGTAATTCACGATAATATTCTTCTCTGAATTTTTCCTTGTCTTAAGCGCTGCAATTTTGAAGTAATTCACGTTGATAATATGGTGGAACCCAATGAGTACGCATAGCAGTTTTCAAAGCAGCCCAAGTAGTTGGAACAGGATATAATCTACAATGTTCGCACCACCAAACACATGCAAAGCTAGTGAAAGCACAAACAAAAATGAACACGTCTCTCCTCGGGATATTGTAAACATGTAAATCGTTGTTCAGTTTCTAACTCCCAAGTAAGATATATATCGTGAACATATCTACCCTCAAATGGTGGAATATTCAATTTCAGTTTAGGGAGATGGTCATGATCTCGCACTGAGGGGAGCCCTAACATTGCCATTATTTGCATGTGGACGACCGGTGGTTGTGGTGCTGGTGGTTGCACGTAGTTCGATGTTGATCAACCTCATCCTCGTAATCTCCCACATAATCATCCTCCCCACATCGGCAGCAGGAGCCACCAAGTATCAACAAAGCAGCACCAAAGCAGCTTGGCGAGCTAAAGAGGGACACGGTCGCTCGGCGGAGGGCTGTTTCGCGATGTGGAGGTAGTCGTTGTTGTTGCTGTAGTGGTGCGTTAGGAGCAGCCGGTGGTGGTGGTGGTAGACGCGCGAGCAATTCATTAAACTTGTTATTGAGCTTTGTTTCAAACGCCTTCTCAATGCCATCTATCTTCTCCATGGCCTCTTCAAATCTATTTAGCACATCTTCCACCTGCCCACTCATCATTTGTTGAAACTTATCATGTAACGCTTTGTTTGTCATGTTCTCCCGGTCGGTCTCGCTCGACTTGTGATCCTGCCATGGTTAGCGACAATAGAAACACACAAGAATATGATCCTATAGACTACTAACAAGAGGTGGTGGTGGGTGTCACAAATCCGTCAAGCAAATCTCAAATTCTTACCAGTTCTTACCCAGCAGAAGAAAGGTGATCGGCAACCGTTGTAATCAAAACTCTAAAAGCTTGGATAGAGCGATTGCGTGGAGAGTCAAACGCACGACGAGATGTATGTGGAGCTGGGAAGGCTTATAATATGGTAGCAAAAAAGGTCAGCAATAATCAATTCAGAGATGCAAAGTGGAATAAACGCTCAACGACGGTACTGTGCTGGTCCTAGGCTAGACCGTGCTAGAGACGCGAGCCTAGAACACTAACAAAATCACGGCGCTGCACGTAAACAAGGGAGGAGCACACACTGAATTTTTTTTCTTTTTTTTCACTTTTTTTGCACTTTTTTTCACTTTTTTTTTTGCTCCGCAACAAATTTTTTTTCGAAAAAGTCTACAAATGGTCTAAAAACTGCCTAGCCAGAATTTGCGGATATATGTTGCAGGTGGACTCGGATTGGCGGTAAATATGTGGTGGTGGTATATGGCAGCAGTGATGATGATGATGCGGTGGGGATATATGGCAGCGGCGACGTGACAACCTGTGAACAGAACTCAAAACTCTAAAGGACTAGATGCTAAGACCAGCAACTTGACACGACGATGCAACCGCAAATTCAACAAAGCAAATACAGAAAAGATTATGCAAAGGCTCAGATTGGTTCGGATGGGATGAACACACCCTAATATTTTTTTGGCTTTTTCGTGGACTATAGGTATGAAGAACAGACTCGATCTAAACTATGAAAAACTGTAAAATCTCACCGAGCAACCTGGAAATCTGATACCACTTGATAGAGGCAAAGGTGTCCCGTCTTTCGATGAGATGGTGGCTATCGTTTTGGATGAAGTCGACTTTGACGATCCGACTACGAACGTGCGAGGACGTCGCGCCTTAGCAATCGCTAAACGAACTCCGAGAGGTTATTGACCACGCCGGAGCACGATCAACCTGACCACGAAGGTCTGTTTCCTGCAGGCAAATAGAGAACAAGCAAGAAACTAAGATTGCAATCTGGATATTGCGAATATAAGAGGAAAGCTTTATTTATCAAGGTGGGGTTCTGAGACGCCTTTGTCTGGTCATTGAACACAAACAAAGTACGCGAAGTTGCAGCTATGGCGAACTTTTACTCTAAACAAAACCCAAAGTCTAAACGACGCCCTAATGGCTGTATATATGGGGGAAAAGGAGGGAATTTCGTGGCCCTTGAGGGCGGGGTCCGAAACCAACCCTAACTCTTGTTTCCCCACACATACGGACTCTAAAAATAGCCTATACTTAAGTATTTCGAAATTACATGGGCCTGGCCCAATAATAAGGTGATGCAGCACCTAGAATAGCCTATGGACGAATATTATGAAGTGGCATCTTGTATATTTCGTCCAAGGCTTCATGCACTCCTTATGGTGGCTTCAAAGTCCTGAAATCATCACTTGTAACTCCGTTCTTGATCCTTAGCATGCCATCAACTCCATGCGTGTTCTTGCTCCAATGTTCATCCTTCTCCAAGCTAGGCCCTTCATTTGTAAGCAAAACAAATGTATCCAATTTAGGCAGCAGCATATTCTCATGAACATTAGAATCATTACCAAGAAACGAAAGTACCTGGTAATTTAATTGGCGTGCGCGAGCTCTAGTAATTGGTCCCGTATATGTAATAGTAGGGGATGTGGGTGTAACAATGGTATTGATGTCCTCATCACCTTCTCATCCCTCCCCCCGGCGGCTTGAATGACAATTGTGTAAATGCTCAAGAACTCTACTGAGTTTAACTTTCCATCGTATTTCACTGTAATTCAGGCTTGATGACGCGGGCAGATGGCCAGCGGACTTACTGCGGCTCACATGAAGGCAGGGCACCCAACCTCAAAAGGTAGGTACCCGCCATCACTGGGCGCGGGTTCATCGACGTATGGGCCATTGTGCCTGTCAGACTGACAGCGGGTCTCCCGGCATCACTCTATGGTGACACGCGCATCTTCCCTCCGCTGATCCTCCAAGACTTGCCGCTGATCCCGGCGTGCTCGTGGATCAGACGAGGACATCGACGCTTCGTCGGGTTCATGTACATGTTGTTCTTGTTGCTTCCCTTGGGTTTGGTGCCGCAGAGGGGACTACACCGTCAGCATGGCCCCCTCGACACGACCAACAATCCTGGCTGCTGTTGATGCTCACGAGTGTTGTGATGGCTCTGCCTACTGTGATTTTCCAGCTTCAGCGAAGACGATCAAGCTCTGGATGGTGGCCCTCCACTCATCCATATGATCAGCTGCCGGTGGGAATCTCAGTAGGAGTTGGGCCTGTGCCATGTCTTCCGTAGCTGATGCGGAGCATCCCACGTTCATCCCCATGTACACTTCGACTACTCTCCAAACCCCAAGAGGACATATGATGAGACCTCGAACATACGCCATGAGACACAAGGTGAACTCGCTCCTCTCCGAACCTTCACTTTCCACATGTGAGACATGGCTACTACCTCAAACTTGTGTGCTATGCATGTCCAGGAACCAAGAGGAAGGCCATGTAACAGCTACGAGCATTGGACAAGACAGCGAGGACACCAAGCGCGAGGAGCAAGAGGAAGAGCTGCTGGGAAACTACAGCGCTCGGACGTCCGACAACCACCGGACGACCGATGATCTTCGGACGTCCGACGCCTGGAGACTCCACCAGCCAGATCGACTGCAGCCGAGGCAACCTACAGCGCCCGGACAACCGCCAGACACCGGACGTTCGACACTCTCCAGCGCCCGGACAACCGACGCCGACCGGACGTCCGACGCCCCCTGTCTAGAGCCAAAACGCCGGACGTCCGACATGCACCGAACGACCGGACCCTCGTGAGCCACCGGATGTCCAGTACCTGTCGGACGTCCGACGCCTGTGCGTCCGCCCGTGTGTTGGGCCGAAGCCACATACCCCTTCGTGGACCTAGACTATATATACTCCTCCACCTCCTCCTAGATAGGTTTAGCATTGGTTTACCTCATATTTTGTGTGAGAGCCTTGCTCATCCATTTGGTTACTTCTCCTCGGAGATCACGACCTCTTCGGAGAAGATCCCCCAAGCGGATTCAAGACCCCTTCAAGGGAAGACAATCAAGACCTCCACACAGAGAAGAACGGCTACCTATGTATCTTTCCTTTGTTGATTTTGAATCTTGTGCTACCTCATGTGTTCGGTGATCTAGCCCTTGTGTGATCAATTACTTCTCGGTTGAGTGATTCTCTCGTTTCTCCCCGTGTTTTCCCTTGTGTTTTCCGCTCGTTCTTCGTGTTTCCCCATAGGATCCACTCCAAACGTGAAAGATCGGCCCCATAGGGATCCGCCCTACATCATCTTGGTATCATAAGCCACGATGATCACGTTTTTGGAGCCCCTACCCCTCTTTTTCTAGCTTGATTTTGTTGTGTTCTTCCCAAATTCCGAAAATCCCCACCAAAAAATAGCCCCAAATTTTTTTGTGATTTGTTGGTTTGATGATGTTTTGTTGATTTTGATCCATGGATTTTATTGATTTTGAGTGGATCTAGCATTTCCCCAAGTTTCCCCATCTTCCATCCACGAAATCTCGTCAATTTTGACCCCGAAATCTCCATTTTCCGCTCAAAATCAAGCCCCCGAACTTGCATCTCGCGTTGACCCCGACCCACCGGACGACCGGCGTTTTCCGGACGTCCGGACCCCCACGAAGCACTGGACGTCCGACCTTTCCGGACGACCGGAACACCTAACCCCAGCCAAATTTACGGATTTCCAACTTTCCCGGACGTCCGACGCCCCGGACATCTGTCCTTACCGGACGTCCGTAACCTATAGGTTTTGACTTCGGCTGATTATTGTTTCGGCCCTAACTAATTCATCCGAACTCCGATTTTGACGTTCTTTAGATCGTTTCGAAGCTCTTGATATCCCCCTTCCCACAGAAATACCACCAACACAATTTGACTCCATCAAATTTTCGAAAATTTGGCAAGTTTGCCTAGGCCCTCCAACATATCATCCGCATAGCCACCACCGACTTCCGCAACCTAACCCATTTTGTTCACCATAGCATTAGTGGTTGCTTGACTAGTGATTCGAGTCTCCAAAGGTGTTTCGCCTACTTAGGGATGGTTGCTTCTTCATCAACCACCACCACCACTTTCGCATAGGTGTGCCCACCATACACTTCCGCCACCCGCAACCTAACCCAATTTTGTTTGAGCTTGTTTGAGTTGTGGCTTGTGTCTCCTAAGGTGTTTCGGCTACTTAGGGACGGCAACTTCAACTCCGACACGTGTATAGCCCATCGTCCCACTTCGACATTGCCAAGTGCAAACTACCATCGCTTTCTGCTAACACCATTTGACATTTGTCATTTGAGATTTTGAGTTCGCGGTTTTTCCGTTTCCTAAGGTGTTTCGGCTACTTAGGGACGAGTCTCCATCTTCTTGGAATCTACATCAAGAACACCTCCACTCATCATCGCAAAGGACGGTAACCTCGACGACACCATTGTATATTCCCTTTGCCATAGCATTGTTAACCCCTAGCCCATTTTGTGTTACTTGCCTATCGAGACTAGCCATTTGAATATTGCCAGCAACGTGACTTGTGCACATTAGTGATCTACACCATCCATTGCATACATACCATATCATATTGGTATCATATCTTGTGTCACAAGTTTGTTCCCGCATATACACAATTGCTATCTTGGTTTGTGCATTGTGCAAAAGTGGCCATAGAAAAAAAAGAAATAAAGCTTTTAAGCAAAAGAGAAAGAGCAAAGAGCAAGTGCCATAGCATCATACCACATTGCACATAAGATTGTCATATCCAATCATCTTGGATCATCTTGAGAGAAACACCGGGAACCATACATACATAGCATACTTGGGATAGAAAGTTTATCCATCTTGCATCTTATAGGTTGTGCACAAGAGTCGTATCCACCTATTGAGCAATCATGCTAGTGTCTCTCTTGAGTTGTGCAACACGAGCATTTTCCGTGGATTCCACATTTTGTGCTCATTCCTTGGTTGCACGACCCCATCTCTTCTTGCTCATTCCATTTGTTTCACATGCGAATTTGTGAATCTCTTTCAACATTATTGACTCTTGCTAACATTTAGCATCAAATTTTTGTGCCACTATCCTCATCGAGCTCCACCCAGAGCTTTACTTGTGTAGGTGTGAGAACCGACAAGAACTGGTACCAATAGTGCTATTTCATTGTCCGCATTTGAGTGAACTTGATTCATTGTCAACGTTGGTCAAGGTACATTGGTATAAGTTCTTCTCTTTCTCCCACTCATATTTGCTCGAGTCTTGTGATGGATAGGCAAGGCATTTCCTCTTCGGTCTACGACAACAACGACGGCGTGAACAACTACATCAACAAAGCGTCCATCTTTGATCTACAACGACAAATGCAAGGCGCACAATCAAGATTGCGAGAGCGCATCGAGAACATCTCCATCGACATTCGTCACTCCGAAGCAAGGGAAAGGGACTACATCGACAAGAAGCTTTACGCACATAAAGAGGAGCAAGATTCAAGGATGGAGGAGATTAGAGACTTGATCAAGTCTTCTTCCCCTTCGTCATCTTCAAGGCGGCAACATTCAAGACACAAGTCTCCGGAGTGCGAAAGCGATGCAAGTGCAAATCGTCCTCGTCCACATCTACATGGCGACCACCATCACGTTCGTGATCAACATCGTCATGAAGGGCAAGTCACCTCCAAGCATCATGTGCACGACGACGAAGAACGACATCTTCTACGAACTCAAGCATGAAAACGACATCATCATCATGAAGATGCTCCACAAGCGCAAATGCACAAGTCCCAACAAGCCCTACTTCACGCCAAGTCCAAGCTTCAAGAGCACAAAAGAAGACCGCAAGACGACCACCACTGATGTAGGGCGGAACCCTATGGTGACGACCTTTCATGTTTGGAGTGGGTCCTACGGGGAATCACGAAGAACACGCGGAAGCACAAAGGGGAAACACGGGGCAAACAAGAGAGAATCACTAAACCGACAGGGAATCAATCACACAAGTGCTAGATCATCGAACACAAAGAGTAACTCAAGATCCACAATCAACAAAGGTAGGATACAAAGGAACCGTTCTTCTCCGTGAGGAGGTCTTGATGGTCTTCCCTAGAAAGGGGTCTTGAATCCGCTTGGGGGATCTTCTCCGAAGAGGTTGTGAACTCCGAGGAGAAGTATCCAAGTGGATGAGCAAGGCTCTCACACAAATATGAGCTAAACCAATGCTAACCCTAAAGCGTCACGGGATCGGGGTATATATAGTCAAAGGCGAAGGGTACACGGGTCACGGCCCAAAGGAGCTGCGTGCGAGCCGAGGCGCCGGATGTCGGGCGGCGGGCGGATGTCCCAAGCTCACGAGTGCCGGATGTCCGGCTGGAGGGCGGATGTCGGGCGATGGAGTTGACTCTTCTGTGCACTTGAGGGGCGACGCCGGATGTCCGCTCGGAGGGGCAGGATGCCCGCGGCTTTGGGAGGGGCAGGATGTCCGCGGCTTCGGGAGGCGCTGGATGTCCGGGCTGTCGGGGCAAGCTTCTGTGGTCCCCGGACACCGGTGCCGGATGTCCGGGATTTAGGCCGGATTTCCGGTGGGGGCCGGATGTCCGGGCTGGACGCCGGATGTCCGGTCCCTATAGCTTCTTCTGCAGATGCCTGGCCTTGTGGATGTCCAGGGGCCGGATATCCGGGGTCCTGGCCGGATGTCCGGTGCCTGGAGGCTGTCCTTGCCTTCTTCCATTGGTTCTCTTCTTCCATGGACTTGGGGTCTTGACCATCTTCACGTGCATCCCCGGGAGGGTCCTCCTTGTACCTAGTCATGCACAACATTCTGGATTTAGGTAGTAGCCATGTGTCGAGAGGATCATATGAGATATCATTAAGGAGAGAAGTCACCTCGGTCTCGAGGGCTCTAACACGTGCTCTAGTCATGGGTCCTCTTGGGGCTTGGTGAGGCGATGGAAGGTCCATGGGGATGACCGAAGGATGCTCCGCATCATCTCCCCCCTTGGGAAAGATCCGACCTCGGATCGAGATCATCATCACCATGGTATGAGGAGAGATCGGAGACGTTGAAGATGTCGCTCACGTTGTACTTGTCGCGTGGGAGATTGATCTTGTAAGTGTTGTTGTTGTTGTAGCGTGCTAACACCTTGAAGGGTCCGTCGGCTCGAGCGAGAAGCTTGGACTTGCGTTCGTTGGGGTAGCGGTCCTTGCGAAGGTGTAGCCATACGAGGTCTCCAATGTAGAATATCATGGGATGCTTGTTGACGTTGAGCTTGGTCGCGAGTCGTTGTACTTGGCGCTCGATGGTGTGTCTTGTATCTTCATGCATTTTCTTGATGTAGCTTGCATGGGCACTTGCGTCGAGGTTGGTTCGCTCTTGTAGAGGAAGAGGTAGAATGTCCAATGGGGACAATGGGTTGAAGCCGTAGACGACCTCAAAGGGGGACTTGCCGGTCGTCGAATGTCTTGACCGGTTGTAGGCGTACTCGGCGATGGGTAGACACTCCTCCCACTCCTTGATGTTCTTCTTGATCAACACGCGTAGTAGAGTGGAGAGTGTACGGTTCGTCACCTCCGTTTGGCCGTCGGTTTGAGGGTGGTATGCGGATGAGAACAAGAGCTTGATGCCGAGCTTGGCGCATAGGGTCTACCAAAAGTAACTCAAGAACTTGACGTCGCGGTCGGAGACGATTGTCTTTGGTACTCCATGGAGACGCAAGATTTCCCGAGAAAAGAGATTTGCAACGTGTGAAGCATCGTCTATCTCGTTGCAAGGGATGAAATGTGCCATCTTAGAAAATCGGTCCACAACAACAAACACGGAATCCTTGCCATTTTGAGCTCTAGGCAAACCAAGTACAAAATCCATGCTAATGTCTTCCCAAGGTTGATAAGGAATAGGAAGAGGCATGTAAAGACCATGGGATTGAGCTTTAGACTTAGCTTTGCGACATGTAGAGCATCGGGTGGTGAAGCGCGAGACGTCACGGAGCATCTTGGGCCCAAAGTAGTTCCTAGAGAGCGTGGCGAATGTCTTATCTCGTCCAAAGTGTCCCATGAGTCCACCTCCATGAGCCTCTTGCAAAAGTAGCAAACGAATCGAAGACTCGGTAATGCAAAGTTTGTTAGCTTTCATTAGATAAGCATCCTTGATATAATATTGTTCCCAAGAAGTATGCGTCAAACACTTTGCATAAAGAATAGCAAAAGATGGATCATTAGCATACAAGTCTTTGATGTGCTCAAAACCAATAACATTCAACTCAAGTGTAGTGACAAGCGTGCATATGCGTGAAAGTGCATCCGCAACTACATTTTCCTTACCCTTAATATACTTGATCACATAGGGGAAAGATTCAATAAATTCACTCCATTTGGCAAGACGCTTGTTCAACTTAGTTTGACCTTTTAAGTATTTAAGTGTTTCGTGATCGGTATGGATGACAAACTCATGAGGTCTAAGATAATGTTCCCAAACATGTAGTACACGCACTAAAGCATACAATTCTTTATCATATGTGGGATAGTTAAGTTGAGCACCGGAGAGTTTTTCACTAAAATATGCAATGGCTCGTTTTTCTTGCATCAAAACTCCGCCAATTCCGGTAGCACTTGCATCACAATGAACCTCAAAAGTTTTGTCAAAATTGGGCAAAGCAAGAATCGGAGCATGAGTAAGCAAAGACTTGAGCTCATCAAAAGCGGTGGATTGCAAAGATCCCCAAACAAAAGGAGAATTCTTCTTACTCAAGGCATGCAAAGGAGCTGTGATAGTGCTAAAATCTTTCACAAAGCGACGATAAAAACCTGCAAGACCAAGAAAACTACGCACTTGTTGCAGGTTGGTGGGTTGGGGCTAAGTTTTAGTTGCTTCAATTTTAGTTTCATCAACATGGACACCCTTGGAAGATACAACGAAACCCAAGAAAACCACTTTGTCAACACCAAATGTGCACTTTTTCATGTTTGCGTAAAGACTTTCCTTGCGAAGGGTTTAAAAAACAGCCCTAACATGATTAAGATGCTCTTTCATGGTTTTGCTAAACACAAGAATATCATCGAAGTAAACCACAACAAAGACTCCAACATAGGGGCGAAGCACATAATGCATGAGACGCACGAAAGTACCGGGAGCCTCCGATAAACCCATAGGCATAACTAACCACTCATCTCGGCCAAATTTGGTTTTGAAAGAAGTTTTCCATTCATCACCCTCTAGAATGCGGATTTGGTAATAGCCACTTTAAGATCAATTTTTGAGAAAAAGTTGGCTCCACTAAGTTCATCAAGCATATCATCTAAGCGAGGAATGGGATGCCTATAGCAAACGGTAATAGCAATTATAGGTCTACAATCAGAACACAAGCGGAAACTTCCATCGGGCTTAGGCACAAGTATAACCGAAATGGCACAAGGGCTTAAGCTTGCACGTACATGACCGTTGTCGATTAATTGTTGTACTTGCCGGTGAATCTCCTTGGTTTCTTCGGGATTGACACGGTATGGAGCTTTGTTTGGAAGTGGCGCTCCGGGGATGAGGTCGATTCGATGCTCAATGCCTCGTAGAGGAGGTAGATCCGGAGGTAGCTCATCGGGGAAAACATCTTGGAATTCCTGTAAAAGAGATTGAAACACTAGAGGTAGCTCGTGAGAGGTGTTAGTTTTTGGTTCTCCATCCTTGCACACAAGGACAAAGTGCGTCACACTCGATGGGTTCTCACACCCTTCTCTCATCTCACTTTTTGTTGCAAATAGTATGAGGTTTTTCTCTCTAGGCGAAGAGGCGCTCAAGTTTGGCTTGTGGCTCTCACTCACTTTTTGGTGGATCTCTTTTTGACTCTTCTCTCTATGGTGGTTGGCTTGCTTGTCGGCTATCACTTGACTAGGAGACATAGGTCGTAGCACATATTCCTTCCCTTTCATCTTGAAGCTATAGTGGTTGGTACGCCCGTTGTGGAAGACACCACGGTCGAATTGCCATGGTCGACCAAGAAGGAGGTGGCAAATGGTCATTGGGACCACATCACATTACAAAGTGTCTTCATATGCACGAATTTTGAAGGAGACTTGGACCGTATGCTCAACTCGGATAGTGCCGGAGTCACTTAGCCATTGAACCTTGTAAGAGTGCGGGTGCTTCCTCTTTACCAATTGAAGCTTGTGACAAAGCCTGGCCCAATAGTAAGGTGACGCAGCACTTAGAATAGCCTCGGGACGAAATTTATGAAGTGGCATCTTGTATATTTCGTCCAAGGCTTCATGCACCCATTATGGTGGCTCCAAAGTCCTGAAATCATCACTTGTAACTCCGTTCTTGTTCCCCTTGCGCATGCCATCATCTCCATGCTTGTTCTTGCTCCAATTTTCATCCTTCTCCAAGCTATGTATCCAATTTAGGCAGCATCATATTCTCATGAACATTAGAATCATTACCAAGAAACGAAAGTACCTGGTAATTTAGTTGGCGTGCGCGAGCTCTAGTAATTGGTCCGGTATGTATAGCAGCAGGGGCTGTGGGTGTAACAATGGTATTGATGTCCTCATCAGCTTGGAGCATAGTTCTTCACTTGCCAAGTTGTGGCAACTACCTCCATTGATGATGACCTTGACGGATCATCCATTGATGCCGGCCTTGGTGTGGAAGATGTGGCATCTTTGGTCTTCTTCTTGTTGATGTTGAAGAGTCAAGACCTTGGAGACAACGAGAGCGGGGCTCGTATCTTCATCACAATAGACTTGATCATCTTCATCCTCGTTCACGCGCCGGTGCATGGCCACTTGCTCAAGAGCTTCCATTTCATCTTCACTCATTGAGTCATAGGTGCCATCGTCGTTGAGGATCATGGTGCGCTTGTTTGTACATTCATAGGACTTGTGGCCTTGGCCGCCGCAAGTGAAGCACTTGAAGGAGCTTGTCTTGACGGTCTCATCGGTCGGAGTAGATGAAGAAGCACACGGCCTGAAGTTGCTTGTAGTAGGAGGAAGACGACTTGAACTTGCCGAAGTTTTCTTGTAACTAGACATGTCGTTGTTGTTTGGAGAAGGTTTGGTTGATGTCGAAGTTGGAGTAGTT
Organism: Aegilops speltoides; assembly: GCA_021437245.1. Lineage (NCBI taxonomy): Eukaryota > Viridiplantae > Streptophyta > Magnoliopsida > Poales > Poaceae > Aegilops > Aegilops speltoides. The sequence continues at coordinate 211,684,262 of CM038144.1, forward strand.
GTTGAAGCTTGGTTATTGGAGAAGCCGTAGGTCTTGGATGAGTACTTGGCATACTTGAAGTCATCTTGCACTTGATGTTCCGCCTTTGTAGCTTGACGCACGAGCTCAATGAGGTTGGAGTAGGGTTGGAAGTCGGTGATCTTCTTGATGGGATGATTGAGTCCATTCAAGAATCGTGCCATAGTTTGCTCATCATCTTCCGTGACATTGGCTCGAATCAAGGCAATCTCCATTTCCTTGTAGTATCCTTCAACACTCTTTGTTCCTTGCTTGAGGAGTTGTAGCTTCTTGAAGAGATCGCGGTTGTAGTATGTGGGCACAAAACGTGCTCGCATGACATCCTTCATTTGAGCCCAAGTGGTGATTGGAGGTTCACCTCTTGCTTGTCGGCGCTCAAGGACTTGTTCCCATCATATGAGCACATAGTCTTGGAACTCTAGTGATGCCATAGCGATCTTCTTCTCTTCCTCATAGTTGTGCAAACGAAAGATTTTGTCGACCTTCAATGCCCATGAGAGGTATTCTTCCGGATCATTGCTCCCATTGAACTTGGGCATTGTGAATTTGACCTTGCCATAGCGTTGCTCTTCATTGTGTTGTTGGCGATGGTGATGATGACGCCCTTGACGTGGAGGGTACTCATCCTCATGTTGATCTTGGCATGGAGGAAGTCCATGATCAACTTGCTCTTGTTGAACTTGAGGTTGAGGTGGAGCATGACGAGCTTGTGAAGGAGCTTGTGGAGCTTGACGTTGGACACGCGGATGGTAGTTCCTCTCTTGGATTTCTTCTCTAAGGGCTTCCTCTTGATTGTGCCATTCGCGATTGCGGTTAGCGATAGCTCGACTTGATTCTTGAAGGGCACTTTGCGCCTCAAGAGCTTGCGCTTCTCGTATTTGTTGTTGAAGACGTTGAGCCTCGGCGTCTTGTTGCTCTTGGTGTAGATGCGCTCGTTCTTCTTCTTCTCGGCGACGAAGACGTTGTCGTTCTTGAGCTTGAGCAAATGCGACTTGGTTTGATTGAGGACGAGGGACTTGCTCATCGACTTGCTCTTGTGAATGCTTGACGTGTAGCGGGTTGCGAGATGCATGACGGTCTTGACGCGCGGCTCGTCGAAGAGTGTTCGATGATGGTGTACTTGAACCGGAGAAGGAGTCGTCGGAGTGTCAACTTGAGTGGCTCTATCTTGAGTATGACGATGTAGAAGGAGGCCGATTGACCAACAAGGCGCGGATCTCGTCCATCCTTGCATCGTTCTCTTGCTTGTGCGCGTCGAGCTTGTTGTCGAAGTAGTCTCTTGTATGTTGCTCGGAGAGTCGCAAGTCGGTGGCGAGGTTGTCGATGCGGTCGTTCATTGCTTGTTGCGCTTGATGCAACGCTCGTTGCGCACCGAAGAGGTGGCTCTTCGTGACGTATGATGACATTTCGTCGTCTTGCTCGATGAAGAGTGGGTTGGTAGAAGTACTTGGCCTATCCATCATTTCAAGTGAAATGTGAGTGGTAGAAGGAGAAGAACTTATACCAATGTACCTTTGACCGATGTTGATGATGAATCAAGTTCACTCAAATGCGGACAATGAAATAGCACTATTGGTACCAATTCTTGTCGATTCTCACACCAGCACAAGTAAAAGCTTATGGTGGAGCTTGGTTAGGATGGTGGCACAAAATTTGATGCAATTAAAAGCGAGATTTAATAATGTTGGAAAGATTCACAAATTTGCAAATGCAACAAGTAGACCAAGCAAGTAGGGGAACACGGAAACACACACGCAAATAGATAAATGGGATTGTGCAAACCAAAAGTGAGCCAAAATGTGGAATCCACGAAAATGCTCTTGTTGCACAATACTAGAGAGACGCTAGCACGATTGCACAATAGGTGGACACGGAGCTTGTGCACAACCTACTAGGCAAAAATGCAATGATCTATATCCCAAGTATGCTATATGTATGGTATTTCGGTGCTATTATCCAAGATGATCTTATATGACAATCTTAATGTAGTATGATGCTATGGTTCTTGCTTATAAGCTCTTTGCTTATCTTTCTCTTTTTGCTTAAAAGCTTGGGTGGCTCTTTCACTTTTGAGCTCTTTTCTCATGCAAAACTTCACGAACCAAGATAACAATTGCGTATGCTATGACAACTTTGTGACACACAAGTTGATTCCAAGATATGCACCACGGTGTTATGGTATGTATCCTATGGAGTATGATCACTAATGTGCACAAGTCACGTTGCAGGCAATACTCAATGGCTAGTCTCGATGGGTGAGCTACGCAAAAATAAGGCCATGTGGGGTAACAATGCAATTACAAGTTATGACAAAGATGTCGTCGAAGTTACCGTCCTTGGCGATGTTGAGTAGTCGATGGAGGTGAGCGGTGGTGATGGTGATGTCGAACCATACCTATATAGCCGAAACACAATAGGACATGGGAACCACAACTCAAAATCTCAAAGACCAAAACGTGTCAAAATCGACATAGGAGGTAGCGGTGAGCGGTGGTGGTGTTTGTGGAAACGTTGGGAGTTTGCGGAAGTAAGCGTGGGCACCGGGGCAAAATTGGGGGAAAGTATGCGAAATGGGCGTGGGGAATGGAGTTGCTGCTTCCAGGGGCCGGATGTCCGGGCCAGCTGCCGGATGTCCGGGGCGCCGGATGTCTGGTGGACATGGGGCGGATGTCTGGGCTCTGGATTGGGGACGAACACAATGAACTCCACGGGAGAAATTCCAACTCCGGGGCAAAATTCGGACAAATTGGTGGATGGAAATCGCGGGAGAGATGGGGAAAAGCTAGATCAACCTGATGCAAAGCAGATTTGTGGATCAAATCCAACAAAACTTCATCACACCAACAAATCACAAAAAAAATTTGGGGCTATTTTTGGTGGGGACTTTTGGATTTAGGACGAAAACAACAAAATCAAGCTAGAAAACACGGGGTAGGGGCTACAAAAACGTGATCAACGTGGCTCATGATAGCAAGACGATGTAGGGCGGAACCCTATGGTGACGATCTTTCACGTTTGGAGTGGATCCTATGGGGAATCACGAAGAACACGCGGAAGCACAAAGGGGAAACACGGGGAAAACGAGAGAGAATCACTAAACCGACAAGGAATCAATCACACAAGTGCTAGATCACCGAACACAAAGAGTAACTCAAGATCCACAATCAACAAAGGTAAGGACACAAAGGAACCGTTCTTCTCCGTGAGGAGGTCTTGATGGTCTTCCCTAGAAAAGGGTCTTGAATCCGCTTGGGGGATCTTCTCCGAAGAGGTCGTGAACTCCGAGGAGAAGTATCCAAGTGGATGAGCAAGGCTCTCACACAAATATGAGCTAAACCAGTGCTAACCCTAGAACGTACGGGATGAGGGAGTATATATAGTCAAAGGGCGAAGGGGTACACGGGTCACGACCCAAAGGAGCTGCGCGCAAGCAGAGGGCGCCGGATGTCCGGGTGACGGGCCGGATGTCCGGGCACTCACGAGGTGCGGATGTCGGTGGAGGGCGGATGTCGGGCGATGGAGTTGACTCTTACATGCACTTGAGGCGATGCGGATGTCCGCTTGGAGGGGCCAGATATCCGTGGCTTCGGGAGGCGCCGGATGTCCGTGGCGAATGCCGGATGTCCGGGCTGTCGGGGCAAGCTTCTGTGTTCCCTGGACACCAGTGCTGGATGCCCGTGGCTTAGGCCGGATTTCCGGTGGGGGCCGGATGTGCGGGCTGGACGCCGGATGTCCGGTCCCTGTAGCTTCTTCCGCAGATGCCTTGCCTTGTGGATCTCCTGGGGCCGGATGTCCGGGGTCCTGGCCGGATGTCCAGTGCCTGGAGGCTGTCCTTGCCTTCTTCCATTGGTTCTCTTCTCCCATGGACTTGGGGTCTTGACCATCTTCACGTGCATCCTCGGGAGGGTCCTCTTGGTACCTAATCATGCACAACATTCCGGATTGAGGTAGTAGACATGTCTCGAGAGGATCCCATGAGATATCATTAAGGAGATAAGTCACCTCGGTCTCGAGGGCTCTAGCACGTGCTCTAGTCATGGGTCCTCTTGGGGCTTGGGGATGACCGAAGGATGCTCCGCATCAACCACCATCACGGCGCTATGGCTACATCAAGCACTTCGGCATATTCGCCAAGTGTTCTCAAGGCATCTTCGCCTTTGGACGTACGACATCTTCGCCTACTTCCCACGAGTACGCCTACATCGACATCCTCAACAACAAGGCGACTACCTACGAGCGAGGGCGACACTTCCATCTTCGGAAGCCCCACAAGGAATATGGCCGATCATGGGAAACTCCCTTCGGTCATGGAGACGAGCTACGAGGTGCCACATCATATGGGCCTCCAACAACAAAACGGCGACAGGAAGGTCGAGCAAGGGCCATCCCCTTCGACCACGGCAATAGGAGTTGCGCATGGAGACATTTGCACCTACATCTCTCCGACACCCACATATGTCGAGATGCCCCAAGTGCCATGTGAGGAGAGCCACCACCACATGAGTGACATGAGCGACTCCACCATATGTGACATTGAGAGCATTTCCTATGAGAGGATGAGTGTGACCACCACTAGCCCCACACATGAGATCATGCCACACATCCTATGTGAGGTTGAGCGCCACTTGAGTGACTCCACCAACCATATGAGTTAGAGCATCCTTGAGGGAGTGAGCGAGCCACAACACTTAGAGAGTGAGGTAGTTGACACGGCATGTGAGGCCACAATGATTTCTAATGACTTAACCTCTACTCCTAGTGTGTTTTATTCTTTGGTGCTAGGTCTCCTACATGACGACATGCCTATCCTCGACGAGTCCATCCTTCCAATGGAAAATCCGATGGCCATGGTGGACGATAATGCACCCCCCACATGGTTCCATCAAGATGAACATGACAACGAGACGATCTTCGACACCTCACCTACAACACATGAGGGACGCTGATGTAGGGTGGAACCCTAATTCGTCGATCTTTCACGTTTGGAGGGGATCCTACAGAGGAAACACGAAGAACACGCGGAAGCATGAGGGGAAACACAGGGAAAACGAGAGAGAAATCACTCAACCAACAAGGAATCGATCACACAAGTGCTGGATCAAGATACACACATGAGATCCACAAGATACATAGTCAACTAGGGTAAGGATACAAAGGAACCATTCATCTCCAAAAGGAGGCCTTGATGTTCTTCCCTAGATAGGGGTCTTGAATCCGCTGAGGGATCTTCTCCTAGACGGAGGTCCTGATCTCCGAGGAGAAGTAACCGAGTGGATGAGCAAAGGCTCTCACACAAATATGAGCTAATCCAATGCTAAGTCTCAAAGTGAGGAGATGGGGTCCTATATATAGAGTTTGGGGCGAAGGGGTACATGGGCTCAGCCCAACACGCGCACGCAGGCGCTGGCCGGATGATCCGGACGAGGGTCCGGATGATCTGGGCTGGTCCGGATGATCCGGGTGGGGACCCGGATGAGCTGGAGGCTCGGCTGGTGGCGGCGACGGGCCGGATGTCCAGCTGGCGGTCCGGACGTCCGGGCGGGGTCTAGATGATCCGGGCCTGGGTCCGGATGATCCGGCTTCGGGAGGGAGCTTCTGTTGCCTTTGGTGGAGTTAGCCGGATCGTTCGGACCTGGGTCCGGATCATCCGGGCTCTGTCCGGATCGTCCGGGCCTCTGTCCAGATCATCCGGCCTCTCTGGTCCTTGTTGCTTTCTCCTCTCCGTCTTCATGCATGTCTTCCGCTTCCGGTTATCCTTGCTTCCTAGCTTCTTCACGGTCGACTCCTTGGTACCTGAGTATGCATAAGGTTTCCGTTTGAGGTAGTAACCATGTCTCATGTGAATCGAAGGAGAGTTGTGAGAGGAGTGATGTCACCTCGGTTTCAAGAGCTCTTGCACGTGCTCGAGTCATCGGTCCTTGTGGTGTTGTAGGTGTTGATGTAGAGTCCATGGGGATGATGGAAGGATGCTCCGCATCATATCCCCTCCCTTCGAAAGGATCCCGACCTCGGATCTAGATCTTCATCACCATGGAAAGGCGATAGGTCTTTGACGTTGAAGGTGTCGCTCACATTGTACTTGTCGCTTGGTATGTCGAGCTTGTATGCATTGTTGTTGTAGCGTGCTAACACCTTGAAGGGTCCATCGGCTCGAGGTAGAAGTTTGGACTTGCGTTCGTTGGGGAAGCGTTCCTTGCGAAGGTGTAGACACATGAGATCACCTATGTTGAAGATCATGGGTTGCTTGTTGATGTTGAGCTTGGACGCTAGTCGTTGTACTTGGCGCTCGATGGTGTTTCTTGTATCTTCATGCATCTTCTTGATGTAGCTTGCACGGGCACTTGCGTCGAGGTTGGTGCGCTCTTGTAGAGGTAGAGGTAGAATGTCCAATGGGGACAATGGGTTGAAGCCATAGACGACCTTCAAGGGGGACTTGCTGGTCGTCGAATGTCTTGCGCGGTTGTAGGCGTACTCGGCGATGGGTAGACACGCCTCCCACTCCTTGATGTTCTTCTTGATCAACACGTGAAGTAGAGTGGAGAGCGTCCGGTTCGTCACCTCCGTTTGGCCGTCGGTTTGAGGGTGGTACGCGGAGGAGAACAGGAGCTTGATTCCGAGCTTGGCGCAAAGAGTTTTCCAAAAGTAACTCAAGAACTTGACATCGCGGTCGGAGACGATTGACTTTGGTACTCCATGGAGGCGCAAGATTTCCCTACAAAAGAGATTTGCAATATGTGAAGCATCGTCTACCTTGTTGCAAGGGATGAAATGTGCCATTTTAGAAAATCGGTCCACAACAACAAATACGGAGTCCTTTCCATTTTGAGTTCTAGGCAAACCAAGTACAAAGTCCATGCTAATGTCTTCCCAAGGTTGATAAGGAATAGGAAGAGGCATGTAAAGACCATGAGATTGAGCTTTTGACTTTGCTTTGCGGCATGTTGAGCATCTTGTGGTGAAGCGTGAGACGTCTCGAAACATCTTTGGCCAAAAGTAGTTCTTGGAGAGCGTGGCGAATGTCTTGTCGCGTCCAAAGTGTCCCATGAGTCCACCACCATGAGCCTCTTGCAAAAGGAGCAAATGAAGAGAAGACTCGGGTATGCATAGTTTGTTAGCTCTCATGAGATAACCATCCTTGAGGTAATATTGTTCCCAAGATGTGTGCGTCAAACATTTAGCATAATGAGTTGCAAAAGATGGATCACTAGCATACAAATCTTTGATGTGCTCAAAACCAATAACATTCAACTCAAGTTGGGTGACAAGCGTGCATATGCGTGAAAGTGCATCGGCAACTACATTTTCCTTGCCCTTAATGTACTTGATCACATATGGGAAAGATTCAATAAATTCACTGCATTTGGCATGACGCTTGTTCAATTTAGTTTGACCTTTTAAGTACTTAAGCGTTGCATGATCGGTATGTATGACAAACTCATGAGGTCGAAGATAATGTTCCCAAACATGTAGCACACGCACTAAAGCATACAATTCCTTGTCATACACGGGATAGTTAAGTTGAGCACCGGAGAGTTTTTCACTAAAATAAGCAATGACTCGTTTTTCTTGCATTAAAACTCCGCCAATTCCAGTACCACTTGCATCAGAATGAACCTCAAAAGTTTTGTCAAAATTGGGCAAAGCAAGAATCGGAGCATTAGTAAGCAAAGACTTGAGCTCATCAAAAGCGTTGGATTGCAAAGGTCCCCAAACAAAAGGAGTATTCTTCTTACTCAAAGCATGCAAAGGAGCTGCAATAGTGCTAAAGTTTTTCACAAAGCGGCGATAAAAACCTGCAAGACCAAGGAAACTTCGCACTTGTTGCAAATTGGTGGGTTGGGGCCAAGTTTTAATTGCTTTGATCTTAGTTTCATCAACATGGACACCCTTGGAAGAAACAACGAAACCCAAGAAAACCAGTTTGTCAACTCCAAAAGTGCATTTTTTCAAGTTGGCATAAAGACTTTCCTTTCGAAGTGTTTGCAGAACAAGCTTAACATGATCAAGATGCTCTTTCATGGTTTTGCTAAACACAAGAATATCATCGAAGTAAACCACAACAAAGATTCCAATGTATGGACGAAGTACATGATGCATGAGACGCACAAAAGTTTCAGGAGCTTCCGACAAACCCATAGGCATAACCAACCATTCATATAAGCCAAATTTTGTTTTGAAAGCAGTTTTCCATTCATCACCCTCATGAATGCGGATTTGATAATAGCCACTTTTAAAATTAATTTTTGAGAAAAAGTTGGCTCCACTAAGTTCATCAAGCATATCATCTAAGCGAGGAATGGGATGCCTATAGCGCACGGTGATAGCATTTATGGGTCTACAATCGGAACACAAGCGGAAAGTTCCATCGGGCTTAGGCACAAGTATAACGGGAACGGCACAAGGGCTTAAGCTTTCACGTACATGACCGTTGTCGATTAGTTGTTGTACTTGCCGTTGAATCTCCTTGGTTTCTTCGGGATTGACACGGTATGGAGCTTTGTTTGGAAGTGGTGCTCCGGGAATGAGGTCAATTCGATGCTCAATGCCTCGTAGAGGAGGTAGACCCGGAGGTAGCTCATCGGGGAAAACATCTTGAAATTCCTGCAAAAGAGATTGAAACACCAAAGGTAGCTCGTGAATGGTGTTAGTTTTGGTATCTTCATCCTTGCACACAAGGACAAAGTGCATCACACTTGATGGGTTCTCACACACTTCTCTCATCTCATGTTTGGTGGCGAATAGTATGAGGTTTTTCTCTCTAGGCGAAGAGGCGCTCAAATTTGGCTTGTGGCTCTCACTCACTTTTTGGTGGCTCACTTTCTCACTCTTCTCTCTTTGGTTGGTGGCTTGTTTGTCGGCTATCACTTGACTAGGAGACATGGGTCGTAGGACATATTCTTTGCCTTTCATCTTGAAGCTATAGTGGTTTGTACGCCCATTGTGGTAGACACCACGGTCGAATTGCCATGGCCGACCAAGGAGGAGGTGGCAAACGGTCATTGGGACCACATCACACTCCAAAGTGTCCTCATATGCACCGATTTTGAAGGATACTTGGACCGTATGCTCAACTCGTATAGTGCCGGAGTCACTTAGCCATTGAACCTTGTAGGCTTGCGGATGCTTCTTCTTGACCAATTGGAGCTTGGAGCATAGTTCTTCGCTTGCCAAGTTGTGGCAACTACCTCCATCTATGATGACCTTGACGGATCGTCCATTGATGCCGGCCTTTGTGTGGAAGATGTGGCATCTTTGATCTTCTTCTTGTTGATGTTGAAGTGTCAATACCTTGGAGACAACAAGAGCGGGGCTCGTATCTTCATCACAAAAGACTTGATCATCTTCATCCTCGTTGATGCGCCGGTGCATGGCCACTTGCTCAATAGCGTCCATTTCATCTTCACTCAGTGAGTCTTATGTGCCATCGTCGTTGAGTATCATGGTGCGCTTGTTGGTGCATTCATAGGACTTGTGGCCTCGGCCGCCGCAAGTGAAGCACTTGAAGGAGCTTGTCTTGACGGTCTCATCGGTAGGAGTAGATGATGAAGCACGCGGCTTGGAGTTGCTTGTAGTAGGAGGAGGACGACTTGAACTTGTAGAAGTTTTCTTGTAACTTGACTTGTCGTCGTTTCTTGGAGAAGGCTTGATTGATGTCGAAGTTGGAGTAGTTGTTGAAGCTTGGTTGTTGGAGAAGCCGTATGTCTTGGATGAGTACTTGGCGTACTTGAAGTCATCTTGCACTTGTCGTTCCGCCTTTGTAGCTTGATGCACGAGCTCAATGAGGTTGGAGTAGGGTTGGAAGTCGGCGATCTTAATGATGGGATGGTTGAGTCCATTCAAGAATCGTGCCATTGTTTGCTCATCATCCTCCGTGACATTGGCTCGAATCATGGCAATCTTCATTTCTTTGTAGTATTCTTCAACACTCTTTGTTCCTTGCTTGAGGAGTTGTAGCTTCTTGAAGAGATCACGGTTGTAGTAGGTGGGCACAAAGCGTGCTCTCATGACATCCTTCATTTGAGCCCAAGTGGTGATTGGAGGTTCACCTCTTTCTTGTCGTCGCTCAAGGACTTGTTCCCACCATATGAGCACATAGTCTTGGAACTCAAGTGATGCCATAGCGATCTTCTTCTCTTCCTCATAGTTGTGCAAACGAAAGATTTTGTCGACCTTCAATGCCCATGAGAGGTACTCTTCGGGATCATTGGTTCCATTGAACTTGGGCATTGTGAACTTGAGCTTGCCATAGCGTTGTTCTTCATTGTGTTGAGGTCGATGTTGATGATGATGTTCTTGACGTGGATGGTAATCATCCTCATGTTGCTCTTGGCGAGGAGGAAGTCCATGGTCAACTTGCTCTTGTTGACCTTGAGGTTGAGGTTGAGCTTGAGGAGCTTGTGGAGCTTGACGTTGCGCACGCGGATGGTAGTTCCTCTCTTGTATTTCTTCTCGAAGGGCTTCCTCTTGATTGCGCCTTTCGCGATTGCGGTTGGTGATAGCTCGACTTGATGCTTAAAGGGCACGTTCCGCCTCAAGAGCTTGTGCTTCTCGTTGTTGTTGTTGAAGACGTTGAGCCTCGGCGTCTTGTTGCTCCTGATGTAGGCGCGCTCGTTCTTGTTCTTGTTGGCGACGAAGACGTTGTCGTTCTTGAGCTTGAGCAAACGCCACTTGGTTCGATTGAGGATGAGGAACTTCTTCATCAACTTGCTCTTGGAGATTCTTGTCATGTAGCGGGTTGCGAGATGCATGACAGTCTTGACGCGCGGCTCGTCGAAGGGTGTTCGATGACGGTGTACTTGTGTCGGAGAAGGAGTCGTCGGAGTGGCAACTTGAGTGGCTCCGTCTTGAGTGTGAGGAAGTAGAAGTACGCCGGTTCACCAACAAGGCGCGGATCTCGTCCATTCTTGCATCGTTCTTTTTCTTGTGCGCGTCGAGTTTGTTGTCGAAGTAGTCTCTTGTACGTTGCTCGGAGAGTCGCAAGTCGGTGGAGAGGTTGTCGATGCGTTCGCTCATTGCTTGTTGCTCTTGATGGAGAGCTTGTTGTGCGCCAAAGAGGTGGCTCTTGGTGACGTATGATGACATGTCGTCGTCTTGCTCGATGAAGAGTGGATTTGTAGAAGAACTTGGCCTATCCATCATTTCAAGCAAATTGTGAGTGGTAGAAGGAGAAGAACGAATACCAATGTACCTTTGACCAAAGTTGAAGATGAAACAAGTTCACTCAAATGTGGACAATGAAATAGCACTATTGGTACCGATCCTTGTCGATTCTCACACCTACACAAGTAAAAGCTTTTGGTGGAGCTTGGTTAGGATGGTGGCACAAAATTGATTGCGATCGTTAGCTTGACTCAAAAATGTTGAAGAAGATTCGCAAATTCGCATATGCAACAAGTAGACCAAGCAAGTAGTGATACACGGAAACACACACGCAAATAGATAAATGGGATTGTGCAAACCAAAAGTGAGCCAAAATGTGGAATCCACGAAAATGCTCTTGTTGCACAATACTCGAGAGACGCTAGCACAATTGCACAATAGGCGATCACGGAGCTTGTGCACGACCTACTAGGCAAAAATGCAACGATCTCTATCCCAAGTATGCTATATGTATGGTATTTCGGTGCAATGATCCAAGATGATCTTATATGACAATCTTAATGTTGTATGATGCTATGCTTGTTGCTTATAAGCTCTTTGCTTATCTTTCCTCTTTGCTTAAAAGCTTGAGTGGCTCTTTCTCTTTTGAGCTCTTTTCTTATGCAAACTTCATGAACTAAGATAGCAATTGTGTATGCGATGACAACTTTGTGACACACAAGTTGATTCCGAGATATGCACCTCGATGGTATGTATGATATGGTGTATGCAACTAATGTGCACAAGTCACGTTGCCGGCAATACTCAATGGCTAGTCTCGATGGGTAAGCAATGCAAAAGATGGTCTATGATGGTTATCAATGCAATTGCAAGGTATGACAAAGATGTCGTCGAAGTTACCGTCCGTAGCGAAGATGAGTAGTCGACCAAAATGAGCGTTTGTTGTTGATGTCGCACACTCTAGATAGCGAAACACAAAAGGACACGGAAATCTCACTCAAATTGTCGAACTCAAATTCGAATGGTAGTACGGAGGTTGTGTCGTGTGGTTTGGCGAGTGGAAGTGGTGGTAGATGGGGTGGGGAGGTTGTATGTAGGTGTGGATGGTGGTGGTGGTGGATGGTGTACTGCAGAACTGCAGTTTCGGCAGAGGAAGCCGGATGATTCCGGCCAGGAGCCAGATGATCCGGGCAAGTCCGGATGATCCGGGACTTGGTCCGGATGATCCGGGCAGGTCAACCACGGACGGGAACTGCTCGGGAAGAACACGAAAACGGGGAGAAATTTGACGATTTCGGGGATTTTGGGTGGATTTCGAGGGGGAGAAGGTGGGGAAAAGCAAGATCCACGAGTTACACACCGAATCCACGGATCAAAAACAACAAAACATCATCAAAACCAACAAATCACAAAAAAAAATTGGGGGTATTTTTGTGGGGATTTTCGGATTTTAGGACGAAAACGACAAAATCAAGCTAGAAATCACGGGGTAGGGGCTCCAAAAACGTGATCAACGTGGCTCATGATACCATATGATGTAGGGTGGAACCCTAATTCGTCGATCTTTCACGTTTGGAGGGGATCCTACAGAGGAAACACGAAGAACACGCGGAAGCACGAGGGGAAACACGGGGAAAACAAGAGAGAAATCACTCAACCAACAAGGAATCGATCACACAAGTGCTGGATCAACATACACACATGAGATCCACAAGATACATAGTCAACTAGGGTAAGGATACAAAGGAACCATTCATCTCCAAAAGGAGGCCTTGATGTTCTTCCCTAGATAGGGGTCTTGAATCCGCTGAGGGATCTTCTCCTAGACGGAGGTCCTCATCTCCGAGTAGAAGTAACCGAGTGGATGAGCAAAGGCTCTCACACAAATATGAGCTAATCCAATGCTAAGTCTCAAAGTGAGGAGATGGGGTCCTATATATAGAGTTTGGGGCGAAGGGGTACATGGGCTCAGCCCAACACGCGCACGCAGGCGCTGGCCGGAAGATCCGGACGAGGGTCCGGATGATCCGGGCTGGTCCGGATGATCCGGGTGGGGACCCGGATGAGCTGGAGGCTCGGCTGGTGGCGGCGACGGGCCGGATGTCCGGCTGGCGGTCCGGACGTCCGGGCGGGGTCTGGATGATCCGGGCCTGGGTCCGGATGATCCGGCTTCGGGAGGGAGCTTCTGTTGCCTTCGGTGGAGTTAGCCGTATCGTCCGGACCTCTGTTCGGATCATCCGGGCCTCTGTCCGGATCGTCCGGCCTCTCTGGTCCTTGTTTCTTTCTCCTCTCCGTCTTCATGCATGTCTTCCGCTTCCGGTTCTCCTTGCTTCCTAGCTTCTTCACGGTTGACTCCTTGGTACCTGAGTATGCATAGGGTTTCCGTTTGAGGTAGTAACCATGTCTCATGTGAATCGAAGGAGAGTTGTGAGAGGAGTGATGTCACCTCGGTTTCAAGAGCTCTTGCACGTGCTCGAGTCATCGGTCCTTGTGGTGTTGTAGGTGTTGATGTAGAGTCCATGGGGATGATGGAAGGATGCTCCGCATCAGACGCTCCAACGGTAACATAGGTGATGGTGCTTCTCTTGTCCCACTAGTGGACTATCTTGACATCGATTTCTCCCATGATGTTGACCCACCTATTACCATGCTTCACGCTAGTGAGACTTATTCATGCCTTGACTTACCTATTTATGATGAATATGGTGATGAGAATGTTGAGTTGCCTAATTGTGATGCTATGCTCCATAGGATATCATGTGAAAATTCTATTGGTCACATCATGTTTGACAATCCATTGAACTTGTCATATGCTATGAGTGAGATCTCCCATATTGCCTCATTTCAATCTCAACATAGTAACTACGCATGCCCCATTAAAATAAATCCCATTTGCACTTATGGCATAGATGACGTGATGATGGTCATTGGCTTTTGTTTTTCATGTGGATGATATTGCCATGCTTCCTTTACATGATTTGTGCAATTCATCTACTATGCCATGCCATGATCACATTGTTCTGAATATGCATTGTTTTGGATGTTGTCAATATTCTCCACGTGATGTTTCTGCTCTTGCTCATGAGGAGACCCCCATAGTTTCCTCATACATATTAGGAGATCTATGCGCATTTCATACTTTGCATGATTCCCATGATAGTGTACACCATATGCATTCCATGAATAACAATGCTCTAGATATTGATCGTGATGCATTACACAATTTGAGTCTCCATTATGCTATACATAATAACAAACCTATCATGATAGATAACATGTTTCTATCTCACGCATCTCATTTATTTGAGCGTTTATTTTGTGCTAACAAACACACGCACGTGCGCATCATGATGGATGATGTGTGCATCTACCACACACACACAATTTTTCCTTGGTGTTTGTTTTGTGTAGGTACTCATGTATACTCGTCAACCTCTCAATCCCAAGAGTTGACGAAACGAGCTCTTGAGAGCAACGATGCTTTGGGATCACGTGAATTGTCCTTACCACCGTTCTCTTGGCGCGATCGACTCACGCCAAGATCTCTTTTACTTGTCTCTCACACGGCTATGGGCTATTTACCACTTGTCACCTTATGCTCCTTTTCCCGTGTTCACTTTGCATGTTATCCTTGCTTCTATGCCTTTGCCATGCAATTGTGACCCATGCTTGCATTTACCCATGATGCACCATTATGCTACTTCCATGTGTATTTGCATGCTTGGTGGAGATACTTGTTGCTATTGCCATGTTTATCATGTGCCCCATGCTATTGATGCATGTTGTGTTGGGAGAGTCATGATGTGCCATTGCTATTTCCATATGGTCTCTCGCCAATACATTGATAATATTCTACTCATATCTTGCTTTCATGCTTGTGCTATGACATGTGAATTATTCATGTCCACTATTTGCACACATGACATGCTTGCCATGATTCCTTCTAGTATGTTGCATCTTCGCACTACTAGCATGCTTGACTTGATCGCTATGATTGCTTGCTATGTTGCTTCACCCATGTTCCACTATTACTTGCTTTCTTGGGTTGATGACATATATGTTCATGCCTCTCACTTGATTTGTCTTGAGCATTATCTCTTGTTTCCATTAGTTGCACCTCACATATCACCTTGTATTGAGCGCCAACTTGCTATGCTTATTGATCTTGGAGACTCGGACACTTTACTTGTGATGCATGCTTGTTTGATTGAGCCTCTTGTATTTGGTTGTTCTTGCATCATATGCCGCCATACTATGAAATGCTCCCTTGTACTTTCTTATGATGAGCATGATGCATACACTTGTTGGGTATCTTACTACACGAATGATAGGTTTTGCACTTCCGCTAACCTCATTTGTTTTTCCGAGTGTTTGTCATGTTCTTTCGTTTTGAAGGATTCACAAGGCATTACCGTCATGAGACTTATTGGCTATTTGAAGGCATACATGATGTACAACTCCAACATCTTTGGGAACTTTCTTGAGGTGAACTCCTTCTCTTTGAGCCATCCTCAAATACGCATATTGGATGGGTCACTCTTTCATGGTTGTTTCCTTCTTGTTGTCTACATGATACATCTCATGAACGGAGGAATGACATTGGAGATTGGCTACATGGACCTTCACATTGAGGAGCACTCGCACTTATTGGATGCACCTCCAGAACTCCACTCATGCCTCGATATCAAGCTTTGGTACACCAACACCTCCATATTTGTTGATTGTGCTCATACACGTCATGCTTGATGGACATATCGTACTCACCACAAGTCTGCACCCCATGCATGGATTGACTCACATTATGCTTGTCTTGTTGCATCTATTTCCATGTCATCCATGATATATGAGCTTGTGCACTTCCTTAGCCAATTTGTTGTGATCTACCTTGATGGCATATTCATACATCATGATCATATTATCCACCATCAATTGCATGATAACATACACATGTTGAGCATCCATTGCCATATTCATGCTATTGATAAACCGTCTCACTATGAAATCATTTTGCATTGTCATTGCATTGATCATATTTACAACACATTTGTGTGCACAGTGATTGCATTTCCTCCCATGAATGCTTTGCATCTCATTCTAGATCATCTTGATTAGCTTCATGCGCTTTGTCACGACCAATCTGGCCGCATGGACTCATTCTTGCATGATGGACACTTTGTGTGTGCTAACCATTGTATTTCTGAGTATTACTTGTGTTTGCTCTTTTTGCATGTCTATCACTCCGGCGACACCTTGGACTACTTGGATTGCGCCATGTCTTCAACTTCGTCCAACTACAAGTCCGTCTACGACAACCGTTTCCATGGTGATGAGGATCGCGATCCGAGGTCGGATCTTTCCCAAGGGGGGAGGGGAGATGATGCGAAGCATCCCATGTTCATCCCCATGTACACTCCGACTACTCTCCAAACCCCAAGAGGACATATGACGAGACCTCGAACATACGCCATGGGACACAAGGTGAACTCGCTCCTCTCCGAACCTTCACTTTCCACATGTGAGACATGGCTACTACCTCAAACTTGTGTGCTATGCATGTCCAGGAACCAAGAGGAAGTCCATGGAACAGCTACGACCATTAGACAAGACGGCGAGGACACCAAGCGCGAGGAACAAGAGGAAGAGCTGCTGGGAAGCTACAGCACTCCGCCGTCCGACAACCACCGGACGACTGACGATCTTCGGACGTCCGACGCCTGGAGACTCCACCAGCCAGATCGACTACAGCAGAGGCAACCTACAGCGCCCGGACGACCGCCAGACACCGGACGTCCGACAATCTCCAGCGCCCGGACGACCGACGCCGACGGGACGTCTGATGCCCCCTGTCCAGAGCCAAAACGCCGGACGTCCGACATGCACCGGACGACCGGACCCTCGCGAGCCACCGGACGTCCGGTACCTGTTGGACGTCCGACGCCTGTGCGTCCGCCCGTGTGTTAGGCTGAAGCCACTTTGATGCGGAGCATCCTTCCATCATCCCCATGGACTCTACATCAACACCTACAACACCACAAGGACCGATGACTCGAGCACGTGTAAGAGCTCTTGAAACCGAGGTGACATCACTCCTCTCACAACTCTCCTTCGATTCACATGAGACATGGTTACTACCTCAAACGGAAACTCTATGCATACTCAGGCACCAAGGAGTCGACCATGAAGAGGCTAGGAAGCAAGGAGAATCGAAGCGGAAGACATACTGCCAAGACGGAGAGGAGAAAGCAACCAGGACCAGAGAGGCCGGACGATCCGGACGGAGGCCCGGACGATCCGGACAGAGCCCGGATGATCCAGACCCCGGTCCGGACGATCCGGCTAACTCCACCGAAGGCAACAGAACCTCCACGCCGAAGCCAGATCATCCGGACCCAGGCCCGGATCATCCGGACCCCGCCCGGACGTCCGGACCTCCAGCCGGACATTCGGCCCGTCGCCGCCACCAGCCGACCCTCCGGCTCATCCGGGACTCCACCCGGATCATCCGGACCGGCCCGGATCATCCGGACCCTCGTCCGGATCATCCGGCCAGCGCCAGTCTTGCGCATGTTGGGCTGAGCCCATGTACCCTTCGCCCCAAACTCTATATATAGGACCCCTCTCCTCACTTTGAGACTTAGCATTGGATTAGCTCATATTTGTGTGTGAGAGCCTTTGCTCATCCACGGTACTTCTCCTCGGAGATCGGGACCTCCGTCTAGGAGAAGATCCATTCGATTCAAGACCCTACCTAGGGAAGATCCCTCGTGGATTCAAGGCCCCTATCTAGGGAAGAACATCAAGGCCTCCTCTTGGAGATGAACGGTTCCTTTGTATCCTTACCTTAGTTGACTATGTATCTTGTGGATCTCATGTGTGTATGTTGATCTAGCACTTGTGTGATCGATTCCTTGTTGGTTGAGTGATTTCCTCTCGTTTTCCCCGTGTTTCCTCTCGTTCTTCCGCGCGTTCTTCGTGTTCCCTCTGTAGGATCCCCTCCAAACATGAAAGATCGACGAATTAGGGTTCCACCCTACATCATATGGTATCATGAGCCACGTTGATCATGTTTTTGGAGCCCCTACCTCGTGATTTCTAGCTTGATTTTGTTGTTTTCGTCCTAAAAACCCGAAAATCCCCACAAAAATAGCCCCAAATTTTTTTGTGATTTGTTGGTTTTGATGATGTTTTGTTGTTTTTGATCCGTGGATTCGGTGTGTAACTCGTGGATCTTGTGTTTCCCCACCTTCTCCCCTTCGAAATCCACCCAAAATCCCCGAAATCGTCAAATTCCACCCCATTTTCGTGTTCTTCCCGAGCAGTTCCCGTGCGTGGTTGACCTGCCCGGATCATCCGGACCAAGTCCCGGATCATCCGGACTCGCCCGGATCATCCGGCTCCTGGCCCGGATCATCCGGCTTCCTCTGCCGAAACTGCAGATTCTGTAGCCCCCATCCGCCACCACCACCTTCCACACAAATATACACCCGCCACATGCCATCCACCACCATTTCCACTTGCCAAACCCCAAGACTCAACCTCCGTACTACCATTCGATTTTGAGTTCGACAATTTGAGTGAGATTTCCGTGTCCTCTTGTGTTTCGGCTATCTAGGCGCAGTGCGACATCAACAACAAACGCTCATTTTGGTCGACTACTCATCTTCGCTACGGACGGTAACTTCGACGACATCTTTGTCATACCTTGCAATTGCATTGATAACCATCATAGACCATCTTTTGCGTTGCTTACCCATCGAGACTAGCCATTGAGTATTGCCGGCAACGTGACTTGTGCACATTAGTTGCATACACCATATCATACATACCATCGAGGTGCATATCTCGGAATCAACTTGTGTGTCACAAAGTTGTCATCGCATACACAATTGCTATCTTAGTTCATGAAGTTTGCATAAGAAAAGAGCTCAAAAGAGAAAGAGCCACTCAAGCTTTTAAGCAAAGAGTAAAGATAAGGAAAGAGCTTATAAGCAACAAGCATAGCATCATACAACATTAAGATTGTCATATAAGATCATCTTGGATCATTGCACCGAAATACCATACATATAGCATACTTGGGATAGAGATCGTTGCATTTTTGCCTAGTAGGTCGTGCACAAGCTCCGTATCGGCCTATTGTGCAATTGTGCTAGCGTCTCTCGAGTATTGTGCAACAAGAGCATTTTCGTGGATTCCACATTTTGGCTCACTTTTGGTTTGCACAATCCCATTTATCTATTTGCGTGTGTGTTTCCGTGTATCACTACTTGCTTGGTCTACTTGTTGCATATGCGAATTTGCGAATCTTCTTCAACATTTTTGAGTCAAGCTAACGATCGCAATCAATTTTGTGCCACCATCCTAACCAAGCTCCACCAAAAGCTTTTACTTGTGTACTTGTGAGAATCGACAAGGATCGGTACCAATAGTGCTATTTCATTTCCGCAATTGAGTGAACTTGATTCATTGTCAACTTCGGTCAAAGGTACATTGGTATTAGTTCTTTTCCTTCTACCACTCACAATTTGCTTGAAATGATGGATAGGCCAAGTTCTTCTACAAATCCACTCTTCATCGACCAAGACGACGACATGTCATCATATGTCACCAAGAGCCACCTCTTTGGCGCGCAATGAGCTCTCCATCAAGAGCAACAAGCAATGAGCGAACGCATCGACAACCTCTCCACCGACTTGCGACTCTCCGAGAAACGTACACGCGATTACTTCGACAACAAACTCAACGTGCACATGAAAGAGAAGGATGCAAGAATGGACGAGATCCGCGCCTTGTTGGTGAACCGGCGTACTTCTACCTCTTCACACTCAAGATGGAGCCGCTCAAGTCGCCACTCCGACGACTCCTTCTCCGACACAAGTACACCGTCATCGAACATTCTTCGTCGAGCCGCGCGTCAAGATCTAAATGCATCTCGCAACCCGCTACACGATAAGAATCTCCAAGAGCAAGTTGATGAAGAAGTTCCTTGTCCTCAATCGAGCCAAATGGCGTTTGCTCAAGCTCAAGAACGACAACGTCTTCGCCACCAACAAGAACAAGAACGAGCGCGCCAACACCAAGAACAACAAGACGCCAAGACTAAACGTCTTCAACAACAACGAGAAGCACAAGCTCTTGAAGCGGAACGCGCCCTTCAAGCATCAACTCGAGCTCTCGACAACCGCAATCGCGAAAGGCGCAATCAAGAGGAAGCACTTCGAGAAGAAATACAAGAGAGGAACTACCATCAGCGTGCGCAACGTCAAGCTCCTCAAGCTCAACCTCAACCTCAAGGTCAACAAGAACAAGTTGATCATGGACTTCCTCCTCGCCAAGAGCAACATGAGGATGATTACCCTCCACGCCAAGAACGTCATCATCAACATCGACCTCAACACAATGAAGAACAACACTATGGCAAGCTCAAGTTCACAATGCCCAAGTTCAATGGAACCAATGATCCCGAAGAGTACCTCTCATGGGCATTGAAGGTCGACAAAATCTTTCGCTTGCACAACTATGAGGAAGAGAAGAAGATCGCTATGGCATCACTTGAGTTCCAAGACTATGTGCTCATATGGTGGGAACAAGTCCTTGAGCGCCGACAAGCAAGAGGTGAACCTCCAATCACCACTTGGGCTCAAATGAAGGATGTCATGAGAGCACGCTTTGTGCCGACCTACTACAACCGTGATCTCTTCAAGAAGCTACAACTCCTCAAGCAAGGAACAAAGAGTGTTGAAGAATACTACAAAGAGATGGAGATTGCCATGATTCGAGCCAATGTCAAGGAAGATGATGAGCAAACAATGGCACGATTCTTGAATGGACTCAACCATCCCATCAAGAAGATCGCCGACTTCCAACCCTACTCCAACCTCATTGAGCTCGTGCATCAAGCTACAAAGGCGGAACGACAAGTGCAAGATGACTTCAAGTACGCCAAGTACTCATCCAAGACATACGGCATCTCCAACAATCAAGCTTCAACAACTACTCCAACTTCGACATCAACCAAGCCTTTTCCAAGCAACGACGACAAGTCAAGTTACAAGAAAACTTCTACAAGTTCAAGTCGTCCTCCTCCTACTACAAGCAACTCCAAGCCGCGTGCTTCATCATCTACTCCAACCGATGAGACCGTCAAGACAAGCTCCTTCAAGTGTTTTACTTGCGGCGGCTGAGGCCACAAGTCATATGAATGCACCAACAAGCGTACCATGATACTAAACGACGATGGCACCTACGACTCAATGAGTGAAGATGAAATGGACGCTATTGAGCAAGTGGCCATGCACCGGCGCATCAACGACGATGAAGATGATCAAGTCTTTTGTGATGAAGATACAAGTCCCGCTCTTGTTGTCTCCAAGGTCTTGACACTTCAACATCAACTAGAAGAAGACCAAATATGCCACATCTTCCACACAAAGGCCGGCATCAATGGGAGATCCGTCAAGGTCATCATAGATGGAGGTAGTTGCCACAATTTGGCAAGCGAAGAACTATGCTCCAAGCTCCAATTGGTCAAGAAGAAGCATCCGCAACCATACAAGGTTCAATGGCTAAGTGACTCCGGCACTATACGAGTTGAGCATACGGTCCAAGTATCCTTCAAAATCGGTGCATATGAGGACACTTTGGAGTGTGATGTGGTCCCAATGACCGTTTGCCACCTCCTCCTTGGTCGGCCATGGCAATTCGACCGTGGTGTCTACCACAATGGGCGTACAAACCACTATAGCTTCAAGATGAAAGGAAAAGAATATGTCCTACGACCCATGTCTCCTAGTCAAGTGATAGCCGACAAACAAGCCACCAACCAAAGAGAGAAGAGTGAGAAAGTGAGCCACCAAAAAGTGAGTGAGAGCCACAAGCCAAATTTGAGAGCCTCTTCGCCTAGAGAGAAAAACCTCATACTATTCGCCACCAAACATGAGATGAGAGAAGTGTGTGAGAACCCATCAAGTGTGATGCACTTTGTCCTTTTGTGCAAGGGTGGCGAACCAAAAACTAACACCACTCATAAGCTACCTTTGGTGTTTCAATCTCTTTTGCAGGAATTTCAAGATGTTTTCCCCGAAGAGCTACCTCCGGGTCTACCTCCTCTACGAGGCATTGAGCATCGAATCGATCTCATACCTGGAGCACCACTTCCAAACATAGCTCCCTACCGTGTCAATCCCGAAGAAACCAAGGAGATTCAACGGCAAGTACAACAACTAATCGACAACGGTCATGTACGTGAAAGCTTAAGCCCTTGTGCCATTCCCGTTATACTTGTGCCTAAGCCCGATGGAAGTTTCCGGTTGTGCTCCGATTGTAGACCCATAAATGCTATCACCGTGCGCTATAGGCATCCCATTCCTCGCCTAGATGATATGCTTGATGAACTTAGTGGAGCCAACTTTTTCTCAAAAATTGATCTTAAAAGTGGCTATTATCAAATCCGCATTCATGAGGGTGATGAATGGAAAACCGCTTTCAAAACAAAAATTGGCTTATATGAATGGTTGATTATGCCTATGGGTTTGTCGGAAGCTCCCGGAACTTTTGTGCGTCTCATGCATCATGTACTTCGTCCATACATTGGAATCTTTGTTGTGGTTTACTTCGATGACATTCTCGTGTTTAGCAAAACCATGAAAGAGCATCTTGATCACGTTAAGCTTGTTTTGCAAACACTTCGAAAGGAAAGTCTTTATGCCAACTTGAAAAAATGCACTTTTGGCGTTGACAAAGTGGTTTTCTTGGGTTTCGTTGTCTCTTCCAAGGGTGTCCATGTTGATGAAACTAAGATCAAAGCAATTAAAACTTGGCCCCAACCCCAAATTTGCAACAAGTGCTAAGTTTCCTTGGTCTTGCAGGTTTTATCGCCGCTTTGTGAAAAACTTTAGCACTATCGCAGCTCCTTTGCATGCTTTGAGTAAGAAGAATACTCCTTTTGTTTGGGGACCTTTGCAATCCAACGCTTTTGATGAGCTCAAGTCTTTACTTACTCATGCCCCGATTCTTGCTTTGCCCAATTTTGACAAAACCTTTGAGGTCCATTGTGATGCAAGTGGTACCGGAATTGGCGGAGTTTTAATGCAAGAAAAACGAGTCATTGCTTATTTTAGTGAAAAACTCTCTGGTGCTCAACTTAACTATCCCGTGTATGACAAGGAATTGTATGCTTTAGTGCGTGTACTCCATGTTTGGGAACATTATCTTAGACCTCATGAGTTTGTCATCCATGCCGATCATGAAACGCTTAAGTACTTAAAAGGTCAAACTAAATTGAACAAGCCCCATGCCAAATGGAGTGAATTTATTGAATCTTTTCCATATGTGATCAAGTACATTAAGGGAAAGAAAAATGTAGTTGCCGATGCACTTTCACGCATATACACGCTTGTCACCCAACTTGAGTTGAATGTTATTGGCTTTGAGCACATAAAAGAGTTGTATGCTAGTGATCCATCTTTTGCACCTCATTATGCTAAATGTTTGACACATACATCTTGGGAACAATATTACCTCAAGGATGGTTATCTTATGAGAGCTAACAAACTATGCATACCCGAGTCTTCTCTTCGTTTGCTCCTTTTGCAAGAGGCTCATGGCGGTGGACTCATGGGACATTTTGGACGCGACAAGACCTTCGCCACGCTCTCCAAGAACTACTTTTGGCCCAAGATGTTTCGCGACGTCTCACGCTTCACCACAAGATGCTCAACATGCCGCAAAGCTAAGTCAAAAGCTCAATCTCATGGTCTTTACATGCCTCTTCCTATTCCTTATCAACCTTGGGAAGACATTAGCATGGACTTTGTACTTGGTTTGCCTAGAACTCAAAATGGAAAGGACTCCGTATTTGTTGTTGTGGACAGATTTTCCAAAATGGCACATTTCATTCCTTGCAACAAAGTAGACGATGCTTCACATATTGCAAATCTCTTTGTAGGGAAATCTTGTGCCTCCATGGAGTACCAAAGTCAATCGTCTCCGACATGACGTCAAGTTCTTGAGTTACTTTTGAAAACTCTTTGCGCCAAGCTCGAATCAAGCTCTTGTTCTCCTCCGCATACCATCCTCAAACCGACGGCCAAACGGAGGTGACAAACCGGACGCTCTCCACTCTACTTGGCGTGTTGATCAAGAAGAACATCAAGGAGTGGGAGACGTGTCTACCCATCACCGAAATGCGCCTACAACCGCGAAGACATTCGACGACGGCAAGTCCCCTTCGAGGTCGCTCTACAGCTTCAACCCATTGTCCCCATTGGACATCCTACCTCTACCTCTACAAGAGCGCACCAACCTCGACGCAAGCGCCGTGCAAGCTACATCAAGAAGATGCATGAAGATACAAGAAACACCATCGGCGCCAAGTACAACGACTAGCGACCAAGCTCAACATCAACAAGCAACCCATGATCTTCAACATAGGCGATCTCGTGTGGCTACACCTTCGCAAGGAACGCTTCCCCAACGAACGCAAGTCCAAACTTCTACCTCGAGCCGATGGACCCTTCAAGGTGTTAGCATGCTACAACAACAACGCCTACAAGCTCGACCTACCAAGCGACAAGTACAACGTGAGCGACACCTTCAACGTCAAAGACCTCTCGCCTTTCCATGGTGATGAAGATCTAGATCCAAGGTCGGATCCTTTCGTAGGGAGGGGATATGATGCGGAGCATCCTTCCATCATCCCCATGGACTCTACATCAACACCTACAACACCACAAGGACCGATCACTCGAGCACGTGCAAGAGCTCTTGAAACCGAGGTGACATCACTCCTCTCACAACTCTCCTTCGATTCACATGAGACATGGTTACTACCTCAAACGGAAACTCTATGCATACTCAGGCACCAAGGAGTCGACCATGAAGAGGCTAGGAAGCAAGGAGAATCGGAAGCGGAAGACATACGCGAAGACGGAGAGGAGAAAGCAACCAGGACCAGAGAGGCCGGACGATCCGGACGGAGGCCCGGACGATCCGGACAGAGCCCGGATGATCCGGACCCCGGTCCGGACGATCCGGCTAACTCCACCGAAGGCAACAGAACCTCCACGCCGAAGCCGGATCATCCGGACCCAGGCCCGGATCATCCGGACCCCGCCTGGACGTCCGGACCTCCAGCCGGAGATCCGGCCCGTCGCCGCCACCAGCCGACCCTCCGGCTCATCCGGGACTCCACCCGGATCATCCGGACCGGCCTGGATCATCCGGACCCTCGTCCGGATCATCCGGCCAGCGCCTGCGCGCGCATGTTGGGCTGAGCCCATGTACCCCTTCGCCCCAGACTCTATTTATAGGACCCCCTCTCCTCACTTTGAGACTCAGCATTGGATTAGCTCATATTTGTGTGTGAGAGCCTTTGCTCATCCACCGGTACTTCTCCTCAGAGATCAGGACCTCCGTCTAGGAGAAGATCCATTCGGATTCAAGACCCCTACCTAGGGAAGATCCCCTCGTGGATTCAAGGCCCCTATCTAGGGAAGAACATCAGGGCCTCCTCTTGGAGATGAACGGTTCCTTTGTATCCTTACCCTAGTTGACTATGTATCTTGTGGATCTCATGTGTGTATGTTGATCTAGCACTTGTGTGATCGATTCCTTGTTGGTTGAGTGATTTCCTCTCGTTTTCCCCGTGTTTCCTCTCGTTCTTCCGCGCGTTCTTCGTGTTCCCTCCGTAGGATCCCCTCCAAACGTGAAAGATCGACGAATTAGGGTTCCACCCTACATCACACTTACCCCTTTGTGGACCTAGACTATATATACTCCCCCACCTCCTCCTAGATAGGTTTAGCATTGGTTTAGCTCATATTTTGTGTGAGAGCCTTGCTCATCCACTTGGTTACTTCTCCTCAGAGCTCACGACCTCTTCGGAGAAGATCCCCCAAGCGGATTCAAGACCCATTCAAGGGAAGACAATCAAGATCTTCTCACGGAGAAGAACAGATACCTTTGTATCTTTCCTTTGTTGATTTTGAATCTTGTGCTACGTCATGTGTTCGGTGATCTAGCCCTTGTGTGATCAATTACTTGTCGGTTGACTGATTCTCTCGTTTCTCCCCGTGTTTTCCCTTGTGTTTTCCGCGCGTTCTTCGTGTTCCCTGTAGGATCCACTCCAAACGTGAAAGATCGGCCCCATAGGGATCCGCCCTACATCAGTAGCCGTGCTCGGCGTAGCCGACAAGACAGATCACGACGTCGCTCGACACCTGGTGGTTCCAGCAGGAGCGTCACCGCGTTCTTGCCGTCACGGACTGGTCGCCAAGGCAGTTTGGTGACGAGGAGGCCGTGCTTGGGAGCCGACGGCTTTGTCTAGCGCCCTGTCTTTCCTATATTGCCCTGGGCCAGGAGTGCGTCTTGTGGTTGCGCCCGCGGTGCGCCGAACTGGAGGGTCGTGGCTTGCACAAGAGCAGGTGTCGCTGCGATGGCTACGCCCGCCGGCGCGTCCGGGAGGTGGAGACTGGTCGTCCCCTCCACCCGCAACTCTCGGGCCAAACTCGCCTAGATGTTGTTGATGGGGCCCGCCTCGGGCGTTTCCTGTCCCAGCTTTGACTGTGGGGGAAGCGACAACGGCACCGCTAGCGCTGGTCGTGCCGCCCGTAGTACCCGCCTCACCCAATGCCGCCGTTGTGCCTACAACGTCCGCGGCTGCGTGTGAGGGGGCCTTCAAAGTGGAAGGATGTGATGTTGTACCGGATTTCTTCTTGGGCGCCATAGATGAAGAAAATGTTGACCAAGAAGCCAATGATGAAGATCAACGCATTGTTCACAACTTCGGGTTCGCACAAGCGATTTCCCCCTACCTGTCGTGCCAAAGATGCCGTGGGTGGACACGATCACCTATGGGGCCAAGAGCCCCGTTGTAGTTCGGCAAGGGGAAGATCACGTTGCACAAAGAAAGGAAACCATGGGGCAACGCAACGGTGATGACACGGGTGGTTTTTACCCAGGTTCGGGCCGTCGTGAGGCGTAAAATCCCACTCCTGCCTTTGGTGGATTGGATGGTGGAACACAACAGCACGCAACGCTCGAGCCTGGCAAGGTGGCCTCGGGAGAAGCAACTACACGCGTATAAGTGTGAGGGGGTCCGAATCCCTCTCTAGTTTGCCTTGGACCTCCTTTTATAGCTCAGTGGGTAACCATAGTGGCAAAACAGACATTATCTAGTGATTATATAGCTAACAGTGCTATCATACCTAACCCTAGCAGTTAGGACAAAATGCATTCAATGCACTGCTAGGTGCCATGTTGAGGGTGAAGCCCAGCAGGCCTGCCGTGCCGCTTAATCAGCTTCTGCTTATCTGTTTGACACGCCTATAGACGGGTATCATGTGGGGACAATCTGTCTTCCAATGGGCCGCCACATGCTTAGTGGAAGCCACTTAATCATATGGAGGCTTGACACCGCATTGATAAGCAATTT
This sequence comes from Aegilops speltoides, assembly GCA_021437245.1. NCBI lineage: Eukaryota > Viridiplantae > Streptophyta > Magnoliopsida > Poales > Poaceae > Aegilops > Aegilops speltoides. The sequence continues at coordinate 211,711,812 of CM038144.1, forward strand.
GCATCGTCGTGCGGTGGAGCGGTGGTGCCCTGGTGGGATTCCCTGCCCGTGGCTGCCCCGACTGAAGGAAATATGCCCTAGAGGCAATAATAAAGTTATTATTTATTTCCTTATTTCATGATAAATGTTTATTATTCATGCTAGAATTGTATTAACCGGAAACATGATACATGTGTGAATACATAGACAAACATATAGTCACTAGTATGCCTCTACTTGACTAGCTCATTAATCAAAGATGGTTATATTTCCTGACCATAGACATGTGTTGTCATTTGATTAATGGGATCACATCATTAGGAGAATGATGTGATTGACATGACCCATCCCGTTAGCTTAGCACTTGATCGTTTAGTATTCTGCTATTGCTTTCTTCATGACTTATACATGTTCCTGTAACTATGAGAATTATGCAACTCCGTTTACGGAGGAACACTTTGGGTACTACCAAACGTCACAACGTGGCTCGGGTGATTATAAAGGAGTACTACAGGTGTCTCCAAAGGTACATGTTGAGTTGGCGATTTCGAGATTAGGTTTTGTCACTCCGATTGTCGGAGAGGTATCTCTGGGCCCTCTCGGTAATACTCATCACTTAAGCCTTGCAAGCATTATAACTAATGAGTTAGTTATGAGATGACGACATTCTGAGCGAGTAAAGAGACTTGCCGGTAATGAGATTGAACTAGGTATTGGATACCGACGATCAAATCTCGGGCAAGTAACATACCGATGATAAAGGGAACAACGTATGTTGTTATGCAGTTTGACCGATAAAGATCTTCGTAGAATATGTAGGAACCAATATGGGCATCTAGGTCCCGCTATTGGTTATTGACCGAGAACGGTTTTAGGTCATGTCTACATAGTTCTCGAACCCGTAGGGTCCGCACGCTTAACGTTTCGTTGACGATATAGTATTATATGAGTTATGCATGTTGGTAACCGAATGTTGTTCGGAGTCCCGGATGAGATCATGGACATGACGAGGAACTCCGGAATGGTCCGGAAATAAAGTTTGATATATGGAATAATAGTGTTTGATCTCCGGAAGGGTTCCGGAATTCACCGGAAGGGGTTCCGGATGTTTCCCGAAATGTTTGGGTACGAGAACACGTTATTTGGGCCAAAAGGAAAGCCCCAAGTTTTTGGAAAGCGCAAAGGAAGTTTTATGAGTCCAGGGCCGACGCCAGGTCCACAGTGTGCAGGTCCAGACGCCGAACCTGGCGTCGCCCCGAGTCCGAGAAGGACTCTTGCCTTTCGGGTGAAACCGACTTTGTGGAGGCTTTTACTCCAAGTTTCACCCCAAGGCTCAACATATAAATAGAGGGTAGGGCTAGCACCAAAGACACATCAAGAAACACCAAGCCGTGTGCCGACAACCCTGTCCCTCTAGTTTAACCTCCGTCATAGTTTTAAGTAGTGCTTAGGCGAAGCCTGCGGAATTGTTCTTCAAAGAACACCGCTACCACGCCGTCGTGCTGCCGGAACTCATCTACTACTTCGCCCGTATTGCTAGATCGAGAAGGCGAGGACGTCATCGAGCTGAACGTGTGAAGAACTCAGAGGTGCCGTGCGTTCGGTACTTGGATCGGTCGGATCGTGAAGACGTACGACTACATCAACCGCGTTGATAAACGCTTCCGCTTAGCGATCTTCAAGGGTATGAAGATACACTCCCCCTCTCGTTGCTATACCATCATCGTGCTCTTGCATGTGCGTAGGAATTTTTTTGAAATTACTACGTTCCCCAACAGTGGCATCCGAGCCAGGTTTTATGCGTTGATTTTATATGCACGAGTAGAACACAAGTGAGTTGTGGACGATATAAGTCATACTGCCTACCAGCATGTCATACTTTGGTTCAGCGGTAGTGTGAGATGAAGCGGCCCGGACCGACATTACGCGTACGCTTACGTGAGACTGGTTTCACCGTTACGAGCACTCGTGCTTAAAGGTGACTGGCGGGTCTCTGTCTCTCTCACTTTAGTTGAACCGAGTGTGGCTACGCCTGGTCCTTGTGAAGGTTAAAACAGAGTCTATTTGATAAACTATCGTTGTGGTTTTGATGCGTAGGTAAGAACGGTTCTTGCTAAGCCCGTAGCAGCCACGTAAAATTTGCAACAACAAAGTAGAGGACGTCTAACTTGTTTTTGCAGGGCATGTTGTGATGTGATATGGTCAAGACGTGATACTATATTTTATTGTATGAGATGATCATGTTTTGTAACCGGTTATCGGCAATCGGCGAGGAGCCATATGGTTGTCGCTTTATTGTATGAAATGCAACGCATACAGAATTGCTTTACTTTATCACTAAGCGGTAGTGATAGTCGTAGAAGCAATAGATGGCGAACGACAACGATGCTACGACGGAGATCAAGGTGTCGCTACTGGTGACAATGGTGATCATGACGGTGCTTGAAGATGGAGATCACAAGCACAAGATGATGATGGCCATATCATATCACTTATATTGATTGCATGTGATGTTTATCCTTTATGCATCTTATCTTGCTTTGATTGACGGTAGCATTTTAAGATGATCTCTCACTAATTATCAAGAAGTGTTCTCCGGAGTATGCACCGTTATGAAAGTTCTTCGTCTTTGAGACACCACGTGATGATCGGGTGTGATAGGCTCTACGTTCAAATACAACGGGTGCAAAACAGTTGCACACGCGAATACTCAGTTATACTTGACGAGCCTAGCATATCAGATATGGCCTCGGAACACGGAGACCGAAAGGTCGAGCGTGAATCATATAGTAGCTATGATCAACATAGTGATGTTCACCATTGAAACTACTCCATCTCACTTGATGATCGGACATGGTTTAGTTGATTTGGATCATGTGATTACTTAGATGACTAGAGAGATGTCTGTCTAAGTGGGAGTTCTTAAGTAATATGATTAATTGAACTTAAATTTATCATGAACTTAGTCCTGGTAGTATTTTGCAAATTATGTTGTAGATCAATAGCTTGCGTTGTTGCTTTCATATGTTTATTTTGATATGTTCCTAGAGAAAACTGTGTTGAAAGATGTTAGTAGCAATGATGCGGATTGGATCCGTGATCTGAGGTTTATCCTCATTGCTGCACGTAAGAATTATGTCTTTGATGCACCACTAGGTGACGTACCTATTGCGATGCGCGATACTGACGCGTTATGAACGTTTGGCTAGCTCAATATGATGACTACTTGATAGTTTTGTGCACCATGCTTTATGGCTTAGAATCGGGACTTCAAAGACGTTTTGAACGTCATGGACCATATGAGATGTTCCAGGAATTGAAGTTAATATTTCAAGCAAATACCCGAGTTGAGAGATATGAAGTCTCCAACAAGTTCTATAGCTAAAAGATGGAGGAGAATCGCTCAACTAGTGAGCAAGTACTTAGATTGTCTGGGTACTTCAATCACTTGAATCAAGTGGGAGTTAATCTTCCAGATAAGATAGTGATTGACAAAATTCTCTAACCATCACTAAGTTACTAGAACTTCGTGATGAACTATAGTATGCAAGGGATGACGTAAACGATTCCCAAGCTCTTCGTGATGTTGAAATCGACGAAGGTAGAAATCAAGAAAGAGCATCAAGTGTTGATGATTGATAAGACCACTAGTTTCAAGAGAAGGGCAAAGGGAAAGAAAGGGAACTTCAAGTGGAAAGACAAGCAAGTTGTCACTCCCGTGAAGAAGACCAAAGCTGGACCAAAGCCTGAAACTGAGTGCTTACACTTCAAAGGAAATGGTCACTGGAAGCGGAAATGCCCTAAATATTTGGTGGATAAGAAGGATGGCAAAGTGAACAAGGGTATATTTGATATACAGGTGTTTGATGTGTGCCTTACTAGCGTTTATAGTAGCCCCTGAGTATTTGATACTTGTTCGGTTGCTAAGATTAGTAACTCGAAACAGGAGTTACAGAATAGACAGAGACTAGTTGAGGGTGAAGTGATGATGAGTGTTGGAAGTAGTTCCAAGATTGATATGATCATCATCGCACACTCCCTATACTTTCGGGATTAGTGTTAAACTGAAATAAATGTTATTTGGCATTTGAGTTAAGCATAAATATGATTTGATCATGTTTATTGCGATACAGTTATTCATTTAAAGTTAGAGAATAAATTGTTATTCTGTTTACATGAATAAGACCTTCGATGGTCATACACCCAATGAACATAGTTTGTTGGATCTTGATCGTACTGATACACATATTCATAATATTGATGCCAAACGATGAAAAGTTAATAATGATAGTGCAACTTATTTGTGGCACTGCCGTTTGGGTCATATCGGTGTAAAGCGCATGAAGAAACTCCATAAAGATGGATTTTTGGAATCACTTGGTTATGAATCATTTGATGCTTGCAAACCGTGCCTTTTGGGCAAGATGACTAAAACTCCGTTCTCCGGAACAATGGAACAAGCTACTGACTTATTGGAAATAATACATACTGATGTATGCGATCCAATGAATGTTGATGCTCGTGGAAAGTATCGTTATTTTCTGACCTTCACAAGATGATTTGAGCAGATATGGGTATATCTACTTGATGAAACATAAGTCTGAAATAGTTGAAAGGTTCAAAGAATTTTAGAGTGAAGTGGAAAATCATCGTAACAAGAAAATAAAGTTTCTGCGATCTGATCGCGGAGAGGAATATTTGAGTTACGAGTTTGGTCTTCAATTAAAACAATGTGGAATAGTTTCACAAACTCACGCCACCTGGAACACCACAATGTAATGGTGTGTCCGAACGTCATAATCGTACTTTACTAGATATGGTGCGATCTATGATATCTCTTATCAGTATACCACTATCGTTTTGGGGTTATGCATTAGAGATAGCTGCATTCATGTTTAATAGGGCACCATCTAAAATCCGTTGAGACGACACCGTATGAACTATGGTTTAGCAGTAAACCTAAGCTGTCGTTTCTTAAAGTTTGGAGTTGCGATGCTTATATGTAAAAGGTTTTCAACCTGATAAGCTCGAACCCAAATCGGAGAAGTGCGTCTTCATAGAATACCCAAAGGAAACTGTTGGGTACTCCTTCTATCACAGATCCGAAGGCAAAACATTCGTTGCTAAGAATGGATCCTTTCTAGAGAAGGAGTTTCTCTCGAAAGAAGTGAGTGGGAGGAAAGTAAGAGCTTGATAAGGTAATTTGTACCTTCTCCCGAATTGGAAAGTATCACAGAAATCAGTTCCAGTGATTCCTACACCAATTAGTGCGGAAGCTAATGATGATGATCATGAAACTTCAAGATCAAGTTACTACAAAAACCTCGTAGGTCTTCCAGAAGTACAGTCCGCACCAGAGTGGTACGGTAATCCTGTTCTGGAAGTCATGTTACTAGACCATGATAAACCTACGAACTATAAGGAAGCGATGATGAGCCCAGATTCCGCGAAATGGCTTGAGGCCATGAAATCTGAGATGGGATCCATGTATGAAAACAAAGTGTGGACTTTGATTGACTTGTTCGATGATCAGCAAGCCATGTTAAATGAATGGATCTTCAAGAGGAAGACGGACACTGATAGTAGTGTTACTATCTACCAAGCTCGACTTGTTGCGAAAGGTTTTCAACAAGTTCAAGGTGTTGAATACGATGAGATTTTCTCACTCGTATCGATGCTTAAGTTTGTCTGAATCATGTTAGCAATTGCCACATTTTATGAAATCTGGCAAATGGATGTCAAAACTGCATTCCTTAATGGATTTATTAAAGAAGAGTTGTATATGATGCAACTAGAAGGTTTTGTCAATCCTAAAGGTGCTAACAAAATGTGCAAGCTCCAGCGATCCATCTATGGACTGGTGCAAGCATCTCGAGTTGGAATATACGCTTTGATAAGTTGATCAAAGCATATAGTTTTATATGGACTTACGATGATGCCTGTATTTACAATAAAGTGAGTGGGAGCACTACAGCCTTTTTGATTAGTATATGTGAGTAACATATTGTTGATCAGAAATGATGTAGAATTTTTCTGCAAAGCATAAAGGAGTGTTTTAAAGGAGTTCTTTAAAAATAAAAGACCTCAGTAAAAGCTACTTACATATTGAGCATCAAGATCTATTGAGATAGATCAAGACGCTTGATAAGATTTTCAATGAGTACATACCTTGGCAAGATTTTGAAATAGTTCAAAATGGACCAGTCAAAGAAAGAGTTCTTGCATGTGTTGCAAAGGTATGAAATTGAGTAAGACTCAAATCCCGACCACAACAGAAAATAGAAAGAGAATGAAAAGTCATTCCCTATGCCTCACTCATAGGTTCTATAAAGTATACTATGCTATGTACTGGACCTATTGTATACCTTGCTCAAATTTGGCAAGGAGTACAATAGTGATCTAGGAGTAGATCATCGACATTGGTCAAAAATATCCTTAGTAAAGACTAAGGAGATGTTTCTCGATTATGGAGGTGATAAAAGAGTTTGTTGTAAAAGTTACATCGGTCAAAATTTTACACCGATCCAGATGACTCTAAGTCTCAATCTGGATACATATTGAAAGTGGGAGCAATTAGCTAGAGTAGCTCCGTGCAAGAGCATTGTGGACATAAAATATTTGCAAAATACATATGGCTCAATATGATGCACCCGTTGACTAAGCTTCTCTCACGAGCAAAACATGATCACACCTTAGTACTCTTTGGGTGATAATCACATAGCGATGTGAACTAGATTATTGACTCTAGTAAACCCTTTGGGTGTTGGTCACATAATGATGTGAACTATGGGTGTTAATCATATATAGATATGAATATTGGTGTTAAATCACATGGCGATGTGAACTAGATTATTAACTCTAGTGCAAGTGGGAGACTGAAGGAAATATGCCGTAGAGGCAATAATAAAGTTATTATTTATTTCCTTATTTCATGATAAATGTTTATTATTCATGCTAGAATTGTATTAACCGGAAACATGATACATGTGTGAATATATAGACAAACATATAGTCACTAGTATGCCTCTACTTGACTAGCTCATTAATCAAAGATGGTTATGTTTCCTGACCATAGACATGTGTTGTCATTTGATTAATGGGATCACATCATTAGGAGAATGATGTGATTGACATGACCCATCCGTTAGCTTAGCACTTGATCGCTTAGTATTCGCTATTGCTTTCTTCATGACTTATACATGTTCCTCGTAACTATGAGAATTATGCAACTCCGTTTACGGAGGAACACTTTGGTACTACCAAACGTCACAACGAATCGGGTGATTATAAAGGAGTACTACAGGTGTCTCCAAAGGTACATGTTGAGTTGGCGATTTGAGATTAGGTTTTGTCACTCCAATTGTCGGAGAGGTATCTCGGGCCCTCTCGGTAATACTCATCACTTAAGCCTTGCAAGCATTATAACTAATGAGTTAGTTATGAGATGACGTATTCTGTAACAAGTAAAGAGACTTGCCGGTAACGAGATTGAACTAGGTATTGGATACCGACGATCAAATCTCGTGCAAGTAACATACCGATGATAAAGGAACAACGTATGTTGTTATGCGATTGATCGATAAAGATCTTCAGAGAATATGTAGGAACCAATATGGGCATCCGGTCCCGCTATTGGTTATTGATCGAGAACGGTTTTAGGTCATGTCTACATAGTTCTCGAACCCGTAGGGTCCGTGACGCTTAACGCTTTAGCTGACGATATAGTATTATATGAGTTATACATGTTGGTAACGAATGTTGTTCGAGTCCCTGATGAGATCATGGACATGACGAGGAACTCCTAATGGTCCGAAATAAAGTTTGATATATGGAATAATAGTGTTTGATCTCCTAAGGGTTCCGAATTCACCTAAGGGGTTCCGGATGTTTCGAAATGTTTGGGTATGAGAACACGTTATTTGGGCCAAAGGGAAAGCCCACAAGGTTTTGGAAAGCGCAAAGGAAGTTTTATGAGTCAGAGGCGACGCCGAGGTCCTCGGCGTCGGGTCCAGACGCCGAACCTGGCGTCGGCCCTAGAGTCCGAGAAGGACTCTTGCCTTCGGTGAAACCGACTTTGTGGAGGCTTTTACTCCAAGTTTCACCCCAAGGCTCAACATATAAATAGAGGGTAGGGCTAGCACCAAAGACACATCAAGAAACACCAAGCCGTGTGCCGGCAACCCCGTCCCCTCTAGTTTATCCTCTGTCATAGTTTTCGTAGTGCTTAGGCGAAGCCCTGTGGAAATTGTTCTTCACCAACACCGTCACCATGCCGTCGTGCTGCCGGAACTCATCTACTACTTCGCCCGTCTTGCTGGATCGAGAAGGCGAGGACGCCATCGAGCTGAACGTGTGCGTAACTTCGGAGGTGCCGTATGTTCGGTACTTGGATCGGTCGGATCGTGAAGACGTCGACTACATCAACAGCGTTGAAAAACGCTTCCGCTTAGCGATCTTCAAGGGTATGAAGATACACTCCCCCTCTCGTTGCTATACCATCACCGTGATCTTGCATGTGCGTAGGAAATTTTTTGAAATTACTACGTTCCCCAACACCGACAAGCCTGGCGGGGCAATCTTGGACTCGTCCTCGGGGCGGCATCGACCTGGCCAGACTGTCCTGCCTGGCAAGGGACATCTTCCTATGGTGATGCTCTCCTGTCTTGTATGATAACTTGGTCTTCTTAATCCGCTCCTTGATCTCACGAAGAGTGGTTTCTCAGGCTTGGCCTTGTGGTATATGCATGTGACCGGCATGCGATGTCATCACGCTTGTGTATAAGTCTGGTCAACAAGTGCATATGTTTGTTGTACCGACACAAGCCTATTAGTTTTATTAAGAATCGACCCTCCTAGCATAGGTAACGTACCGACACAAGTAACAAAATCTTGAATAATGCCTTTTCCAATAATGTTACCACTACCCAAACGGAGTTTTTAGTGTGCATGATAGTAGGTTCTTTTTTAAGAGGATCATCATTAGCAAATTCATCAAGATTATTACTAGTTTCTTCAACGATAACCTCCCCAGAATCAGACATGATGGCAAGCAAGCAATCTAGCATACAAGCAAACAAAAAGCATACGAAAAAAGACGAACGGAAAGAAGGCGAATAAAAAGGCAAATATTTTTGTGTTTTTCTAAAAATATTTTATAAGTGGGGGAGAGGAAAACGAGAGGCAATGGAAAATAATGTTAGTGCAAGAGATGAGAGTTTATGATAGGTACTTGGTAGGCTTGATGTAGAACCTCCCCGACAACAACGCCATAAATTATTTCTGCTACTTCTTGAGCTTGCGTTGATTTTTCCCTTGAAGAGGAAAGGGTGATGCAGCAAAGTAGAGATAAGTATTTCCCTCAGTTAAGAACCAAGGTATGAATCCAGAGGAACACACAAGTCTCCAATAAATGCACCTGCACAAATGAAGAAACTCTTGCACACAACGCAAAAAAGGGGTTGTCAATCCCTTCACGGTCACTAGCAAGGGTGAGATCTAATAGAGATTGCTATAAAAGATAAGAAAAAGTGTAAAATAAAGTAAATACAAATAAATTGCAGAACGGTATTTTTGGGTTTTTGGTTTTATAGATCTAAAAGTAATATGATAAAAATAGACCCATGGGCCATAGGTTTCACTAGAGGCTTCTCTCTTCAAAGAAACATACGATTTGTAAACAAATTACTGTCGAGCAATTGATAGAAAAGCGCAAAGTTATGACAATATTTAAGGCAATGATCATGAATATAGGCATCACGTCCATGACAAGTAGACCGACTCCCACCTGCATCTACTACTATTACAACACACATCGATCGCTATCCAGCATGCATCTAGTGTATTAAGTTAGTAAGAACGGAGTAACACCTTAAGCAGGATGACATGATCTAGAAGGATAGTTCCAATCAATATGGTAAAAGCCTCATCTTTTTATCCTTAAAGGAAGCAATACAAATACGTGCCTCGCTACCCCTACTGTCACTGGGTGAGGACACCGTAAGATTGAACCCATCACAAAGCACCTCTCCCATTGCAACAAAGATCAATCTAGTTTGCCAAACCAAATCAATAGATTGGAGAGAAATACAAAGCTATCTTAATCATGCATAAAATATTTTACAAAATACTCAAATAATATTCATAGACAATCTGATCATAAATCCACACTTCATCGAATCTCAACAAACGCACCGCAAAACAAGATTACATCGAATAGATCTCCAAGAAAATCGAGGATAACATTGTATTTAAGATCGAAGAGAGAGAAGAAGCCATCTAGCTACTAGCTATGGACCCGTAGGTTTGTGGTAAACTACTCACACATCATTGGTACGGCAACAAGGTTGGTGTAGAGGCCCTCCGTGATTGAATCTCCCTCCGGTAGAGTGCCAGAAAAGGCCCCATGATGGGATCTCACGAGAACAGAAGCTTGGGGCGGTGGATAAGTATTTTTGGTGTGCCCTCTAGTATACGGGGAATATTTGGGTATTTATGGAGTTGCGATTAGGGTTAGGGGAGTCCCGAGGGGCCCACAAACCTAGGGGTGCCCCCCTGGGGCGCACCCTGTGAGCTTGTGGCTCCCTCGTGACCCCTTTGGCCCCTCCCGAAGCTTCGTGGTTGTCTTATGGTCCAAGAAAAATCCTCAAAAAGTTTCATTCCATTTGGACTCTGTTTGGTATTGATTTTCTATAAAAGACAAAAACAAGGAAAAAAAGAGCAACTCGCACTGGGCGCTTGGTTAATAGGTTAGTCACAAGAAGATATAAAATAGCAAATTAATGCGTATAAAACATCCAAAATAGATAATATGATAGCATGGAAGAATAACAAATTATACATACGTTGGAGACATATCACTATGTACGTCTAGCTAGGGGCATAAAACAATAATGCTTGTTAGGAGGAAACCCAATAGTTTTCTTATTTTTCTTGTTTTATGTTCTGTTTTCTGGTGTCCACACAATTATGCTACTGTTATCAATGTGTTTTTATGTTTTAATTAGTGTTTTGTGACGCCCGGGTAATCAGGCTACAGTAATCCCGTGTTAACGATGCCACGTCACCTCGGTTATTGTTGATAATCCCACGTTAGATCAAAACAGATTCAAATTCTAAATTTGAATTAAAGTTAAAACAATTAAAGTTTTCAAAAGTCAAGACTAAAATGTTCGATGTGTTGAAAATATTCCCTAACTATTTGTCATGAAGAAACCATGTTTTTATATAAGTCCTATATTTTTAAAATGAGCTAAAACAGTAGAGAAAGTAAAGAAAAAGAAAAAATAAAACAGAAAACAAAACTAAAAAAGAGAGAAGAGCCCCAGACCAATCGGGCCAAACGCCCACCGGTAAGCCCACCGGCCCGACCGCCCGCCCCACCCCTTATCCCGAAACCCTAACCCAGCCTCACCACGGTCACCCCCACTTCCCACTCCTTCGATCCCTCCCCGTGCGATCGAGTGCGCCCGAGCCCCGACGCACATCGCGCGCCCCCGACACCAATCACCGGCGCCGCCTCCCTGCCGGACAGGCCATCCTCGACCTCCTCGTCGTCGACCCCCTCTCCCTCGCCTTTTGCTCGATCCCGACCGATCGGAGGGGCCGCCCACGTCCTCGAGCTACTCGGCCTTGGCGCCGAGCTGCTCATCCTCGCCGATCTGGCGCCCCGAGCCGAGGGCTTGATCCGCTCCCCCATCGCCGCCGTGCTCGCCATCGTGTTCGGCGCCCGGTGTCCGCCTCCGCCGTCGTCGCTTGCAGCACCGCCACCATCGCCTCGACCCAGACGACGCCTCCTCGACCCCGACGCGCCTCCTCCCGCCGTGACTTTCCCGTGATCGGGCCTCCTTCAACGCGGTGAGAAAACCCCTCTGTCTCTCCTCTGTCGCACGTCGACCACCGCGCCTCCTCGCTCCGCCAGGCCGCCTGGCTCCTCCTCGATTCGCCGTGTGCTCACTTCTGCGCCCTGCTCGCCTCGCCACCACTGCAACGCCCACCCGCCGTTGCCCGCCGGGCGACCGCTCTCGCTGCCCCGCCAACCGGCCGACGCCGCCGCCTTGATTTGGCATTGCGCTCATGAGCATGCGCCAAGCGGCAAGTGACAGCGCCGTTCGCATACATGCCCGCTAAGGCCTCCGTGCCTTTGACATGTGGGCCGCCCAGAACGTTTTTTTTAAGAAAAAAAAAAGAGAAGAATTAGAAAAATATTAATTAATTAATTAATTAATTAATTAGATAATTAATTAACTTAATTAGATCTGCTAATTAACCTAATTAACTCTGCTTAGATAACTAATGATTAATTAACTAGTTAATTAGGTTTAGTTAAACTGTGACTATGACATGCGGGACCCACGCGTAGTTGACTCGATCACCAACAAAGATTATTCTTGGCGACGCCATGACAACATGCCGACGCCACCTTTACTATTCTCGATAGTGTTAAAATAAATAATTAAATAAATCCTAAAATGATTTAAATCTTTTAAAATTAATAGAAAATAAATCGTAGCCCGGATGGAAAAACTTTGTACATGAAAGTTGCTCAGAACGACGAGACGGATCTGATACGCAGCCCGCTCATCCGCCACACGCCCCTAACATAGTGAACTCTGCAACATTTCCCCTCCGGTTCATCTCGTCTGAAAACACGGAACACCGGGGATACTTTCCCGGATGTTTTCCCCCTTCACCGATATCACCTCATACCGCGTTAGAACACGTCTAGCTCTATTTGTTGTCCTGTTATGCTCTTGCTTGCTATGTATTTACTGTCTCTTCCCCCCTCTTCTCTCCGGTAGACTCAGAGATCGCGGCGATGTTCTTGTGATCAACTACGTCACCGATGACCTTCCTTGTCTGAGCAACCAGGCAAGCCCCCCCTTGATCACCAGATATCGCCTATTCTCCTCTATACTGCTTGCATTAGAGTAGTGTAGCATGTTATCGCTTCTGATTGATCCTATTCGATGCATAGCCCGACATTGTTGCTACATCTGTTGATACCTTACCTGCAATCCTAAATGCTTAGTATAGGATGCTAGCTTATCATCATTGGCCCTACATTATTGTCAGTCTGCCTTGCTATACTATCGGGCCGTAATCACTTGGGAGGTGATCACGGGTATATACTACATACATACATACTATACAGATGGTGACCAAAGTCGGGTCACTCGCTGAGTACCCGCAAGTGATTCGATGAGGGGGCCGAAAGGACAGTGGCTCCATCCGGTAGAGGTGGGCCTGGTACCCGACGGCCCCGATCGTTACTTTGTTGCGGAGCGACAGGCAGGTTGAGACCACCTAGGAGACAGTGGGCTGGCCTGCTCGTGTTCGTGGATACTTAACACGCTTAACGAGATCTTGGTATTTGATCCGAGTCCGCCATTTGGTCTATACGCACTAACCATCTACGTGGGAGTAGTTATGGGTATCCCGTCCGTGGTATCACCGAAGCCTTCTTGACGTCACGACGAGCGCGCGCCCGGATTGGACTGCGTTAACGCAACTTCCTTTGTAATGGAGGTTGCTAGGTCTGCTTCCGGCGCCCTACGAAGCGTGTGTGTGTGCTTTCGGGCGATGGGCCTGCACCCTGCGCTTTTAGGTTTAGACCGGCGTGTTTGACCTCTCGGTTGTGCCTAGGTGGGGCTGCGACGTGTTGATCTTCCGAGGCGGGCATGACCCAGAAAGTGTGTCCGCCAAATGGGATCAAGCGTGTTGGGTTATGTGGTGCACCCTGCAGGAAGTTAATCTATTCAATAGCCGTGTCCCTCGGTAAAGGACGACCGGAGTTGTACCTCGACCTTATGACAACTAGAACCGGATACTTAATAAAACACACCCTTCCAAGTTCTGACAGACAACCCGGTGATCGCTCTCTAACAGGCAACGAGGAGAGGATCGCGGGTAGGATTATGCTATGCCGTACTCTTGGAGATGCTACCGAGATGCTTCTTGGAGATGCTACTTGGCAATGCTACTTAGAGGACTTCATCTACTCTCTTCTACATGTTTGCAAGACGGAGGCTGCGAGGCGTAGTCTTGACGGGATTAGCTATCCCCTCTCATTCTCGCATTCTGCAGCTTCACCCACCGATATGGCCCCTTTACACATATACCCATGCATATGTAGTGTAGCTCCTTGCTTGCAGTACTTTGGATGAGTACTCACGGTTGCTTTCTCCCCTTTTTCCCCTTTCCTTTCTTTACGGTTGTCGCAACCAGATGTCGGAGCCTGGGGCGACGCCACCGTCGATGACGACTACTACTGGAGGTGCCTACTACTACGTGCGAGTGCTTGGCGATTTACCACCAGAGTAGTTAGGAGGATCCTGCAGGAGGCCCGCGCCTCTTCGATCTGATCCCGTTTGTGCTAGCCTTCTTAAGGCAAACTTGTTTAACTTATGTCCGTACTCAGATATTGTTGCTTCCGCGACTCGCCTATGATCGAGCACTTGTATTCGAGCCCTCGAGGCCCGGCTTGTATTATGATGCTTGTATGACTTATTTTACTTTTAGAGTTGTGTTGTGATATCTTCCCGTGAGTCCCTGATCTTGATCGTACACGTTTGCGTGCATGATTAGTGTACAATTAAATCGGGGGCGTCACATGTTTGCTCCAAGTAAAGCCTTTGGGATGATTTAGTTGATAGTTGACTTGATTCTGTGAAAAAACAGAAACTTTTGCGCCCAGTACTGGGAATGTTTAAATTCACTGGAAAGTGACTAAATTCCAAATTTTTACATGTCATTTATATACAAATTTCCATGTTTTCCTAATTCTCAAAAAATTTGGAGTTACATGTATTACATTTGATCAACTTATTACAGACCGTTCTGTTTTTGACAGATTCTGTTTTCGTTGCATAGTCTGCTTGTTTTAATGATGCTATGGATTATATCGAGGGGTATAAGTCATGGAGAAGTTAGAATACATTAGGTATTATGCAATATAAAATATGAATGGGTTCATGATGTAGGGCGGAACCCTAGGGGCCGATCTTTCACGTTTGGAGTGGATCCTACAGGGAAACACGAAGAACGCGTAGAAAACACAAAGGGGAAAACACGGGGAGGAACGAGAGAATCACTCAACCGACAAGTATCGACAACACATGTGCTAGATCACCGAACACAAAGAGATACACGAGATCCAAACTAAGGTAGAGGATTCAAAGGAACCGTTCTTCTCCGTACAGAGGTCTTGATGATCTTCCCTAAAAGGGGTCTTGAATCCGCTTGGGGGATATTCTCCGAAGAGGTTGTGAACTCTGAGGAGAAGTATCCAAGTGGATGAGCAAGGCTCTCACACAAATATGAGCTAATCCAACGCTAACCCTAATACGAAGCTAGGAGATGAGTATATATAGTGCTAAGCCACGAAGGGGTAAGTGGGAGAGGATACATGGGGCGAAAACCCCTTGCACTGCGCGCAGGCAGGCCGGTAGTACCGGTCATGGGGCCGGTAGTTCCGCTGAGAGCTCATGCGGGGCGGTAGTTATGGACGAGGAAGACGGTACTACCGCTGGGAGGTCAGGCGCTGGCTTCTGGAGATGGACGTCGAAGGGGCCAGCGGTTGTACCGGTTGTCGGGGCGGTTGTTCCGGTCTTTAGGCAGAAATCGGTAAAACCGGTGTAGTACCGGCCTTGCTCCGCTCGATCACAGAAGGTGGGCCGGTTGTTGGGCGGTAGCTGGCCGGTTGTTCCGCCCGGGCGGTGGTTGGGCGGTTGTTCCGGTCCTTTTGGGCTGGGCAGATCATCTACATGCTCTTGATGTTCGTCTTGCGTCGTAACTTCTCCTTGGTTACTTTCTTGGTACCTAAGCACACAAAGCATCTCCGTTTGAGGTAGTAGCCATGTCTCAAGTGGGTCAAAGGGAAGTTCAGCAAGGAGAGAGTTAACCTCGGATTGAATAGCACGTGCTCGAGCTCTCGTCATGGGTCCACTTGGAGCTTGAGTAGTCGAAGTAGTATCCATGGGGATGACCGTAGGATGCTCCGCATCATCTCCCCTCCCTTGGGAAAAATCCGACCTCAGATCGAAATCCTCATCACCATGGTACGGGGAGAGATCGGAGACGTTGAAGATGTCGCTCACGTTGTACTTGTCGCGTGCGAGGTCGATCTTGTAAGCATTGTTGTTGTAGCGTGCTAGCACCTTGAAGGGTCCGTCGGCTCGAGGGAGAAGCTTGTACTTGCGTTCGTTGGGGAAGCGGTCCTTGCGAAGGTGTAGCCACACTAAGTCTCCAATGTTGAATGTCTTGGGTTGCTTGTTGACGTTGAGCTTGGACGCTAGTCGTTGTACTTGGCGCTCGATGGTGTGCCTTGTATCCTCATGCATCTTCTTGATGTAGCTTGCCCGTGCACTCGCATCCATGTTGGTGCGCTCTTGTAGAGGAAGAGGTAGAATGTCCAATGGTGATAAGGGGTTGAGGCCGTAGACGACCTCGAAGGGGGACTTGCCGGTAGTCGAATGTCTTGCACGGTTGTAGGCGTACTCGGCGATGGGTAGAAACTCCTCCCACTCCTTGATGTTCTTCTTGATCAACACGCGAAGTATAGTGGATAGTGTCCGGTTCGTCACCTCCGTTTGGCCGTCGGTTTGAGGATGGTATGCGGATGAGAACAAGAGCTTGATTCCGAGCTTGGCGCATAGCATCTTCTAAAAGTAGCTCAAGAACTTGACTTCATGATCGGAGACGATTGTCTTTGGTACTCCATGTAGGCGCAAGATTTCCCTACAAAAGAGATTTGCAACATGTGAAGCATCGTCTATCTTGTTGCAAGGAATGAAATGTGCCATCTTAGAAAATCGGTCGACAACAACAAACACGGAATCCTTTCCATTTTGAGTTCTAGGCAAACCAAGTACAAAATCCACGCTAATGTCTTCCCAAGGTTGATAAGGAATATGAAGAGGCATGTAAAGACCATGGGATTGAGCTTTAGACTTAGCTTTGCGACATGTAGAGCATCGGGTGGTGAAGCGTGAGATGTCGCGGAACATCTTGGGCCAAAAGTAGTTCTTGGAGAGCGTGGCGAAAGTCTTGTCACGTCCGAAGTGTCCCATGAGTCCACCTCCATGAGCCTCTTGCAAAAGGAGCAAACGAAGAGACGACTCGGGAATGCATAGTTTGTTAGCTCTCATAATATAACCATCCTTGATGTAATATTGTTCCCAAGATGTATGCGTCAAACATTTAGCATAATGAGTTGCAAAAGATGGATCATTAGCATACAAGTCTTTTATGTGCTCAAAGCCAATAACATTCAACTCAAGTTTAGTGACAAGCATGCATATGCGTGAAAGTGCATCCGAAACTACATTTTCCTTACCCTTAATGTACTTGATCACATAGGGGAAAGATTCAATAAATTCACTCCATTTGGCATGATGCTTGTTCAACTTATTTTGGCATTTTAAGTACTTTAGCGTTTCATGATCGGTATGGATGACAAACTCATGAGGTCTAAGATAATGTTCCCAAACATGTAGTACACGCACTAAAGCATACAATTCTTTGTCATATGTGGGATAGTTAAGTTGAGCACCGGAGAGTTTTTCACTAAAATATGCAATGGCTCGTTTTTCTTGCATCAAAACTCCGCCAATTCCGATACCACTTGCATCGCAATGAACCTCAAAAGTTTTGTCAAAGTTGGGCAAAGCAAGAATCGGAGCATGAGTAAGCAAACACTTGAGCTCATCAAAAGCGGTGGATTGCAAAGATCCCCAAACAAAAGGAGCATTCTTCTTACTCAAGGCATGCAAAGGAGCGGCAATTGTGCTAAAATCTTTCACAAAACGACGATAAAAACCAGCAAGACCAAGAAAACTACGCACTTGTTGCAAATTGGTGGGTTGGGGCCAAAATTTTATTTGCTTCAATTTTAGTTTCATCAACATGGACACCCTTGGAAGATACAACGAAACCCAAGAAAACCACTTTGTCAACACCAAATGTGCACTTTTTCATGTTTGCATAAAGGCTTTCCTTGCGAAGGGTTTGCAAAACAGCCCTAACATGATTAAGATTTTCTTTCATGGTTTTGCTAAACACAAGAATATCATCAAAGTAAACCACAACAAAGACTCCAATATAAGGGCGAAGCACATAATGCATGAGACGCACGAAAGTACCGGGAGCCTCCGATAAACCCATAGGCATAACTAACCACTCATATAGGCCAAATTTGGTTTTGAAAGCAGTTTTCCATTCATCACCCTCTTGAATGCGGATTTGGTAATAGCCACTTTTAAGATCAATTTTGGAGAAAAAGTTGGCTCTGCTAAGTTCATCAAGCATATCATCTAAGCGAGGAATGGGATGCCTATATCGAACGGTGATAGCATTTATAGGTCTACAATCGGAACACAAGCGGAAACTTCCATCGGGCTTAGGCACAAGTATAACCGGAATGGCACAAGGGCTTAAGCTTTCACGTACATGACCGTTCTCGATTAGTTGTTGTACTTGCCGTTGAATCTCCTTGGTTTCTTCAGGATTGACACGGTATGGAGCTTTGTTTGGAAGTGGCGCTCCGGGGAAGAGGTCGATTCGATGCTCAATGCCTCGTAGAGGAGGTAGACCCGGAGGTAGCTCATCGGGGAAAACATCTTGAAATTCCTGCATAAGAGACCGAAACACCAAAGGTAGCTCGTGAGTGGTGTTAGTTTTTGGTTCTCCATCCTTGCACACAAGGACAAAGTGCATCACACTCGATGGGTTCTCACACACTTCTCTCATCTCACTTTTTGTGGCAAATAGTATGAGGTTCTTCTCTCTAGGCGAAGAGGCGCTCAAGTTTGGCTTGTGGCCCTCACTCACTTTTTGGTGGATGTCTTTGTGACTCTTCTATCTATTGTGGTTGGCTTGCTTGTCGGCTATCACTTGACTAGGAGACATAGGTCGTGGCACATATCCCTTCCGTTTCATCTTGAAGCTATAGTGGTTGGTACGCCCGTTGTGGAAGACACCACGGTCGAATTGCCATGGTCAACCAAGGAGGAGGTGGCAAACGGTCATTGTGACCACATCACACTCCAAAGTGTCCTCATATGCACCTATTTTGAAGGAGACTTGGACCGTATGTTCAACTCGTATGGTGCCGGAGTCACTTAGCCATTGAACCTTGTAGGGGTGCGGGTGCTTCCTCTTGACCAATTGAAGCTTGGAGCATAGTTCTTCACTTGCCAAGTTGTGGCAACTACCTCCGTCGATGATGACCTTGACGGACCTTCCATTGATGCTGGCTTTTGTGTGGAAGATGTGGCATCGTTGGTCTTCTTCTTGTTCATGTTGAAGAGTGAAGACCTTGGAGACAACAAGAGCGGGACTCGTATCTTCATCACAAAAGACTTGGTCATCTTCATCTTCATTCACTCGCCTATGCATGGCCACTTGCTCAATAGCTTCCATTTCATCTTCACTCATTGAGTCGTAGGTACCATCGTCGTTGAGGATCATGGTGCGCTTGTTTGTGCATTCATAGGACTTGTGGCCTCCGCCGCCGCAAGTGAAACACTTGAAGGAGCTTGTCTTGACGGTCTCATCGGTCGGAGTAGATGAAGAAGCACACGGATTGAAGTTGCTTGTAGTAGGAGGAAAATGACTTGAATTTGTCGAAATTTTCTTGTAACTTGACTTGTCGTCGTTGCTTGGAGAAGGCTTGGTTGATGTCGAAGTTGGAGTAGTTGTGGAAGCTTGGTTATTGGAGAAGCCGTAGGTCTTGGAGGAGTACTTGGCGTACTTTAAGTCATCTTGCACTTGACGCTCCGCCTTTGTAGCTTGATGCACAAGATCAATGAGGTTGGAGTAGGGTTGGAAGTCGGCGATCTTCTTGATGGGATGATTGAGTCCATTCGAGAATCGTGCCATTGTTTGCTCATCATCCTCCGTGACATTGGCTCGAATCATGGCAATCTCCATTTCCTTGTAGTATTCTTCAACACTCTTTGTTCCTTGCTTGAGGAGTTGTAGCTTCTTAAAGAGATCGCGGTTGTAGTAGGTTGGCACAAAACGTGCGCGCATGACATCCTTCATTTGAGCCCAAGTGGTGATTGGAGGTTCACCTCTTGCTTGTCGGCGCTCAAGGACTTGTTCCCACCATATGAGCACATAGTCTTGGAACTCAAGTGATGCCATAGCGATCTTATTCTCTTCCTCATAGTTGTGCAAACGAAAGATTTTGTCGACCTTCAATGCCCATGAGAGGTACTCTTCGGGATCATTGCTTCCATTGAACTTGGGCATTGTGAATTTGAGCTTGCCATAGCGTTGCTCTTCATTGTGTTGTTGGCGATTGTGATGATGATGCCCTTGACGTGGAGGGTAATCATCCTCATGTTGTTCTTGGCGTGGAGGAAGTCCATGATCAACTTGCTCTTGTTGACCTTGACGTTGAGGTGGAGCTTGACGAGCTTGTGAGGGAGCTTGTGTAGCTTGACGTTGGACACGCGGATGGTAGTTCCTCTCTTGGATTTCTTCTCGAAGGGCTTCCTCTTGATTGCGCCGTTCGCGATTGCGGTTGGCGATAGCTCGACTTGATGCTTGAAGGGCACGTTCCGCCTCAAGAGCTTGTGCTTCTCGTTGTTGTTGTTGAAGACATTGAGCCTCGGTGTCTTGTTGCTCTTGGTGTAGACGCGCTCGTTCTTCTTCTTCTTGTCGACGAAGACGTTGTCGTTCTTGAGCTTGAGCAAACGCTACTTGGTTTGATTGAGGACGAGGGACTTGCTCATCGACTTGCTCTTGTGAATGCTTGACGTGTAGCGGGTTGCGAGATGCATGACGGTCTTGACGCGTGGCTCGTCGAAGAGTGTTCGATGATGGTGTACTTGAGCCGGAGAAGGAGTCGTCGGAGTGTCGACTTGAGTGGCTCCGTCTTGAGTATGACGATGTAGAAGGAGGCCGGTTCACCACCAAGGCGCGGATCTCGTCCATTCTTGCATCGTTCTCTTGCTTGTGCGCGTCGAGCTTGTTGTCGAAGTAGTCGCGCGTACGTTGCTCGGAGAGTCGCAAGTCGGTGGTGAGGTTGTCGATGCGGTCGTTCATTGCTTGTTGCTCTTGATGTAACGCTCGTTGTGCACCAAAGAGGTGGCTCTTGGTGACGTATGATGACATGTCATCGTCTTGCTCGATGAAGAGTGGATTGGTAGAAGTACTTGGCATATCCATCATTCTAAGCAAAATGTGAGTGGTAGAAGGAGAAGAACTAATACCAATGTACCTTTGACCGATGTTGAAGATGATAGAGGCAAAGGTGTCCCGTCTTTCGATGAGATGGTGGATTTCGCTTTGGTGGAATTCGACTTTGATGATCCGACTACGAACGTGCGAGGTCGTCGCGCCTTAGCAATCGCTAAACCAACTCCGAGAGGTTATTGACCACGCCGGAGCACTATCAACCTGACCACGAGGGTCTGTTTCCTGCGAGCAATCGAAGAACAAGCAAGAAACTGAGATTGCAATCTGGAAATTGCGAATATAAGATGAAAGCTTTATTGATCAAGGTGAGGTTCTGTGACGCCTTTGTCTGGTCGTTGAACACAAACGAAGTAAGCGAAGTTACAGCTATGGCGAACTTTTAATCTAAACAAAACCCAAAGTCTAAACGACGCCCTAAGGGCTGTATATATGGGGGAAAAGGAGGGAATTTCGTGGCCCTTGAGGATGGGGTCCGAAACCAACCCTAACTCTTGTTTCCCCACACATACGGACTCTAAAAATAGACTATACTTAAGTATTTCGAAATTACATGGGCCTGGCCCAATAATAAGGTGACGCAGCACCTAGAATAGCCTATGGACGAATATTATGAAGTGGCATCTTGTATATTTCGTCCAAGGCTTCATGCACTCCTTATGGTGGCTTCAAAGTCCTGAAATCATCACTTGTAACTCTGTTCTTGATCCTTAGCATGCCATCAACTCCATGCGTGTTCTTGCTCCAATGTTCATCCTTCTCCAAGCTAGGCCCTTCATTTGTAAGCAAAACAAATGTATCCAATTTAGGCAGCATCATATTCTCATGAACATTAGAATCATTACCAAGAAACAAGAGTACCTGGGAATTTAATCGGCGTGCGCGAGCTCTAGTAATTGGTCCCGTATATGTAACAGTAGGGGTTGTGGGTGTAACAATGGTATTGATGTCCTCATCACCCTCCCCTTCTTGAAATGAAGTCGTCCTCGACGGAAGCTCATCTTCCGCACCCAAATAAGGCTTCAAATCTGCAATGTTAAAAGTAGGACTAACCCCAAAATCTGCAGGTAGCTCAAGTTTATATGCATTATCATTTATTTTCTCTAACACCTTAAAAGGACCATCAGCACGTGGCATTAGCTTTGATTTGCGCAAATTAGGAAATCTATCTTTACGCAAATGTAACCAAACAAGACCTCCAGGTGCAAACACAACATGTTTTCTACCCTTATCTCGAGCAAGTTTATATTTAGCATTCATACGCTCAATGTTTTCCTTAGTTAACTCATGCATTTTTAAAATCAATTCAGAACATTCTTTAGCATCAAAATTAACCTTCTCCGAAGATGGAAGAGGCAACAAATCAATAGGTGCACGAGGTAGGAAACCATACACAATTTCAAAAGGGCACATCTTAGTAGTAGAATGCAATGAACGATTATAAGCAAATTCAGTATGAGGCAAGCATTCCTCCCACATTTTCTTATTATTCTTCAAAACAGCCCTAAGCATAGTAGACAATGTTCTATTGACTACTTCAGTTTGTCCATCAGTTTGGGGGTGACAAGTAGTACTAAAAAGCAGTTTAGTCCCCAACTTAGCCCATAAACATAGTGGCTAAGAAATTTAGTATCACGATCTGAAACAATAGTATTTGGCACACCATGCAAGCGAATAATTTCACGAAAGAACAAATCAGCAACATTAACGGCATCATCGCTTTTATGACATGGTATAAAGTGTGCCATTTTCGAGAATCTATCCACGACAACAAATATGCTATCCCTCCCCTTCTTTGTTCGAGGTAAACCTAAAACAAACTCCATAGATATATCCTCCCAAGGAACACTAGGCACAGGCAAAGGCATATATAAACCATGAGGATTGAGTCGTGACTTAGCTTTTTGACATGTAGTGCATCGAGCAATAAAACGCTCAACATCCCGTCGCATCTTTGGCCAAAAGAAATGTGTAGCAAGTACGTCCTCCTTCTTCTTCACGCAAAAGTGTCCCATTAGTCCTCCTCCATGCGCCTCCTGCAACAACAAAACACGAACGGAGCTAGCTGGAATGCATAGCTTGTTAGAACAAAACACAAATCCATCATTAACGACGAACTTGTTCCATGTTCTACCTTCTTTACAATTCTGCAATACATCGCTAAATTCAGCATCATGCACATATTGATCTTTGATGGTCTCCAAACCAAATATTCTAAAGTCAAGTTGTGAAAGCATAGTATAACGACGAGACAATGCATCAGCAATAACATTTTCTTTACCCTTCTTGTTTTTAATGACATAAGGGAAAGTCTCAATGAATTCAACCCATTTAGCATGTCTACGATTCAGTTTAGCTTGACTTTTAATATGCTTCAAAGATTCATGATCAGAATGTATAACAAATTCTTTGGGCCATAAATAATGTTGCCATGTCTCTAAAGCCCGAACAAGAGCATATAATTCTTTATCATAAGTAGAATAGTTCAAACTAGGCCCACTCAATTTTTCAGAAAAGTATGCAACAGGTTTGCCATCTTGTAATAACACACCTCCTAATCCAATTCCACTAGCATCACATTCAAGCTCAAAAGTCTTATTAAAATCAGGAAGTTGGAGTAAAGGAGCATGTGTCAACTTAGCTTTCAATACCGTGAAGGCATCTTCCTATGTGGTACCCCAAACAAAAGGCACATCCTTCTTTGTAAGCTCGTTGAGAGGTGCAGCAATGGTGCTGAAATCTCTCACAAAACGCCTATAGAAACCAGCGAGGCCAAGGAAACTCCTCACTTGTGTGACCGTTTTGGGCTGCGGCCAACTCTCAATAGCTTCAATCTTTGCTTTATCAACTTCAATTCCTGTGGAGTAACAACATAGCCAAGAAAAGATACTCGGTCGAGGCAAAAGGTGCACTTCCCAAGGTTACCAAACAAGCGTGCATCACGTAGAGCATTAAAAACAACACGTAAATGTTCCAAATGTTCTTCCAAAGATTTGCTATAAATCAAGATATCATCAAAATAGACTACCACAAATCGTCCAATGAAAGCACGTAAAACTTCGTTCATTAATCTCATGAAAGTACTAGGTGCATTAGTTAACCCAAAAGGCATGACTAACCACTCATATAATCCAAACTTAGTTTTAAATGCTGTTTTCCATTCATCTCCCAATTTCATACGAATTTGATGGTATCCACTACATAAATCAACTTTGGAGAATATTGTAGAGCCACTCAATTCATCAAGCATATCATCTAGCCTAGGAATAGGGTGGCGATAACGAATAGTAATATTATTAATGCCTCTACAATCAACACACATACGTGATGTACCATCCTTTTTCGGCACTAGAATAATAGGAACAACACAAGGACTAAGGGATTCGCAGATATAACCTTTGTCGAGCAGATCCTGTACTTGATGCATAATCTCCTTCGTCTCCTCTGGATTGGTGCGGTATGGTGCACGGTTGGGTAATGATGCACCGAATTAAGTCAATTTGATGCTCAATCCCTCGAATAGGTGGTAATCCGGTGGCACGTCTTGTGGAAAGACGTCGGTGAACTCTGCAAAATGTTAGTGACAATAGGGGCAAAGAGGAAGGCACGTCCTCGAATGAAAATAATGCCTCTTTGCTCACAAAAGCATAGCAAATAGATTTGCTAAAATCTAGCTCATCAATATCAGATTTGGTGGCAAGTAAACATGCACTTTTCAATTTAATTTCGTAAGCAACAAGAGATGGTTTATTATTAGGCTTCATGTGTTGCTCAAATTCTTTTGCCACAATCTGATTTTCACTCTTATTTTTCTCCTGTTTTGCTTTATTAGCTCTATTAATATCATCTTTCAAAATGGAATCAGGAGTCATAGGAAGCAAAGTAATATTTTTATCCCTATGAACAAGAGTATAATGATTGTTTCTACCATGGTGTACAAAATTCTTATCAAATTGCCATGGTCTACCAAGTAATAAGGAACATGCTTGCATAGGTACCACATCACAATCAACATAATCAGCATATGTAGAGATACTAAAATGCACACGAACGATGACGTGTTACCTTAACCTTGCCGCTGTTGTTGAACCATTGGATGTAGTAAGGATGTGGATGTGGTCTTGTGGTGAGAGATAGCTTCTCAACCATCTCCATGCTAG
Source organism: Aegilops speltoides (assembly GCA_021437245.1). Lineage (NCBI taxonomy): Eukaryota > Viridiplantae > Streptophyta > Magnoliopsida > Poales > Poaceae > Aegilops > Aegilops speltoides. The sequence goes on from CM038144.1 coordinate 211,737,149, forward strand.
CCAAGTTGTTGCAGCTCCCTCCATCTATGATGACCAATAGAACGTTCCTTCACAACTCCGTTGTATGGAACAAATTATGCCTCTGATTTTGCTCACTTGTGTAACCTGCACACTCAAAACACGTTGAGCAACTAAACATTCATACTGTCGGCATCTTGGTAGCCATGTATTGTGTCTCTGATCGTAATCATCTCCACCGTGTTCCTCATGTGTAATAAGAGCCAAAGTCTCCTCATCATAGTCACTAAGCGGTTCATACCCACCATCCTCGTAGCAATCATCACACGCTGAGATTTGCATTCTCTCGAAAATGTCCTCTTCCCTTACAACGACGACAAATAATATCACTTGTGTGCCTGTTGACGCCATGGAAGAAGAAGAGCTCTGTGCAGCCCAGCAGTGTGCTCTTGGCGAGATAGTGGTGGTTGTGCACGCTTTCTTGTATCACGGTTGGGCTGGCACCAAGGAGGTGATGGTGCGGTGGAAGTAGATGATGCACGTGGTGTCCATGATGAAGGTCGACTGCGAGAAAAGTTAGTGCGGCGCCAATGCACATCGATCCTGACTTCACGTTCAGCTTTACAAGCAAGATGGAATAAGCGAGTGATATTATTATAATCCTTATAGTCTAGAAGGGTCTGAATCTCCTATTTAATCCACCCGAAAACGTGCAAGCATAGCTTCATTCTCCTCAACAATACCACATCTAATCAAGCCGTTTGTAATTCACGATAATATTCTTCTACTGAATTTTTCCTTGTCTTAAGCGCTGCAATTTTGAAGTAATTCACGTTGATAATATGGTGGAACCCAACGAGTACGCATAGCAGTTTTCAAAGCAGCCCAAGTAGTGGAACAGGATATAATCTACAATGTTCGACCACCAAACACATGCAAAGCTAGTGAAAGCACAAACAATGACGGCAGGAACACGTCTCTCCTTAGGATATTGTAAACATGTAAATCGTTGTTCAGTTTCTAACTCCCAAGTAAGATATATATCGGGAACATATCTACCCTCAAATGGCGGAATATTCAATTTCAGTTTAGGGAGATGGTCATGATCTCGTACCTGAGGGGGAGCCCTAACATTGCCATTATTTGCATGTGGACGACACGGTGGTTGTGGTGCTGGTGGTTGCACGTAGTTCGATGTTGATCAACCTCATCCTCGTAATCTCCCACATAATCATCCTCCTCGGTACCGGCAGCAGCGATGGCGAGGAGCCAAAGAAGCACCAACAGCGAGTGGCAGTGGCACCAGAATTTTGTCCTGGCTCAATAGGAACACGCTGAGCTCGTCCATACCGATTCGGAAGGGGCGTGGTTGTTGTCGTTCAGAGGTGCGATAGGTGCAGCCGGCGGTGGTTGTGGAAAACGCGAGCAATTCATTAAACTTGCTATCAAGCTTTGTTTCAAACGTCTTCTCAATGCCATCTATCTTCTCCATGGCCTCGTCAAATCTGTTTAGCACATCTTGCACTGTCCACTCATCATTTGCTGAAATTTATCATGTAGCTGTTTGTTAAATCGGGTTCTCCCAATCAGTCTCATCGACTTGTGATCCTACCATGGTTAGCAGCAAATAGAAACACACAAGAATATGATCCTCAGACTACTAAGAAGTGGTGGTGGTGTATCACAAACCCGTCAAGCAAATCTCAAATTCTTACCAGTTCTTACCCAAAGCGGCGGTGACCGCAACCGTGGTAGTCAAAACTCTCAAAGCTTGGATAGGCGATTACGAGAGAGTCCAACGCACGGCGTAGATGTATGTGGAGCTGGGAAGGCTTATAATATGGTAGCAAAAAGGGTTGACAATAATTAATTCAGAGATGCAAAGTTGAATAAGCGCTCAACGACGGTCTTGTGCTGGTCCTAGGCTAGACATGCTAGAGGCGAGCCTAGAACACCAACAAAATCACGGCGCGACACGTAAACAAGGGAGGAGCACACTCTGATTTTTTTTTTCTTTTTTTGCACTTTTTTCTCTTTTGTTTTTGCTCCGCAACAAATTTTTTTCGAAAAAGTCTACAAATGGTCTAAAAACTGCCTAGCCAGAATTTTCCAGACTTTTTGTCGAAAAAGTCTACAAATGGTCGAAAAAGTCTACAATTTTTTTTTTGAAACTGGAACTATTTTTCTTCTGCGGATGGCTCGGAAGTTGGGGAGTCCTCCGCTGTCACGACTCGGAGTATCGCGTGATCTAGAAATCGAGAACAATGCAACAATTACTGGACTCGGACTAGGACTGGTGGCGGAGATGAATCTGGTGGAACTCGAGCGGTGGCGGAGATGAATCTGGTGGAAAGCGGGATTCCTATTCAACCCCTTGGCTTTTATCTCCAAATGCCCTTACCATTAATTTAATAACAAATGGAATTGTGAGGAAAAATAGTTCATCCGTCAAATGCAAACCCATTATTCTCAAAATGAAACACACCTCATACTGCAAGTTTTTAGGCCAAAAGCCTTGTTTGAAACAACCTTTCCTTTACTCTTGTGGCGAAAAATTGATTTGAACCAATCCCAAATTGTCTTTAGAATTAACATCAAATTCCTCCATGTTTCAGGAAAGATAACAACGAAACATTAAATTTCCTATTTTGTTCTATGTATAAATCAATACCACAAATTGACATGCTTTAAAGCTTGCACCTTAAGCATCATGTCACTCTTGTTCGAATTATCGTAAGACACTGAGTTGACTAATTGCCTTTCAGTACTGATATTGACTTCACAATCTGCCTTTAGGATGAAATCCACGATAGACATAGTTTGAACATACCACGGTTACCTTTTGACAGCAATAAACACAGTTCTCTAAATCACCATCATTTATATTTTATTGATTATGAAATCATTCACATGCTCATCAAATGTGCTTTCAAATCCATTCAATATAAACATGCTTGTCATCAATATTTGAAAGATAATGACTTCAACTTAGACAACAGTCTTATGAAGCTACCATTGTATGCCATAATAAATGCTTTATTACTGCATACATCAACTCCAATGTTACGCATGACCTTCAAATAGTGCTCAATTTGCAATGACATCATCAATTATTAATTAGTCTGCACAACATAGCGTCCACTGTCAAACTATCCATGTTCATATGCATCATGAGATATGGGATTCATCAACTAGTTCAACCTTCTTGTACAATATATCGACCAATATCAAAATTCATCAATCATATCAGACAACTAAAGATCCAAGCTTTATGAATAAGTTGCAACTTACTCATTACGCCATGATTCTCACATGCTTCAATCATATGAGATCGATCCAACATCAGTAAGCAATCTGAATCACTTCAATATGACATATAGCTGAATGCTTCACAATCTTGAAATAATCTTATATTACTGAAATCATGTCGTCACTATTAAATTAGGTACAATCAAACGACCAATGTACTACACTTACCATAATCGCAGAAACAACACATTTTCGAATTACATTACATTTGCATCAATGTGCCTTTGCACATCGTGTACAACACGGATCATCAGTCAATTGATGTCTAAATGATCAACTGTTAATTGTATATCCACATGATGTCAACCTAATGCAATTAACCATAGATTATACTAAAGCAGCAGTCAATTGGAAACCTAATTTAGCTAACATGGATATTACAACAATTCGAATCCCACATCACTGCTCCAACTGATTGTTTAGGAAATCTGACAGATAGTACTACTCCCTATATACAAGTCTAGATCAATTTTAGCATGTCAAACATCCTTTACCGAGTCGCTAATTCCATTCTAAGATGTCAATCGTGTGTGTACTGGAATAGCATTTCATTTATGCATTAGAAGTACTCCAAATCATCGTACCTTTGCACACCTAATCATGTAAAGCTCAATCAGAATCTCATCTTGATGGGCTACGAAGTGTAACACTCGAAGAATTCCTAATTGCTATATGCAAACTCAAATTCATGCGGTACTGTTAGCAGATCTATCACAAATCTCATCATACATACCAGACTTAAGTATATGTGAACGTCACGTGAAATACTAAGTCGCTAACTCTATAATACCAACTTAATGTATTCTCTTAACACAAAATTATCAACCTTGACATAAGCCGATCACATCTACCAACTACTCCTTGTAATGTGCTAATATAAATCATGCACTACTTTCGATGTTACTACAATTCTGGTGACCATAAATCACCATGTGTTAATTGGAGATCATTTACTAGGAGCTTATGTGACAATCTTAATCATCCAATTTCAATTGCTACATCGCTTTTCTACGATTCATCCTCATTAGTTCAATCAGTTAATGACGTTGTCTGCATTGAATACTCCATCACATTGTCCAATGTTCGAATCTTCGAACATGTACAGCAATTTGAACACATCGCATCATCGATCATGCTAGATCACCGCATAAAATTGCTCTAACCAAATTGTGACCATCCAAATGTGTCAGACTGAAATACGATGTGCTACAAAGTTAGATGAGCATGTGAAACTCTACTACAAATCTGACAATACCCATATTAATACCATCTCCATGCTAAGCTTCTGTAACGATACTTATTAACATGAATTCACTTTAATTGATTCATTGATAATACATTGTGTAATATGCTTATAGCTCTTTCATATCGCCATTCATGATAAGTCATTCATCCTCAAATTCCATACGAAATTGACACATAAAAGCGTATCAATTTATAATATCGTCATAACAATTAGCATCCTTGACTAAGAAGATTATCCGATATTAATGTCACCATTTCATGGCTGTCTATACAATAATCGCAGAATCAATTAAATTCATCACACTGCAAACGCATCTCAATTGCAATTGGAAGTAATTAGTATTAGTCAAGTATTAGAAGTGCATAGACATTATCTTACTTTCATTAATCGAATCTAGGAATTAGCTTAGCATCGTTTAACCTTAGACATCTTCACTTGACTTCGTGAATGTATCATATTCGATCAGAAAATGTTCACCTGTGCTAAATCGACTGTGCAACAGACGTAGAATTCTGGCATCGATTCAGAAAGTCGACTATCTCATTACACCATTTATCCAACAAACTACTAATGGTGAGCCATACTACTTAATGTAATCTGACATATGAAATCTGGTCAGCTATTACTACTCAATGCTTTCTGCCCAGAATTGCTTAGCTTCCATCACTCAGTCTATTGTTACGAATCTTAACATGTTAGCATAGCTTCAACACTTAGAGAGCAATTTAATGTTTGTGTCAGAATTACTCTCTAGCTTGCATGTCCAAATAGTACTTATCAAATTCAGTCAACTCCATAGACTCAACATCGTACGACAACATGGATGCGATATTGCATCACTCAAATTCGGTTGCAAGCAGTTATCAATGGCTAACCATTAGCAATGTCAACTACCCATTAAACAGGCCTACGCTCAATTTGACATGAATATAACAGTGTGCATGCTTACCACATTACCACATATATACGAATGAATTGCTCAACTGCTCACCAACCATTCTACAATTGTCGCGATCATAGTCATTACTTACTCACTATTGCATCTTACTAGATCTTCAGCCATGAATATCATCCGATTATAGGTTGTTACACAACTGATGTCCTGACCATAGAGAGCTTCATGTATGAAGTCCGCAATTATGTCTGAATTTCCGTACGATATGATGACATGTCGTGATGACACTCGGCAAATTGTTCGAATCATTGGTGGTACCTCAATTCGGAACCTCAGCTAGAATCACCGATAAATACGCAGTCATAGTGATTAAATGTCGCTGCAAATTGCATTTGTCAGCTATTGCCATATACAGCATGCATATCACAAAATGACACTCGTCAAACTAGTTCGTCACGTAATTTTCAACCTATCCTATCAGTGATGCTACTCTCTCATATGATCTCTACTTGTACTGTGAGGATCATCGAATTCTTTACAATCCAAGATAAAAGTCATTGTGCATTAGTGCAATCTATAATCACATTCTGACCTCTGGCGAATTAGCTGTCAAAGACAACTACGATAAAAATAGAACACAATGCCGTCAATTATCGTAATTCAGCTCATTCTATTGCTGGACTTGCTAATTTCTATCATGCTAATAACAATATATAGGCTAATATGGCAACAAGTCATATGCCAACATTGCACAAATCCATATTGACTTGAGCTGGCCAACTATCACTTGTATTGAGAAATCACTCTGTAGATTAGATTGCCTAACTAGTATTGCAACTGACTAACACATATATAGACCGGTTGATCAATCTCTAACATCATGATTGCAAAACAACTGCCAATATACAGACTCCTTATACGCTGATATACGTTTGTCAATTAGATGATCTAGATTGCGTCTCATCAGATACGATTGATTGAAATAAGAAAGTCAGCGACTCAAAATTGCAGATGCCTCGATAAAGCTGGCAAACTTGTTCAGCTATGGTGTAATCTAAATCGGAACTGCATCTTGCGAAATGACGAAGCTGATTGGATAACGAACAAACGATTGATGCATCTAGCCAGAGTCAACTAAGTACCAAAATATCTTGATGAAGGAGACTACCAATTCATGACTAACTTGAAGCTACTGAAATTGGAAGAATGCATCATGCACACTGTAACAACATTCTGTCTTGCAACTGTCATGACACCAAAATGGATAGTCGGCACAATCTAGATGTGGTCAATAACTGGATCTCCCCTGGAGTATCAGATACAATGGTACCTTGAGCAGAGTGCACTCATTAACTTGTGGATCTACTACATCAATTCGGAACTTTGTATCCGATAATGCAATCAATGACGTCTTGTTCTCAGATATGATTTCACACATTCTAGCTGCAAATTAGGTCATGCACCCAGTCCCAATTCTGTTCAAATGGATGCACATCTGGTTAATTCCCTCAATTACCGATTAAATGGCTGTGATGCCCTTATAGATTGGACTCAGTCATTGGTACCTAACTGACACATTGGAGTTACAAAGTTCGACATGATCGTCATTATGAAGCATGTAGACGATCTACAATTCGCGCTCCGTTCATTAGTCATGAGTTTATCCATACATTTAACGTCTACTTTCATCTCTATTTGCTTAACAGTAAGCTTGCAATCATTAGGTCCAGGCATCATTGTCGTTTGCAATGATCTGTAAATGCACAAGCTTAGCTATTTACATGTTTCAAATTTGTATTTGAACTTGTCAGAGCCGTGCACGTGATCATACATTCGGTTGATTGCATTGCGACTTCTACGATTATCGTGACGTGATCGTTATGCGTTCATTTGATCAATGTAACCAGAGTTGAGCTTTCGATTCACTAACTCTAGTTGATGGAATTGTTCAAGCAACGATCACTATATGAACGAAAGTATAAGGTCATACATCTCAAATGCCATTCAGTGTGATCCAATTCGTGCAGTTCGCTGCAGCTCATTAGCGGTCCGCATGGTTTGACAGTAGATGGGCATATGATGTGAAGCATGTAAGGAATTTCCTTCATCCGACTACACGCATGCGCGTGGTTGGTGATCGTACGTGAGGTATTGCTGCTCGCAAGTTGCACTTGGCGATGCCTTGTCTCGTTCTGTGTGGTACGTTCTATCTTGTGTGCTCGTGTCCATTCTCTGGTATGGCTCATCTTTGGTATTTGTCCGTCCATGCTCTGTCCCTCGATGCCCTTGATCATGTCTTGTTTCATTTCTTCAAGTCCTTGGCATGCTTCAGTCTATTCTTGCACTGTGCGGAGTCTAAGGTACTGCTAGCACGTTAATGTACCAGTTTGAATTGCCGATAGTCTTGTTGATAGCGGAGGCCTGAGGCTGCCTGGATGGCTGCAAAGCTCTTCAACGATCTGTCAGAGACTTGTATCTTCTTCTCTACTTGGTCTGGCCGTTCGTTGCTCGGCTCTTGTAAACCAAATGTGAGGCTGTGTTGGTCGAATTGGCTTGTGCTACCGTGGAAACTTTATCGCAGCTACTACCTGTGCAGTGCACTTGCCGAGGTTGGGCTGTCAGGAGGTGAGATGGTCGCGAAATGGAGACTGGTGGCTCTGTGGAGTCAGTTCCACTGCGGTATCTTGGACCTGGGCGGCGCTGTGGTCGTGAAGCAGCAGTCGTTCTCGACTCCTATATGCGGTGAGTTCATCACTCGTGATTCTTAGTCTTCTTCCTCTAACTTGGTATGTTGAGAGAAGGTTAGCCAAGTGGAGCGAACGCTGAGTGCGTGCAAGTGCGATGGGGGCTGCGTGTGACCTTATGAGCTGGTGGGCTGTGGTTCTGTATCGCGGCATCCTCCGACCTAGGGTGGAAACTATGTCCAGTAGTCGCATCAGCCTAGCCTGACTTCGACGGAGTTGGGACGCCTCACTCATGAGTATGGCTGATTGCAAGCTCGCAGCTCAGCGGTCTTTTGCATGGCTCGAGATTCGTTCAGAGCGCCGTCGCATAGAGGTGTGATCGGATCTACGCTCAGCCTGTTGATGTGAAGCAGGCACCGGCCTGGCCTCAGGACATGTTGCCACTTCTCTGCGTGCCGGACGCATCACTTGGCCTTCCTCCTCAATGAGGCTGTGAGACCTGTTCGCTCACGTCTGGGGATTCGACGTGCGCTCGCGAGTCAATGGTAGCACGATCGGCTTTGTCGTTCACTCGAGTTGGCTCGGAGTGCTCACGGCGTACCCAGCGCACGGTGTGCTGTGCCTCGCTTGATCGAAGGCGTCCCGTCATCGGTGACGCCATGGTCTCAGCCGGCTGGGGGCCTAGTCAGTGTCCTGCCCGCTTGCTACTAGTTTTCCCGCATCTGATCACTCATGCGAGGCTCTGCGCCAAATTTTCAATTGTGATCTAAGGATCGATGTTCATGTGACCATCTAGCTGTATGCGTAGTGTAGTAGTATAGCCTGCGGACTTGTACTTCACGTGCAGTCCACTGTGGCCTATTAGAAATAGCGTTTTGTCATCGCATTTGTATGGTTCCAAAGCATTTGGTTCTACCATTCTTTACCTTGCCAATCTGAAGTCTAGGAGCATAACAGGCTCCAATAGTATCAGCCACACGCGATTTAGCTAGTCCTGATGACCGTTGTCGAGATCCTTAGGTTGGGACACCTAAGTATCAAAGTTGGGCAGGATCTATCAAATTATGCATAATATGGAGGTTCCGTGCATGTGTCTGGCTTGTCAAGTGAGGTCGTGCGATCCGACTATGAGAGTCTTGAGAGTGACTAGCCGCAAACCTAACCATCCAGTTATTGCAATCGAAAGTCAATGACCAAGGTTATGATTCCGTCGAAATACGAGAACTGAAGAAGACTATTGCGAAAGGATAGATTGAATTGATCTGGAAGTCCTTATGACGCATTAAGGGGAACACTCGCTATGATCAGTAGCTTACATCAGCAATCTTCAATGACGTCCTGAGCGATTGTAATGCTAAGACAACAAGCATTAAGTGCCTGAAGGAAGTCAATCTGTCCAGGTGGCTCATGAACTTGTGGATTAGTGCCCTTGGATGTCAGACAACTATCCCGAATAAAATTCATGGCCTAACTGTGCCATACTTGGAGCCTGTAATTGAAAGGGCATCCTATGAGTGATGCACATGCATCCTATATGTTAAGTCTACAATATGTCAATCTCACTGCATATAGTCTTCAAGTAGCATGACGGCAACATGTCAATGTTCGCTCATCAGACACTGCCTTCGAGCAAAGTCATTTCACTATTTGCAAGCGACTGCATTCCATTATCCATTAACGTAACATACTTGATAAGCAGAATAGCTTGCTCGTCTCGCCGATCATGAATCTTTGAAACATATTAGAAGTCAAGCTAAACTGAATCGTAGACATGCTAAATGGGTTGAATTCATTGAGACTTTCCCTTATGTCATTAAACACAAGAAGGGTAAAGAAAATGTTATTGCTGATGCATTGTCTCGTCGCTATACTATGCTTTCACAACTTGACTTCAAAATGTTTGGTTTGGAGACCATCAAGGATAAATATGTGCATGATGCTGATTTTAAAGATGTATTACATAATTGTAAAGAAGGAAGAACATGGAACAAGTTCGTCGTTAATGATGGATTTGTGTTCCGTGCTAACAAGCTATGCATTCCAGCTAGCTCCGTTCGTCTTTTGTTGTTGCAGGAGGCGCATGGAGGAGGACTAATGGGACAGTTTGGTGTGAAGACGGAGGATGTACTTGCTACACATTTCTTTTGGCCAAAGATGAGACGGGATGTTGAGCGTTTTATTGCTCGCTCACTACATGTCAAAAAGCTAAGTCACGACTCAATCCTCATGGTTTATATATGCCTTTGCCTGTACCTAGTGTTCCTTGGGAGGATATATCTATGGACTTTGTTTTAGGTTTACCTAGAACAAAGAAGGGGAGAGATAGCATATTTGTTGTCGTGGATAAATTCTCGAAAATGGCACACTTTATACCATGTCATAAAAGCGATGATGCTGTTAATGTTGCTGATTTGTTCTTTCGTGAAATTATTCGCTTGCATGGTGTGCCAAATACTATTGTTTCAGATCATGATACTAAATTTCTTAGCCACTTTTGGAGATGTTTATGGGCTAAGTAGGGACTAAACTACTTTTTAGTACTACTTGTCACCCCCAAACTGATGGCAAACTGAAGTAGTTAATAGAACATTGTCTACTATGCTTAGGGCTGTTTTGAAGAATAATAAGAAAATGTGGGAGGAATGCTTGCCTCATATTGAATTTGCTTATGATCGTTCATTGCATTCTACTACTAAGATGTGCCCATTTGAAGTTGTGTATGGTTTCCTACCTCGTGCACCTATTGATTTGTTGCCTCTTCCATCTTCGGAGAAGGTTAATTTTGATGCTAAACAACGTGCTGAATTGATTTTAAAAATGCATGAGTTAACTAAGGAAAACATTGAGCGTATGAATGCTAAATATAAACTTGCTTGAGATAAGGGTAGAAAACATGTTGTGTTTACACCTGGAGATCTTGTTTGGTTACATTTGTGTAAGGGTAGATTTCCCGATTTGCGCAAATCAAAGCTAATGCCACGTGCTGATGGTCCCTTTAAGGTGTTGGAGAAAATAAATGATAATGCATAGAAACTTGAGCTGCCTACAGATTTTGGGGTTAGTCGCACTTTTAACATTGCAGATTTGAAGCCTTATTTGGGCGAGGAAGATGAACTTCCATCGAGGAAGACTTCATTTCAAGAAGGGGAGGATGATGAGGACATCATTACCATTGTTACACCCACAGCCCCTGCTGTTATACATACTGGACCAATTACTAGAGCTCGCGCACGCCAACTAAATTACCAGGTACTTTCGTTTCTTGGTAATGATTCTAATGTTCATGAGAATATGATGCTGCCTAAATTGGATGCATTTGTTTTGCTTACAAATGAATGGCCTAGCTTGGAGAAGGATGAACATTGGAGCAAGAACAAGCATGGAGATGATGGCATGCGCAAGGGGAACAAGAACGAAGTTACAAGTGATGATTTCAGGACTTTGAAGCCACCATAATGAGTGCATGAAGCCTTGGACGAAATATACAACATGCCACTTCATAAATTTCGTCCAGAGCCTATTCTAGGTGCCGCGTCACCTTATTATTGGGCCAGGCCCATGTAATTTCGAAATACATAAGTATAGGCTATTTTTAGAGTACGTATGTGTGGGGAAACAAGAGATATGCTTAGTTTCGGACCCCTCCACCAAGGGCCACGAAATTCACCACCTCTTCCTCCATATATACAGCCCTTAGGGCACCGTTTAGACTTTGGGTTTTGTTTAGATTAAAGTTCACCATAGCTGCAACTTCGCGTACTTCGTTTGTGTTCAACGACCAGACAAAGGCGTCACAGAACCCCACCTTGATCAATAAAGCTTTCCTCTTATATTCGCAATATCCAGATTGCAATCTTAGTTTCTTGCTTGTTCTTCGTTTGCTGCAGGAAATGACCTTCGTGGTCAGGTTGATCGTGCTCCGGCGTGGTCAATAACCTCTTGGAGTTGGTTTAGCGATTGCTAAGGCGCGACGTCCTCGCACGTTCGTAATCGGATCGTCAAAGTCGACTTCCTCCAAAACAATAGCCACCATCTCATCGAAAGACGGGACACCTTTGCCTCTATCAAGTCCTCCACCATGGCTAGGTCGTTGGTGTACACCACTGAGAGATCCGTCTCCCTCGCGTGGGTCTCCACTTTATGCTTGCCGAACTCCATTGGAGCGCCGCTAGATATCCTCTCTGTATGTGTCGTCATGGGTGTGCTTGTTATGTTGTGGGGCGAGATCGAGAGGTTGAAGAGACTAAGGTTATAATGGCTGCTGGAATTAATGGGGAAGCTGGACGACCTGGAATATCCGCACCCTTGGATGGCAGTTCTAAATTGCAGCTCGTAACTCCATCGTGCCGCACGTAACTGCATCATGGTGACACGCACGCCGCAATGGCATGCATATGGGACCCCCAATGTGATCGTGCGCAGGCCCCAAGCGCAGACAGAGCGCGCGAGGACGTGAGCAGTTCAACGGCGAGCAACCATATATATATGCATAACAGTTGAACGCACAAGGAAAAGCTGTCCACAAGCCGAGCGCGTGGAGGTACGCGAGCAGAGCGCTCCGAGGGACGTGAGCAGAGGCCGGCAGAGTGATATGTGGCAAATAAGATGAACTGTGCAAGCGATGTCGGAGACATCAAGCACGAATCAGATTAGAGTTGCGTGTGCGATACGTGGCCTATAGTTGATCCCGCCGAGCTGTTTGTGATGGAATAAGCCGTGTGTGGTGTGGGAAAACGCTTGATGGTATACAACCGTCTGTGATTGATGAATTCATGACTGACGGGTTCCCTAGTGTGGACCATGTGCAATGTGATATGTTGTGTCCACAGAACATCAAGATATATACTTATAAGAACATCATTGCATAACCAATTTAAGCATACAATTACATAAGTGACTACACACATAACATTTCCACACACCAAAGTAAGCAATTACATGCATACTAAACTAGGAGAAACGAGCGTCTAATCATCTACATCTTGTTGCGACGACGTTTGCCATTGCTCTGCTTCCTGCTGGATCTCTGGTCGTGAATGGTTAATAAAATCTAAGTATATTGCATATTAAGGTCAAAATAGTACCACCAATATACGAGTCTCATACGATGCCATTTCAACGATTGTACACAAAATCCCGAAATATTACAAGGTTCAAATTCCAAAGTTACATGGCTCAAATTCGAAGATTACATGGTTCAAACTGATACTAGAAACGAAATTCAGCTCATTCAGCTGCAAATGCCCGTGTTGATCAGCTGAACATGGATATAAGAGAGGTTCAAACTAAAAATAATAGTAAAGCCGGTTTTGAAACCTCATCATTTCTACAAGGGATCAACCGCTCATATGTCATGTAAGGGGTTGACACGATGACTTCCAATTACTTTGTCATATGCAGTTCCAATACGAAGTCTATCTTTTTGGAGCCTCTTCCATTCTGCTGTAGCTGCTGGCTCTGATCAAAACCATTCATATTTTTTATATAAATGCATGTTCAACCTCATTACCTTCAGCACCCTTGCTCTGACAACAAAGAACCTAGCGAATATAATCTCCGGTAAGATCCCTCAGTAGGAGTTCAAAGTAATTTTTGAGAGATGAAGATCTAGGCATTCGATGTGATTGTCGTTGTATTATATCACATTATCCACCACTGAGCCTATTATTATCTGCAATAGAAGAGAACGTGTTAGTGCCTACATGCAGTTTTGAATAGTCCTACAGGCCTATTTGGTTTGCAGGATTTGTAAAATGCACCAACGTGCCATCTTCAGTCTGACATGATTAACATGGGCATTTGATTACAATCTAGAAAAATGTGCCTTCTTCACGAGAGGTTGGAGTGGATGAAAAAATCCCTAAGAAAACTAGTACAGATGAATCCAAAGAAGAAATGCTTATGGATTGTAACCATATGAATCAAGCAACCAAAAAGGGGTGGGGGTGTATGTCCTGAAATCCTCCGAAATTCCCTCAGAAATCGTAGTACATTGTCATTGTAAACTTGGGAAAAGGTGCCAAAACTTGAACTCCCTTATGGTTAACATTCAATAGGAAAGGAATATCACCTCGATATACAACTTCTCCAGGCATGGAAAGCATCTCAGGAAACTGACAACTTCATGCAGGTTGGGGCAGATAGATTCTAGTGCCAAGACCTTCACTGCGCGCAGAATCTGGATCAAGCTTTCCTCGATGACAGACGAACATACATCTTCAAAATTAGAAATAGTGTTGATATCAAGAAGGAGAAGTAGAAGGCGACTGTTGTACCTGAACGGGTGTGGATCGAATAACAAGTTTGGGCTATTTGATAGACGAGTAGCCCACCACTGTCTATTTCGGCACAGAAATGACATTGATTCTTGTTGGACCTTGTTGATCAACTACAAGTAATCTCTCAAGTGAAGGTATGGCGCGGGAAACCATGGCCACCTATGGGACCAGGAGGCCCCTTGCTGGTTTGGAAGGGGACGTTGCGTTGTACAAAGAGCAGACAAACATGGGGCAGCGACAGAGATCCCACAGGTAGTTTTACCAAGGTTCGGGACGCCGCGAGGCGTAAAACCCTACTCCTGGTTTGGTGGATTGATGGTGGAGATGTGATGGTGGAGCGTAGTACACTTGCCCAGCAAGGGTTACCTTAGGGCGGCAGCGACTATGCGCGTATGGGGTGTGAGTTATTGATAAGGGGGTGGCCCGATCTTCTCAGTGAGCGGAGGATGTCGATGTTGAACTTGTAGGATAACTTGTGAAATGCTCTCGAACTCTCCGGCTGTTCCCCCATTGCCAATGCAACAGATCTTCAACCCTATGGATATTCGCAACACCACACACTTGCGCACGTAGCCGCCGACCACGAAGCGGTTCTGCAATCTCCCAATTCCCAGTGGAACGACAGATAACACTTGACTTTCAGTAGCAAATACACCCTATCGAAACAAATTTGGTGTAGGTAAATATTCCTGATCGATGCAAAGAAGAATATGAGTACAGAGGAATGCTTAAAGCAATTCAGTCTGATATGAGTTTAATCAAAACATGGTCTAACCCTAAAAGCCACAACTTACAAGGGTATATAAAGACCCCTGGACGTCCAACATAGTGTTGGGGTCGAAATCCAACTTATCTCTAACTTTCCTAACTTAAACGAATCTATCTGGAAAAACTGGCAGAAACAACCGCCGTATTGTTTTGGTGACTGCGACTCGCTCACCGCGAATCGCGGGCTGCGAGTATACAATTTGGAAAGCACACGAGTCAAGCTTTCCAAATTGTATTTAAACGCCTTATTTGGAGCACAGACACAGATTCTACACGTATATCAATTGCGGGCCTCCTGGTTGTCAATCCGAGTCCGGTTCTGATTTTCCTTCTGTTTATGTTGTGCACCTGCCTCCCTCTCCTCCCTCGTGCACTTGCTGATATTAGACATCAGTAGAAGTTCTTCTTGCTGCAATTCTTCATCTCCACGTGCCAAGCTTGCCTTCCCTTCAAATCTGATCATACAAATATGCAAAGACTTAGGCAGTATAAAATTCTGATTAACACAAATGTCAGATTCAACTAAGAGTGAATTCACCTTTTGTTCAAGTAGTTTTGCACGTGCTCTTGTAATTAGTCCAATTCTGATTTCATTGGACTTGTCTTGTGCAATATCATCTTTATTTGAAAATGATGGTAAAGAAGTAGGGATGTCCTCATCATCCTCCCCCCCCCTGAAAAGGCGTCGACCGCGACGCACCAAGGTCTTCTCCAATATATGGCGTCAAATAAGCGACGTTGAACATATTACTCACGCCAAACTCTTCAGTCGGAAGATCAATTTTGTATGCATTATTATTAATCTTGGCAAGCACTTTATATGGTCCATCACCTCTTGGTTTCAACTTGGACTTGCGCCGTTCAGGAAATCTATCTTTACGCAAGTGTACCCACACCATGTCGCCCGGTTGAAACAACACCTCTTTTTCTCTTCTTATTGACACGATCAGCCGTGTACTTGCCCTTCTTTTCAATGGCTTCTTTGGTCTTCTCGTGTATCATCCTCACGAAATCTGCCCTCTTGGATGCATCCATGTTCACTCTCTCTTGAATTGGAAGGGGCAGCAAATCAAGTGGTGTAATTGGCTTAAAACCATAGACCACCTCAAATGGACAGAACTGAGTTGTGGAATGTACCGCCCTGTTATATGCAAACTCCACATGCGGTAAACACTCCTCCCATTCATGCAGGTTCTTATTTATCATGGATCACAACAACGTGGATAGTGTGCGATTGACCACCTCTGTTTGCCCATCTGTTTGGGGATGACAAGTAGTGCTGAATAGTAACTTTCTCCCCAGCTTTCCCCAAAGTGTCTTCTAGAAATAGCTCATAAACTTCACGTCACGATCAGAAACAATCGTCTTTGGTACTCCATGTAAGCGCACGATGTCCCTGAAAAACAGAGTAGCAATGTGTGACGCATCGTCGCTTTTGTGGCAGGCAATAAAATGTGCCATCTTAGAAAAACGATCAACTACCACAAAAATTGAATCATGTCCTCTCCTGGTCCTAGGCAATCCTAACACAAAGTCCATGCATATGTCTTCCCATGGTGTAGTAGGAGCAGGGAGAGGAGTATACAAACCGTGAGGTTTCACCTTAGACTTTGCCTTATTACAAGTAATGCAACACTTGACAAATCTGTCCACATCACGCCTCATCTTAGGCCAATAAAAGTGACCAGCGAGCATAAGAAAAGTCTTCTCACGTCCAAAATGACCCATCAAACCGCCGGCATGTGATTCCTGCAACAATAGCAAACACAGGCACGATTCTGGAACACATAGTTTGTTAGCTCTAAATAAATAGCCATCATGTATGTGATATTTTTCCCATGCTTTTACATCTGAACACAATTTATATGGTGCTGAAAAATCAAGATCAGTGGCATATAAAT
Organism: Aegilops speltoides; assembly: GCA_021437245.1. NCBI lineage: Eukaryota > Viridiplantae > Streptophyta > Magnoliopsida > Poales > Poaceae > Aegilops > Aegilops speltoides. The sequence goes on from CM038144.1 coordinate 211,754,188, forward strand.
CACGCAAACTCTCTAAACCAGGAACTTGAACATCCAATTGTGTCAACAACATGTTTTTTCTAGAAAGAGCATCAACAACAACATTATCTTTACCCTTTTTTTATTTAATGATGTATGGGAAAGATTCAATAAATTCAACCCATTTTGCATGACGTTTGTTTAAATTGGATTGGCTTTTCAAATATTTCAGAGCCTCATGATCAGAATGTATGATAAATTCTTTTGGCCACAAATAATGTTGCCAAACCTCAAGGACACGAACTAGAGCATACAATTCTTTATCATAAACAGGATAGTTCAATTGTGCACCATTAAGTTTTTCAGAAAAATATGCAGTCGGTTTACCCTCTTGCATCAACACACCTCCAATACCAATTCCACTAGCATCACATTCAATCTCAAATTGTTTAGTGAAATCAGGAAGTATAAGCAAAGGTGCAGCAGTCAAACGAAGTTTCAGCTCATCAAAAGCATTATCTTGGGCTGCGCCCCACACAAAATAAACACCTTTTTTTGTGAGCTCATTCAAAGGTGCAGCAATAGTACTGAAATCTTTCACAAAACGTCTATAGAAACCAGCAAGACCGTGAAAGCTTCGTACTTGACTAACATTCAGAGGAGTAGGCCAATTTTTAATAGCTTCTATTTTTGATTCATCTACCTCAACTCCATGCTTAGAAACAACATATCCGAGAAATACGACCTTATCTTTGCAAAATGTGCACTTATCAAGATTACCATATAACTGAGCATCACGCAACAGTTGCAAAACTTGTCGAATATGATCACTATGTTCATATTCATTGCGGATGTAAATAAGTATATCATCAAAATATACAACCACAAATTTACCAATGAAATGCCTCAAAACATGGTTCATTAATCTCATGAAAGTACTAGGTGCATTAGTTAACCCAAAAGGCATGACTAACCACTCATATAAACCAAACTTTGTTTTAAAAGCTGTCTTCCATTCATCCCCTTCTTTCATCCTAATTTGATGATAACCACTACGCAAATCAATTTTAGAGAAAATAGCAGCACCACTCAATTCATCCAACATATCTTCTAAACGTGGAATAGGATGACGATATCGAATAGTGATGTTATTTATAGCTCTACAATCTACGCACATGCGCCATGTACCATCTTTCTTAGGAACCAAAATTACAGGAACAGCACAAGGACTTAAGCTCACGCGAATATAACCTTTGTCTAGAAGCTCTTGTACTTGTTTCTGAATTTCCTTTGTTTCCTCGGGGTTGGTGCGGTATGGTGCTCTATTGGGCAGCGATGCTCCTGGTATCAAATCAATTGGATGCTCTATACCTCGCAATGGTGGTAAACCAGCGGGTACCTCCTCCGGAAACACATCGCTAAATTCCTGCAATACATTAAAACACCAATAGAGAGAGGGGTCATGTCGTTAGAAACCAAAATTTGACCCTTGCACAACAACACAAGTGGTACAACAGTGGGATCCTCACCAAACTCTCTCAAATGAGATTTGGTGGCTAACATAACTAAGGAATTCACTCCCTCACTTTTATTTTGACCACTCAGATTTGGCTTGTGGCTCTCACTCACCGGAAGTGTAGTCTCTCGCCTATCTAATCTCTCACTCTCTTTTTCAAGATTCACTTCAATTTTTTGACGAGATTCATTTACAATTTGCTGCGGTGTCATAGGCCTCAAAGTAACCTCCTTGCCACGCCAATTTAAATGATATGTGTTGGCTCTCCCATTGTGGCGGACATCTCTATCATACTGCCATGGGCGTCCCAACAATAGGTGACACACGATCATAGGAACCACATCACACTCAATGATGTCTTTATATGGCCCGATCTGAAATTCCACACGCACCATGTGGCTGATCTTCATCTCTCCACTGTCACTTAACCACTGAATAAAATATGGATTGGGGTGCGGTAAATATTTCAATTTCAGCTTTTGGCATAACTCCTTACTAGCCAAATTGTGACAACTACCACCATCAATTATAACCTTGCATGCCTTACCAGGACCAACAACGGCCTTTGTTTGAAACAAATTGCACAACTATTCTGCAGGACTAGGCGTAACACTTAGCACTTTGGGCGAGCAAACAATTGTAGGATAGTGTGTAGCATAAGCATCTATTGAACCATCTTCATCTTCCTCCCAAATTTCAGAATCAGGGTCAGAATCATCACCGGTTTCATATTCTGTTGTATCCTCATTAATCAACATAACCTTTATATTGGGACAATCTCTCTTAAAATGACCCCTTCCACCACATGTATGACAACTCATGTCCCTGTTTCTTGCTGTAGAATTAGTAGAACCAGCAGCACTAGCAGCAGGTTGCGCCGGTTTCTTCGCATTAGAAATCACCGAATCTGATTTGGAAGAAGTATTACCACGAAAACCAGAAGTGGAACTAGGAGTAGGCTCCATACGAGGTGTTGTTCGTGGTGTAAAATGTCCTCTACTCGCTGTTGTGCGAGATGTAAACTTAGCATCCTCAACCACTTGCAATTCAGCCTCATGTGCTTGGTGTAACAAATCTGACATGTCATAATATTGGTGAAGACGAACAATACGCTTGATGTTATAGTTCAGACCAGAGAGAAATTGCTGCATTGTTTGTTCAGGCTCTTCACGTACTCTAGCACGCTGCATAATAAGCTCCATCTCCTAAAAATATTCATCCACGGAAGAAGTACCTTGCCTCAAATTCTGCAATTTGTCATAGAGAGAACGAATATAATTGCGTGGAACAAAGCGAGCACGCATCTCTTCCTTCATAGCTCCCCATGTAACAATGGGACGTTCACCATCTTCAATTCTGGACTGTACCATATTATCCCACCAAAGCAAAGCATAGTCATCAAATTTAGAAGATGCAAGTTTTATTTTTCTGTCCTCGGTGTACTCATGCATGCGCCATAATTTTTCCACCTTCAGCTCCCAATTGAGGTACTCTTCAACATCAGTAGAACCAACAAACTTGGGACGGTGAACTTTGGTTTGCCCAGACCATCATCATCACGGTTGGCTGGTTGTGCAAAAGCATCATTATCAAATCGACGGCGCGCACCAAGAGGAGCAAATCCACGGCCAACGGGCATTGCAGCAGCATGGCCACCACCACGGCCTCCATTACCACGACCACCATCTTGATTAGCAACAACCGGCTCGTGTGGAGCTTGCTGGTCCCAATTAGCTGATTGTAATTGTGCACGACGTGCTGCAGCCCCTTGTACATTGGCAGCATTAGCAGCTGCAACACCCTCATTACCACCATGAACACTAGCTTCACCATGATCATCATCACGCTGCTGATTATGTTGGCGATCAACGGACTGTTGTAGCGCAGCCATAGCTTGCTGCAAGTTAACTAGAGTCCCCTGAATTTCAGTAACTTGACGTTGTGTAGCTGTGATGGTTTCTATGGCATCCTTGAGGTCCAACTCCATGTTCTGCACATTCTCATTTATAGGATCGGTTGCACACTGAATTTGTCTCTGAAGATGATCACGAAGAGCTTCATATTCATTCCAATGCACCACGGATTTAGGGTCCTTTTTCTGCTGTATATCAACAGACTCGTCGAACATGATTAGGTGATTAGTACTCACAGAAAATATAGTGTATGTGGAAAACTCTCAACTCACTCAAAACCGAAAGAAACAAGGTATCTTACCGTTCCAAAGTGAATTAGAAAAGCTTACCAACTTGTATGGGCAGAACGTGCACGGATGTGATGTAGCGAATACCGAGCGTGGAAACTATCACACAAAAAATAGGGTATATGGTGGAGCTTAGTTGGAATGCCTATCAACACCAATTCACAAATCCCAGTGCTGATCGTATGATAGAGACCCACGGAAACACACACGGTGGAGATAAGTGGGGCAAATGCAACTCTGAAACTGAGCCCAAAATTCTGGAATGTCGGAGTAATGCTCATGTTGCAAATGCATAGGAGAGACGCTAGCAAATTGCTCAATTTATACGGGCACGAGATTGCTCAATCTACTAGTGCAATGAACGTGGCAGAAAAACTGACAAACTCGCCAAAAATATATGCAACTTCCACGTATAGCTTTCTTTTCCTCCTCTTTTTTTCTTTTTCTTTTTTTTCTCTTTTTTTGTTTTCTTTTTCTTTCTCTCTTTTTTTCTTTTTTTGTATCAGTAACCTGAGCAATTAGTAACCAATCTGATTTTGCCAAAACAAAAGATGCACTCTCCAAATTCCTATATGAGCAGCCCGTAGAGCTAAGGATATGCTAGTCTCAATAGGAAAGTACTACGCAAAAGAAGAAATGCTGACTATGGTTATCAAATGAAACACAATCTGATTTGGATAGTTAATCAAACCAAACAAAATCTGACTCGGATCAACAGACTTGACAGCAACCAAACGACTCCGACGTGAGAAAAGGAAAACCTAGACAATCTACAACGACTCAGATCAGAAAGTAAGTTAGGCAAATAAAAGACGACGATCAACAACTAAAAATTGGAACCGCTGCTATCTAGGCTATGGCAAAAACTCTAAACCCTAATATTTTGTATGGCTTTTTCTGTGTAGGACGAAAACAAAACTAATCTAAGGGATTGGTGGATGCTCACCGAGATAACGCTGGAAATCTGCTACCAAGATGATAAGGGGGTGGCCCGATCTTCTCAGTGAGCGGAGGATGTCGATGTTGAACTTGTAGGATAACTTGTGAAATGCTCTCGAACTCTCCGGCTGTTCCCCCGTTGCCAATGCAACAGATCTTCAACCCTATGGATATTCGCAACACCACACACTTGCGCACGTAGCCGCCGACCATGAAGCGGTTATGCAATCTCCCAATTCCCAGTGGAACGACAGATAGCACTTGACTTTCAGTAGCAAATACACCCTATCGAAACAAATTTGGTGTAGGTAAATATTCCTGATCAATGCAAAGAGGAATATGAGTACAGAGGAATGCTTAAAGCAATTCAGTCTGATATGAGTTTAATCAAAACATGGTCTAACCCTAAAAGCCACGAGTTACAAGGGTATATAAAGACCCCTGGACGTCCAACATAGTGCTGGGGTCGAAATCCAACTTATCTCTAACTTTCCTAACTTAAACGAATCTATCTGGAAAAACTGGCAGAAACAACCGCCGTATTGTTTTGGTGACTGCGACTCGGTCACCGCTGAATCGCTGAACTGAGTATACAATTTGAAAGCACACGAGTCAAGCTTTCCAAATTGTATTTAAACGCCTTATTTGGAGCATGGACACGGATTCTGCATGTATATCAATTGCCGGCCTCCCCGCTGTCATTCCGAGTCCGGTTCTGATTTTCCTTATGTTTATGTTGTGCACCTGCCTCCCTCTCCTCCCTCGTGCACTTGCTGACATTAGACATCAGTAGAAGTTCTTCTTGCTGCAATTCTTCATCTCCACATGCCAAGCTTGCCTTCCCTTTCAAATCTAATCATACAAATATGCAAAGACTTAGGCAGTATAAAATTCTGATTAACACAAATGTCAGATTCAACTAAGAGTGAATTCACCTTTTGTTCAAGTAGTTTTGCACGTGCTCTTGTAATTAGTCCAATTCTGATTTCATTGGACTTGTCTTGTGCAATATCATCTTTATTTGAAAATGATGGTAAAGGAGTAGGGATGTCCTCATCAGTTATCCAACCTTCTAACCCCTTCTACCGTTGCCATGGGCCTCCTTTTATAGGTTAAGGGGTCACCACAGTGGCAAATCAGTCATTAGACACTGATAAGATAGCAAATAGTGTGCATTAAATGCACTGCCCAATGTCGGATCGTTGGTTTGCCGACAAGTCTTGCCGGGCTATCTTGCCAGCTCCATGCCTGCTCGTCTGACACGTCATAGGATGGGTGTCGCATGTAGGTTTTCTGTTAGAAAGGGGATGCCATGAGGCGAATGGCTTCCACGTAATCACTTTGCGGCTTGACACCGCACTGATCGATGACGTGAGTCGTGGTGATGCGCTTCGTGAGGTGTTTTAGTCTCCGCAAGTCTCGGCAGGCCCTGTCGGGATGCCTTGGTCATCTTCTTCTAGGGGTGGCCTCGCCTCTTGTTGGGATCGCCTTCCTGGCAAAGGAGGCCATTCTCTTGATGGTATCTTGCTTCTCTGGTTTGGTCTTGGTCCCTCTGATCTGCTTGTTGGTTCTTCAATTCTCTTTGTTTCTTGTACTCTGTCTTGGGTTGGTGCTTCAATCTTGGTCCCGTGCCTACGCACAGTCAGGGCAATAGACCCAAGGTTTGTTGCACCGATAGAAGCCCCGGGCCTGCCCCGAGCGTGCTGCCGAGCGTCGTTGGGGTAGGGCCTAAGAAGTGCACATGCAAAGTTGCTGAAGAGGCTAGACTCTTGAGATCTTCTTTGCTTCTTCATTAGTCTTGGGTCCTGGCCAGTTTCCGGTTTTCCCGTGCGTCGTGTAAAGCAAATAGTGGTGGGGCTGCTCCAGTATTGGCCCGTGAATGACTTTAACGCACGGGTAGAAACTGCCAATTCACTTTTCCCACCACGCCCTAATCCTTAGCCACGTATGTTGCATGCATCGCGCGGGGTAGGTAATGGTGGCGCGTGGTGCGGGAGAGCATCAAGGTGAGGGCCTGGTTGTCTTGAATTGGCGGAGGAGGACGATGGTTGCCTGTTGAGGGAGCAGTTTCCCTCCCCGACCCTCCTATAAAAGGAGGGGTGGAGTCATCCATCGTCGCATTCTTATACTCCTCTGTCTTCTGCTTCTGCTGGTCATGTTGAAGAGGAGGGCCTGGGGCCAGCCCCCGAGCTCTTGGTTGGGGCGAATGTTGCCAATTGCCGGTGCCGACGCTCGGGGAGTGAGCCTGGTCCTTGCTGTGACGCATCTCCTGGTTCCTTCGAAGCTCGGCCGGGAGGCGGGGCTGGAGATCGGTGGTAATCCCAGCATCTCCCCTCCCGGAAGCCTTGGTGTTGATGTCGACAAGAGGAACGCCTTCCTGCCCATCAAGGTGGGGAATGGAGCACCTCAACCCCCTTGGTCATCTTTGTCGTTCGCTGTCTTCCCGAAGGGGGCATCGAACCGTGAGGCCGGCACTTCCCTAGAGAGGTGTTGATGAAGATGAAGCCAGGGAAGACGGAGAAGGCGGAAGGCAGGCCGTCAGGACGGAGAACGACTGCATCAACGCGTTCGCCTTGTCCTAGCGACCCGCCGTCTCATCTTCCCGTTCGTCCCCTCCTCCCCGGCATCGTCATCACCGGCCTTTTGGTCGCCAGGGAGGGGGCTGTTCTGTTGGTGCCTTCGCCTCCTCCAGCAGTTTTCCAGCTGAGCTTTGGTGGATGACTCCACTGTCGCTCGAGTTGGGGCTTCTGGAGGGCCCTAGTCGTGGTGACCAAGGGCGCCACCGGGATGCCCCGCTGCCCTTCTTCTTCGCAGCCTCGCCACTCCCGATCTTGTCAGGCCCTGCGTCTGGCAGGCCACGACGAGATCGGGGTGGACTCCTGCTTGGGTGCTGCTCCTGCCCCCCTTTCTTCTCTCCGCACTTTCTAGGGGGGAGAAGGAATAGGGAGAGGCGTTTACAGGGCACTTATATTTTTTCAATCTTAAATCGTAGGCACTCGCCAAATTTTAATTCAAATAATGTGATCTCTCGAGTCCATGTTTGTGTTCTGTAATGCTAGTACTTGTATAAGCATGTTAGTGAAAAAGATAAACCTTGCTGGGAACCCGTACATGTATATGTCCATGTAGAGGCGAGATGCTCCTTTAATGTAAATAAACGAGTTTTCCCCAATAGCCATCTTTCCTACACCCTTTTTGTCTGCCGGAGAGCCACATCTGCCAGGTTACAGACAAAGGGACCAGCCCCCCGCCAACTACCCGTTATCAAAGGCCACTGCGACCATTCTCACCGAAGCAATGTTCGAGTTATGGATGGGAGCACCTAAGTTTAAAAAGATTGGCGAGGTTTTCTAATGCACAAGTTATAGCATACATGATAGAGGCGAGGGTGTCCCGTCTGTCGATGAGATGGTGGCTATCGTTTTGGAGGAAGTCGACTTTGACGATCCGACTATGAACGTGCGAGGACGTCGCGCCTTAGTAATCGCTAAACCAACTCCGAGAGGTTATTGAACACATCGGAGCACGATCAACCTGACCACGAAGGTCTATTTCCTGCAGGCAAATGAAGAACAAGCAAGAAACTAAGATTGCAATCTGGATATTGCGAATATAAGATGAATGCTTTATTGATCAAGGTGGGGTTACGTGGCGCTTTGTCCAGTCGTTGAACACAAACGGCACGCCAAGTTGCAGCTATGGCGAACTTTAATCTAAACAAAACCCAAAGTCTAAACGGTGCCCTAAGGGCTGTATATATGGAGGAAGAGGGGGGGGGGGATTTTGTGGCCCTTGGTGGAGGGGTCCGAAGTCAACCCTATCTCTTGTTTCCCCACACATTCGAACTCTAAAAATAGCCTATACTTATGTATTTCAAAATTACATGGGCCTGGCCCAATAATATGGTGACGCAGCACATAGAATAGCCTCGGGACGAAATTTATGAAGTGGCATCTTGTATATTTTGTCCAAGGCTTCATGCACCCATTATGGTGGCTTCAAAGTCCTGAAATCATCACTTGTAACTCCGTTCTTGTTCCCCTTGCGCATGCCATCATCTCCCTGCTTGTTCGTGCTCACATGTCCATCCTTCTCCAAGCTAGGCCCTTCATTTGTAAGCAAAACAAATGTATCCAATTTAGGCAGCATCATATTCTCATGAACATTAGAAACATTACCAAGAAACGAAAGTACCTGATAATTTAATTGGCGGTAGCGTGCTCTAGTAATCGGTCCAAGATATGTAGCGATGGGGCTGTGGGTGTAACAATGGTATTGATGTCCTCATCATCCTCCCCTTCTTGAAATGAAGTCGTCCTCGACGGAAGCTCATACTCCTCACCCAAATAAGGCTTCAAATCTGCAATGTTAAAAGTGGGACTAACCCCAAAATCTGCAGGCAGCTCAAGTTTATATGCATTATCATTTATTTTCTCTAACACCTTAAAAGGTCCGTCAAGACGTGGCATCGCTTTGATTTGCACAAATCAGAAATCTATCCTTAGCAAATGTAACCAAACAAGATCTCCGTGCAAACACAACATGTTTTCTACCCTTATCTCCAGCAAGTTTATATTTAGCATTCATACGCTCAATGTTTTCCTTAGTTAACTCATGCATTTTTAAAATCAATTCAGCACGTTCTTTAGCATCAAAATTAACCTTCTCCGAAGATGGAAGAGGCAACAAATCAATAGGTGCACGAGGTAGGAAACCATACACAACTTCAAAAGGGCACATCTTAGTAGTAGAATGCAATGAACGATTATAAGCAAATTCAGTATGAGGCAAGCATTCCTCCCACATTTTCTTATTATTCTTCAAAACAGCCCTAAGCATAGTAGACAATGTTCTATTGACTACTTCAGTTTGTCCATCAGTTTGGGGGTGACAAGTAGTACTAAAAAGCAGTTTAGTCCCCAACTTAGCCCATAAACATAGTGGCTAAGAAATTTAGTATCACGATCTGAAACAATAGTATTTGGCACACCATGCAAGTGAATAATTTCACGGAAGAACAAATCAGCAACATTAACAGCATCATCGCTCTTATGACATGGTATAAAGTGTGCCATTTTCGAGAATCTATCCACGACAACAAATATGCTATCCCTCCCCTTCTTTGTTCTAGGTAAACCTAAAACAAAGTCCATAGATATATCCTCCCAAGGAACACTAGGTACAGGCAAAGGCATATATAAACCATGAGGATTGAGTCGTGACTTAGCTTTTTGACATGTAGTGCAGCGAGCAATAAAACGCTCAACATCCCGTCTCATTTTTGGCCAAAAGAAATGTGTAGCAAGTACGTCCTCTGTCTTCTTCACGCCAAAGTGTCCCATTAGTCCTCCTCCATGCGCCTCCTGCAACAACAAAAGACAAATGGAGCTAGCTGGAATGCATAGCTTGTTAGCACGGAACACAAATCCCTCATTAATGACGAACTTGTTCCATGTTCTTCCTTCTTTACAATTCTGCAATACATCTTTAAAATCAGCATCATGCACATATTGATCTTTGATGGTCTCCAAACCAAATATTTTGAAGTTAAGTTGTGAAAGCATAGTATAGCGACGAGACAATGCATCAGCAATAACATTTTCTTTACCCTTCTTGTGTTTAATGACATAAGGGAAAGTCTCAATGAATTCAACCCCTTTAGCATGTCTTTTCAATTTAGCTTGACTTTTAATATGATTCAAAGATCATGATCAGAATGTATAACAAATTCTTTGGGCCATAAATAATGTTGCCATGTTTCTAAAGTCCGAACAAGAGCATATAATTCTTTATCATAAGTAGAATAATTCAGACTAGGCCCACTCAATTTTTCAGAAAAGTATGCAACAGGTTTGCCATCTTGTAATAACACACCTCCTAATCCAATTCCACTAGCATCACGTTCAAGCTCAAAAGTCTTATTAAAATCAGGAAGTTGGAGTAAAGGAGCATGTGTCAACTTATCTTTCAATACCGTGAAGGCTTCTTCCTGTGCGGTACCCCAAACAAAAGGCACATCCTTCTTTGTAAGCTCATTGAGAGGTGCAGCAATGGTGCTGAAATCTCTCACAAAACGCCTATAGAATCCAGCGAGGCCAAGAAAACTCCTCACTTGTGTGACCGTTTTGGGCTGCGGCCAACTCTCAATAGCTTCAAAATCTTGGCTTTATCAACTTCAATTCCCTGTGGAGTAACAACATAACCAAGAAAAGACACTCGGTCGGTGCAAAAGGTGCACTTCCCAAGGTTACCAAACAAACGTGCATCACGTAGAGCAATAAAAACATCACATAAATGTTCCAAATGTTCCTCCAAAGATCTGCTATAAATCAATATGTCATCAAAGTAAACTACCACAAATCGTCCAATGAAAGCACGTAAAACTTTGTTCATTAATCTCATGAAAGTACTAGGTGCATTAGTTAACCCAAAAGGCATGACTAACCACTCATATAATCCAAACTTAGTTTTAAATGCTGTTTTCCATTCATCCCCCAATTTCATACGAATTTGATGGTATCCACTATGCAAATCAACTTTGGAGAATATTATAGAGCCACTCAATTCATCAAGCATATCATCTAGCCTTGGAATAGGATGACGATAACGAATAGTAAAATTATTAATGCCTCTACAATCAACACACATACGTGATGTACCATCCTTTTTCGGCACTAGAATAATAGGAACAACACAAGGACTAAGGGATTCGCGTATATAACCTTTGTCGAGCAGCTCTTGTACTTGACGCATAATCTCCTTTGTCTCCTCTGGATTGGTACGGTATGGCGACGGTTTGGCGATGAAGCACCGGAATTAGGTCAATCTGATGCTCAATCCCTCGAATAGGCAGTAATCCCGGTGGCACGTCTTGTGGAAAGACGTCAGCGAACTCCTGCAAAATATTAGTGACAGCAGGAGGCAAAGAGGAACGCATGTCCTCGAATGAAAATAATGCCTCTTTGCACACAAAAGCATAGCAAACAGATTTGCTAAAATCTAGCTCATCAATATTAGATTTAGTGGCAAGTAAACATGCACTTTTCAATTTAATTTCAGAAGCAACACTAGATGGTTTACTATGAGGCTTCATTTGTTGCTCAAATTCTTTTGCACAATCTGATTTTCACTCTTATTTTTCTCCTGTTTTGCTTTATTAGCTCTATTAATATCATCTTTCAAAATGGACTCGGGAGTCATAGGAAGCAAAGTAATATTTTTATCCTTATGAACAAGAGTATACTGATTGTTTCTACCATGGTGTACAGAATTTTTATCAAATTGCCATGGTCGACCAAGTAATAAGGAACATGCTTGCATAGGTACCACATCACAATCAACATAATCAGCATATGTAGAGATACTAAAATGCACACGAACAGTACGTGTTACCTTAACCTTGCCGCTGTTGTTGAACCATTGGATGTAGTAAGGATGTGGATGTGGTCTTGTGGTGAGAGATAGCTTCTCCACCATCTCCATGCTAGCCAAGTTGTTGCAGCTCCCTCCATCTATGATGATGCGCATAGAACGTTCCCTCACAACTCCCTTTGTATGGAACAAATTGTGCCTCTGATTTTGCTCAGCTTGTGTGACCTGTACACTCAAAACACGTTGAGCAACTAAACATTCCTATCTGTCACCGTCTTCAGGAGCCATGTATTGCGTGTCATGGTCAGAATCATCTCCACCATGTTCTTCACGTGTAATAGAGCCAAAGTCTCCTCATCGTAGTCACTAGCGGACTCATCCCACCATCCTCAGTAGCAATCATCACACGCTGAGATTTGCATTCTCTCGCATAATGACCTCTTCCCTTACAACGACAACAAATAATATCACTTGTGTGCCCTGTTGATGCCATGGAAGAAGAAGAGCTCTGTAGGCCCGGCAGTGCGCTCTTGGCGGATAGTGGTGGTTGTGCTCTTTCTTGTATCACGGCCGGAGGTAGCAGTGATGGAGGTGCTGGTGTAGTGGAAGTAGAGGATGCACGCGGTGTCCATGATGAAAGTCAACCTGCGAGAAAAATTAGTTCGCGCCAATGCTTGTCGATCCTGCACTTCACGTTCACTTTACAAGCAAGATGGAATAAGCGAGTGATATTAGTATACTCCTTATACTCTAGAATGGTCTGAATCTCTATTTAATCCACCCACAAAACATGCAAGCATAGCTTCATTCTCCTCAACAATACCACATCTAATCATGCCGGTTTGTAATTCCCGATAATATTCTTCTACAGAATTTTTCCTTGTCTTAAACGCTGCAATTTTGAAGCAATTCACGTTGATAATATGGTGGAACCCAACGAGTACGCATAGCAGTTTTCAAAGCAGCCCAAGTAGTTGGAATAGGATATAATCTACAATGTTCGCACCACCATACACATGCAAAACTAGTTAAAGCACAAACAAAGAAGACAACCCGTCTCTCCTCGGGATATTGTAAACATGTAAAACGTTGTTCAGTTTCTAACTCCCAAGTAAGATATATATCAGAACATATCTACCCTCAAATGGTGGAATATTCAATTTCAGTTTGAATATGGTCATTATCTCGTACTGAGGTGGTAGTGCAGCCTACCGTTGCGAATATATACCGAGGTCCACTGCTTTGGTGGTGGTGCCGGTGGTATTTGCACGTAGTTCTGATTTTGATCAACCTCATCCTCATAATATTCCTCCACCTCTGCAGTAACAACAGGAGCTAAAGAAGCACCAACAGTAGTAGCAGCGGCACCAGAATTTTGTCCTGGCTCAATAGGAACACGCTGTGCTCGTCCATACTGATTCGGAAGGGGGCGTTGTTGTAGTTGTTGTTGTTGCAGAGGTGCGATAGGTGCAGCCGACGGTGGTTGTGGGAGACGTTTGAGTAATTCATCGAACTTGGCGTCCAACTTGGTGTTAATTGTATTCTCAATGTCATCCATCCTATCCAATGCCTTACCAAAACTAGCCATCACGGCTTCCACCTGTTGACCCAACATTTGATGAAACTTATCATGAAGGTCCTTGTTCGTCATGTTCTCCCAGTCAATCTCGTCGGCGTGTGTTCCTGCCATAGTTAGCAGCAATAGAAACAGACAAGTATATGATCCTACAGACTACTGGAATATGGTGGTGGTGGGGTGTCACAAATCCTTCAAGCAAATCTCAAATTCTTACCAGGTTCTTACCCGGTGGGTGGTGATCGGCAACCGTTGTTGTCAAAACTCTCAAAGCTTGGATAGAGCGATTACCAGGGAGAGTCAAACGCACGACATAGATGTATGTGGAGCTGGGAAGGCTTATAATATGGTAGCAAAAAGGGTCAGCAATAATCAATTCAGAGATGCAAAGTTGAATAAACGCTCAACGACGGTACTGTGCTGGTCTTAGGCTAGACTGTGCTAGAGACGCGAGCCTAGAACACTAACAAAATCACGACGCTGCACGGAAACAAGGGAGAAGCACACTCAAAAAAAAATTCACTCTTTTTTTTCGCGCTCGTTTTTTTTGCTCTCCTTTTTTTTTTGCCGAAAATCACTATAATGGCGAGTGTCTCAAAACTCTTCCCAAGTTAAGAGAACAGGATAGGCAAGAAATTTTTTCGACCACTTTTTTTCGACTGCCCGGACCCAAAAACTGGAAACGGGTAAAAAAAACTTTCTATAACGGCGACTGTCGCAATACGCTTAGAAACACCTAGAAATAGGATAGCCCGAATTTTTTTGTCCAGTGCGTTTTTGGAAAATTTTGGGCCTAAACGGAGGGTGGTTTTCGGACTCTTTTTTTTGGAAACCAACCTCTTCTACGGACGGCAAAATATTGCTGGAATCCGAAACCTACTCAGACAAGGAAACACGAATCGGAAATTAGATGGATCCCGACAACAAACCTAATATGCAAGGAACTCGGATTGGTGGTGGATATATGGTGGTGGTATATGGCAGCAGTGGTGGTATATGGCAGCGGTGGTGGTAGCGGTGGTAGTATATGGATATGGATCGATGGTGGTATATGGATACGGATTGGTGGTGGTATATGGATACGGATTCGGATCGGTGGTGGTAGGTGGCAGGGGCGATAATGATGGTGCGGTGGCGGCGTGACAACTTATGACCAGAACTCGAAACCCTAAAAGACTAGACACTAAGACCAGCAACTAGACACGACGATGTAACCGCAAATTCAACAAAGCAAAACCCTAAAAAGATTATGCAAAGGCTCAGATTGGTTCGGATATGATGAACTAACCCTAATTTTTTTGTGGCTTTTTCGTGGATTGTAGGTATGAAGAACAGACTCGATCTAAACTACGAAAAACTGTAAAATCTCACCGAGCAACCTGGAAATCTGATACCACTTGTTAGAGGCAAAGGTGTCCCGTCTTTCGATGAGATGATGGATATCGCTTTGGTGGAAGTCGACTTTGACGATCCGACTACGAACGTGCGAGGACGTCGCGCCTTAGCAATCGCTAAACCAACTCCGAGAGGTTATTGACCACACCGGAGAACGATCAACCTGACCACGAGGGTCTGTTTCCTGCGAGCAAACGAAGAACAAGCAAGAAACTGAGATTGCAATCTGGATATTGCGAATATAAGATGAATGCTTTATTGATCAAGGTGGGGTTCTATGACGCCTTTGTTTGGTCGTTGAACACAAACGAAGTACGCGAAGTTGCAGCTATGCGAACTTTAATCTAAACAAATCCCAAAGTCTAGATGGTGCCCTAAGGGCTGTATATATGGAGGAAGAGGGGGGGAATTTCGTGTCCCTTGGTGGAGGGGTCCGAAATCAACCCTATCTCTTGTTTCCCCACACATACGGACTCTAATAGCCTATACTTATGTATTTCGAAATTACATGGGCCTGGCCCAATAATAAGGTGACGTAGCACCTAGAATAGCCTCGGGACGAAATTAATGAAGTGGCACCTTGTATATTTTGTCCAAGGCTTCATGCACCCATTATGGTGGCTTCAAAGTCCTGAAATCATCACTTGTAACTCCGTTCTTGTTCCCCTTGCGCATGCCATCTATCTCCATGCTTGTTCGTGCTCCAATGTCCATCCTTCTCCAAGCTAGGCCCTTCATTTGTAAGCAAAACAAATGTATCCAATTTAGGCAGCATCATATTCTCATGAACATTAGAAACATTACCAAGAAACGCAAGTACCTGATAATTAAATTGGCGGGCGCGTGCTCTAGTAATTGGTCCAGTATATGTAGCAGTAGGGGCTGTGGGTGTAACAATGGTATTGAAGTCCTCATCACCACCACTTGTTAGTAGTTTGTAGGATCATATTCTTGTGTGTTTCTATTTTTGCTAACCATGCTAGGATCACAAGCCGACGAGATTGACTGGGAGAACATAACGAACAAGGAGCTTCATGATAAGTTTCAGCAAATGATGACTGAACAGGTGCAAGATGTGCTGAACAATTTTGAAGAGGCCATGGAGAAGATCACTGGCCTTGAGAAGACGTTCGAAACAAAGCTCGATAACAGATTTAATGAACTGCTTGCGCGTCTTCCACCGGCTGCACCTGCCACACCTCTGCAGCAATAACAACAACTACCTCCACGTCGCGAAACAGCCCTCCGCCGAGCGAGCCGTGTCCTTCTTCAGCCTGGCCAAACTGTTGGTGCTGCTGTTGATACTTCTGTGGCTCCTGCTGCTGATGCGGAGGATGATTATGCGGGAGATTACGAGGATGAGGTTGATCAAAATCAGAACTACGTGCAACCACCAGCACCACAACCACCAGGTCGTCCACATGCAAATAATCACAATGGTAGGGCTCTCCCTCAGGTACGAGATCATGACCATCTTCCTAAACTGAAATTGAATATTCCACCATTTGAGGGTAGATATGTTCCTGATATATATCTTACTTGGGAGTTAGAAACTGAACAATGATTTACAAGTTTACAATATCGTGAGGAGAGACGTGTTCCTGCTGCTGTTTGTGCTTTCACTAGCTTTGCATGTGTTTGGTTGTCTGAACATTATAGATTATATCCTGTTCCTGCTACTTGGGCTGCTTTGAAAACTGCTATGCGTACTCGTTGGGTTCCACCATATTATCAACGTGAATTGCTTCCAAAATTGCAGCGTTTGAGACAAGGAAAAAATTCTGTAGAAGAATATTATCAGGAACTACAAACTAGCATGATTAGATGTGGTATTGTTGAGGAGAATGAACCTATGCTTGCACGTTTTATGGGTGGATTAAATAGAGAGATTCAGACCATTCTAGAGTATAAGGAGTATAATAATATCACTCGTTTATTCCATCTTGCTTGTAAAGTGAACGTGAAGTGCAGGATCGACAAGCATTGGCGCGAACTAACTTGTCTGCAGGTCGACCTTCATCATGGACACCGCGTGCCTCTTCTACTTCCACTGCACCAGCACCTCCATTAGGTTCCACCTCCAGCCATGATACAAGAAAGCAGGCACAACCACCACTATCTGCCAAGAGCGCACCTGTCGGGCCTACACAGAGCTCTTCTTCTTCCATGGCATCAACTAGGCTTACAAGTGATATTATTTGTCGTCACTGTAAGGGAAGAGGTCATTATGCGAGAGAATGCAAATCTCGGCGTGTGATTCTTGCTACTGAGGATGGTGGGTATGAGTCCGCTAGTGACTATGATGAGGAGACATTGGCTCCTATTACACGTGAAGAACATGGTGGAGATGATTCTGATCATGAGATGCAATACATGGCTTCTGAAGACGCGTACAGGTATGAATGTTTAGTTGCTCAACGTGTTTTGAGTGTGCAGGTCACACAAGCTGAGCAAAATCAGAGGCATAATTTGTTCCATACAAAGGGAGTTGTGAAGGAAAATTGTGTGCGCGTCATCATAGATGGAGGGAGCTGCAACAACTTGGCTAGCATGGAGATGGTGGAGAAGCTCTCTCTCACCACGAGACCACATCCACATCCTTACTACATCCAATGGTTCAACAACAGCGGCAAGGTTAAGGTAACACGTACTGTTCGTGTGCATTTTTGTATCTCTACATATGTTGATTATGTTGATTGTGATGTGGTACCTATGCAAGCATGTTCCTATTACTTGGTAGACCATGGTAATTTGATAAAAATTCTGTACACCATGGTAGAAATAATCAGTATACTCTTGTTCATAAGGATAAAAATATTACTTTGCTTCATATGACCCCTGATTCCATTTTGAAAGATGATATTAATAGAGCTAATAAAGCAAAACAGGAGCAGAATAAGAGTGAAAATCAGATTGTGGCAAAAGAATTTGAGCAACAAATGAAGCTTAATAATAAATCATCTAGTGCTGCTTCTGAAATTAAATTGAAAAGTTCATGTTTATTTGCTACCAAATCTGATATTGATGAGCTAGATTTCAGCAAATCTGTTTGCTATGCTTTTGTGTGCAAAGAGGCATTATTTTCATTCGAGGATGTGCCTTCCTCTTTGCCTCCTGTTGTCACTCACATTTTGCAGGAGTTCGCTGACGTCTTTCCACAAGACGTGCCACCGGGATTACCGCCTATTCGAGGGATTGAGCATCAGATTGACTTAATTCCCGGTCCTTCACTACCAAACCGTGCGCCATACCGTACCAATCCAGAGGAGACGAAGGAGATTATGCGTCAAATACAAGAGCTTCTCGACAAAGGTTATATACATGAATCCCTTAGTCCTTGTGTTGTTCCTATTATTCTAGTGCCAAAAAAGGATGGTGATGCGGAGCATCCCACGTTCATCCCCATGTACACTCCGACTACTCTCCATACCCCAAGAGGACATATGACGAGACCTCGAACATACGCCATTGGAATTAAGGTGAACCCGCTCTTCTTCGAGAACATCATGAATATCCATTGGACTTGCTTGCTACCTCACCAAAGTGCTCTATGTGTCCTTAGGTACGAAGACCGACGACCACAAGCTGGTGAGGAACACCCCAAAGGAGTAGGAGAAGGACCCCAAGGCCACAAGGAGGAAGAAAGAGTGCAACAAGATCAATTCTGCACCTCCCAGGCGACCCAGTGCCCACGGGCCTCGAAGACTCCGTGCGCACGGACTACTCAGAGAGTTGGCGCTGGAGCACCCCCTGCGCACGGGCCTGTACCGTGCCCACGGGAACCCCGTGCGCATGGGCTCATCCGGATGGACGGCTGTGATCCCCAATCCGAGCCCCTCTTCACCTACTTCGACTCCAAGACTATATAAACCATACCTAGGGCTATGTTTAGGGTTAGTAAAGTAGTTTATAGACATTTGTGAGCTTTGCTCCATGGATCCACTCAACTAGGAGATCAAGACCTCCTCTTGGAGTGACCAAACATCAAGACCTCCTCCTTGGGGAAGGATCCCAATCATAGGATCATCAAGCCATCATCTCCTTCATAGCATTTGGGATGAACTCTACCATGTATCTTATTTCCCTTTGTTGTTCATGTACCTTGTGGATCTTATGTGTTTGATTGTCTAGTGGATGTGTGATTTGACTTGTTCTCGAGTGTTCCTCTTGTTTTCCCTCTTTTGCTCATCTTGTTCTTGGGGATTCCCCTCCAATTCGTGAAAGATCTCCCCATAGGGTTCCACCCTACACCATCTTGGTATCATGAGCCATGGATGATCACGAAATTGGAGCCCCCTCTTTGTTTTCTAGCCTAGTTTTGTGTGATTTCGTCCTAAATTCGAAAATTCCCCACCAAAAATAGCCCTAATTTTTTTTGTGATTTGTTGGTTTGATGAGATTTTGTTGGATTTGGTCCATCGATTTGGTGTTTAGCAAGTAGATCCACCCCTCTACCACCTTCCCCTACCTTTCACCCTTCGATTTTGACCTCATATTCGAGATTCGCCATGGATCCGGAGCTGTTCGTCCGCTCCTCGAGGACCCTGTGCACACGGGCCATCGGGACCCCGTGCACACGGGCCAGACAGACCCCGTGCGCATGGCCCTTCCAGTGCGTTTCTGCCGCTGTCCCTTCGACCACCCACCCCCATACCACCCCCTTACCTCCCCAGCTACACCCCAACCACGAGACCCATCCATTTGGAGCCTAGATCAGGAAGAAATCCGCCAAACCCGTGTGTCCCAGGTGACCCCGTGTGATGTAGGGTGGAACCCTATGGTGACAATCTTTCACGTTTGGAGTGGATCCTACGGGGAATCACGAAGAACACGCGGAAGCACAAAGGGGAAACACGGGGAAAACGAGAGAGAATCACTAAACCAACAAGGAATTAATCACACAAGTGCTAGATCACCGAACACAAAGAGTAACACATGATCCACAATCAACAAAGGTAAGGATACAAAGGAACCGTTCTTCTCCGTGAGGAGGTCTTGATGGTCTTCCCTAGAAGGGGTCTTGAATCCGCTTGGGGGATCTTCTCCGAAGAGGTCGTGAGCTCCGAGGAGAAGTAACCAAGTGGATGAGCAAGGCTCTCACACAAATATGAGCTAATCCAATGCTAACCCTAAATAGGGGGAGGTGGAGGAGTATATATAGCCTAGAGCCACGAAGGGGTAAGCGGGGGCGAAGGGATACATGGGCTCGGCCCATTACACTGTGCGCAGACAGGCCAGTGGTACCGGTCACGGGGGCGGTTGTATCGCTGGTAACTCATGTAGGGCGGAAGTACCGGACGTGGAAGGCGGTACTACCGCTGGGAGGTCGGGCACTGGCTTCTGGAGATGGACGTCGGAGGGGCCAACGGTTGTAACGGTTGTCGAGGCCGTAGTACCGGTCATTTGGTAATTGCCGGTACATCCGGTGTAGTACCGGCCTTGCACCGCACGATCACAGAAGGTGGACCGATTGTTGGGCGGTAGTCGACCGGTTGTTCCGGTTGGGTGGCCTCAGTGGTAGTACTGCTTGGAGTGGGCGGTAGTACCGCTCGTTCTGGAGCGGCCAGGTTCTCTTCCTCCTTCTCTTCCATTCTTGGCCTTGGTCCTTGGATTCTCCATGGTCGTCTCGGTTGTACCTGAGTATATGCAAGATCCATGCATGAGGTAGTAGCCATGTCTCACATGTAGAAAGTGAAGGTTCGGAGAGGAGCGAGTTCACCTTGTGTCCAATGGTGTATATTCGAGGTCTCGTCATATGTCCTCTTGGGGCTTGGAGAGTAGTCGGAGTGTACATGGGGATGAACGTGGGATGCTCCGCATCATCTCCCCTGTACATGGGGATGAACGTTGGATGCTCCGCATCATCTCCCCCCCCCTTGGGAAAGATCCGACCTCAGATTGTGATCCTCATCACCATGGAAACGGTTGTCGTGGACGGACTTGTAGTTGGACGAAGTTGAAGATATGGCGCAATCCAAGTAGTCCAAGGTGTCGCCGGAGTGATAGACATGCAAAAAGAGCAAGCACAAGCAACACTCGGAAATACAATGGTTAGCGCACACAAAGTGTCCATCATGTAAGAATGAGTCCGTGTGGCAAGATTGGTCGTGACAAAGCGCATGGAGCTTATAAAGATGATCTAGAATGAGATCCAAAGTATTCATGGGAGGAAATGTAATCATTGTGCACACAAATGTGTTGTAAATATGATCATATGCAACCACGGTGCAAAATGATGTCATAGTGAGACGGTTTATAAATAGCATGAATATGGCAATGGATGCTCAACATGTGTATGTTATCATGCAATTGATGGTGTACAATATGATCATGATGTATGAATATGCCATCAAGGTAGATCACAACAAATTTGCTAAGGAAGTGCACAAGCTCATATATCATGGATAACATGGAAATAGATGCAACAGGACAAGCATAATGTGAGTCAATCCATGAATGGGGTGCAAACTTGTGCTTAGTATGATATGTCCATCGAGCATGACATGTATGAGCACAATCAAAAAATATGGAGGTGTTGGTGTACCAAAGCTCGATGTCGAGGCATGAGTGGAGTTCCGAAGGTGCATCCAATAAGTGCGAGCGTTCCTCAATGTGAAGGTCCATGTAGCCAATCTCCAATATCGCTCCTCCGTTCACGAGATGTATCATGTAGACAACAAGAAGGAAACAGCAATGAAAGAGTGACCCATCCAATATGCGTATTTGAAGATGGCTCAAAGAGAAGGAGTTCACCTCAAGAAAGTTCCCAAAGACGTTGGAGTTGTACATCATGTATGCCTTCACATAACCAATATGTCGCATAATGGCACCGCCTTGTGAATCCTCCAAAATGAAAGAACATGATGAACACTCGGAAAAACAAATGAGGTTAGCGAAGATGCAAAACCTATCATTCGAGTGGTAAGATACCCAACAAGTGTATGCATCATGCTCATCATAAGAAAGTACAAGGGAGCATTTCATAGTATGGAGGCATATGATGCAAGAACAACCAAATAAAATAGACTCAAGTAAACAAGCATGCATCACAAGTAAGTTGTCAAAGTCTCCAAGAGCAATAAGCATAGTATGGTTGCACTCAATACAAGGTGATATGAGAGATGCAACTAATGGAGACAAGAGACAATGATTATGGCAAATCATGTGAGAGGCATGAAAATATATGATGTAGGGCGGAACCCTAGGGGCCGATCTTTCATGTTTGGAGTGGATCCTACGGGGAAACACGAGGAACACGCGGAAGCACAAAGGGGAAACACGGGGAAAACGAGAGAGAATCATTAAACCGACAAGGAATCAATCACACAAATGCTAGATCACCGAACACATAGAGTAACTCCAGATCCACAATCAACAAAGGTAAGGATACAAAGGAACCGTTCTTCTCCGTGAGAAGGTCTTGATGGTCTTGCCTAGAAAGTGGTCTTGAATCCGCTTGGGGGATCTTCTCCGAAGAGGTCGTGAACTCCGAGGAGAAGTATCCAAGTGGATGAGCAAGGCTCTCACACAAATATGAGCTAATCCAATGCTAACCCTAAAACGTACGGGGGAAGGGAGTATATATAGTCAATGGGGCAAAGGGATACATGGGTCAAGGCCCAAACAAGGTGCGCGCAGGCAGAAGGCGCCGGATATCCGGGCGACGGGCCGGATGTCCGGGCGCTCACGAGGTGCCGGATGTCTGGGCTGGAGGGGCCGGATGTCCGGGCCAGTGGAGTTGACTCTTCTATTCACTAGATGGGCGACGCCGGATGTCCGCTGGGAGGGGCCGGATGTCCGGGCTCTCACGAGGTGCCGGATGTCCGGGGCGAGCGCCGGATGTCCAGGCTGTCGGGGCAAGCTTCTGTGCTCCCTGGACGCCAGTGCCGGATGTTCGTGATTTAGGCCGGATTTCCGGTGGGGGGCGGATGTCCGGGCTGGATGCCGGATGTCCGTTCCTTGTAGCTTCTTCTGCGGGTGCCTGGCCTTGTGGGTCTCCAGGGGCCGGATGTCCGGGGTCCTGGCCGGATGTCCGGTGCCTGGAGGCTGTCCTTGCCTTCTTCCATGGGTTCTCTTCTTCCACGGACTTGGGGTCTTGACCATCTTCACGTACATACTCGGGAGGGTCCTCTTAGTACCTAATCATGCACAACATCCGGATTAAGGTAGTAGCCATGTCTCGAGAGGATCATATGAGATATCATTAAGGAGAGAAGTCACCTCGGTCTCGAGAGCTCTAGCACGTGCTCTAGTCATGGGTCCTCTTGAGGTTTGGTGAGGCGATGGAAGGTCCATGGGGATGACCGAAGGATGCTCCGCATCAATATATGTCATCAACCCAAGAAAGCAAGTGATAGTGGAACATGGATGATGCAACATAGCAAGCAATCATAGCAATCAAGTCAAGCAAGCTAGTAGTGCGAACATGCAACATACTAGAAGGAATCCTAGCAAGCATGTCATGTGTGCAAATAGTGGGCATGAATAATTCACATGTCATAGCACAAGCATGAACGCAAGATATGAGGAAACTAGGTTCATGGTGTTGGTAAGAAGTCCTATGTAAATAGCAATGTAACATCGTGACTCTCCCAACACAAGAATCAACAATAGCATGAGGCACATGATGAACATGGCAAAAGTAACAAGGATCTCCACCAAGCATGCAAATACACATAGGAATATCATAATGGTGCATCATGGGTAAATGTAAGCAAGGGTCACAATTGCATGGCAAAGGCATAGAAGCAAGGATAACATGCAAAGTGAACATGGGAAAATGAGCATAAGGTGACAAGTGGTAAATAGCCCATAGCCGTGTGAGAGACAAGTAAAAGAGATGCGCGTAGTCGATGCGTGAAGAGAATGGTGGTAAGGACAATTCATGTGATCCCAAAGCATCGTTGCTCTCAAGATCTCGTTTCGTCAACTCTTGGGATTGAGAGGTTGACGAGTATACATGAGTACCTACACAAAACAAAGACAAAGGAAAAATTGTGTGTGCATGGTATATGTACACATCATCCATCATGATGCGCACATGCATGTGTCGGTTAGCACAAAATAGTCAATGCTCAAATAAATGATATGCGTGATATAGAAACATGTCATCCATCATGAGAGGTTTGTTATTATGTATAGCATAATGGAGACTCAAATTGTGTAATGCATCATGAGAAATATCTAGAGCATTATTATTCATGGAATGCATAAGGTGCATGCAATTATGGGAATCATGTAAAGTATGGAATGCATCAAAATCTCCTAATATGTATGAGGAAACTATGGGGGTCTCCTCATGAGCATGAGTAGCAACATCACATGAAGAATATTGACAACATCCAAAACAATGCATATTTGGAACAATGTGATTATGGCATGACATAGTAGATGAGTTGCACAAATCATGTAAAGGAAGCATGGCAATATCATCACAGGAGAAGCAAAAGCCAATGACCATCATCTCGTCATCTATGCCATAAGTGCAAATGGGATTGATTTGAATGGGGCATGCATAGTTACTATGTTGAGATTGAAATGATGCAATATGGGAGATCTCACTCATAGCATATGACAAGTTCAAAGGATTGTCAAACATGATGTGACCAAAAGAATTTTCACATGATCTCCTATGGAGCATAGCATCACAAGTAGGCAACTCAACATGCTCATCATCATATTCATCATAAATAGGTAAGTCAAGGCATGAAGAAGTCTCACTAGCATGAAGCATGGGAATAGGTGGGTCAACATCATGGGAGCAATCGAAGTCAAGATAGTCCACTAGTGGGACAAGAGAAGCACCATCACCTATGTTACCTTTGGAGCGTCGCTTATGTGTTGTAGGTGAGGTGTTGAAGATCGTCTCGTTGTCATCTTCATCTTGATGGAACCATGTGGGGGGTGCATCATCATGCACCATGGCCATCGGTTTTCCTTTTGGAGGGATGGACTCGTTGAGGATAGACATGTCGTCATGTAGGAGACCTAGCACGAAAGAAGAAAACACACTAGGATTAGAGGTTATGTCGTTAGAAAGCATAGTGGCCTCACATGCCGTGTCAACTACGTCACTCACTAAGTGTTGTGGCTCACTCACTCCCTCAAGGATGCTCTGACTCATATGGTTGGTGGTGTCACTCAAATGGCGCTCAACCTCACATAGGATGTGTGGCATGCTCTCATGTGTGGGGCTAGTGGTGGTTACACTCATCCTCTCATAGGAAATGCTCTCAACGTCACATATGGTGGATTCACTCATGTCACTCATGTGGTGGTGGCTCTCCTCACATGGCACTTGGGGCATCTCGACATATGTGGGTGTCGGAGAGATGTAGGTGCAAATGTCTCCGTGCTCAACTATTATAGCCGTGGTCGAAGGGGATGGCCCTTGCTCGACCTTCTTGTCGCCGTCTTGTTGTTGGAGGCCCATATGATGTGGCACCTCGTAGCTCGTCTCCATGATCGAAGGGAGTTTCCCATACTCGGCCATCTTCCTTGAGGGGCTTCCGAAGATGGAAGTGTCACCCTCGCTCGTAGGTAGTCGCCTTGGACTTGATGAAGTCGTTGTAGGTGTACTCGTGGGAAGTAGGCGAAGATGTCGTACGTCCAAAGGCGAAGATGCCTTGATAGCATTTGGCGAAGTTGCCGAAGTGGTCGTTGTAGTCGTAGCACCGTGTTGGTGGTGGTCGTCTCGCGGTCTTCTTTTGTGCTCTTGAAGCTTGGACTTGGCGTGAAGTAGGGCTTGTTGGGACTTGTGCACTTGCGCTTGTGGAGCATCTTCATGATGATGATGTCGTTGTCGTGCTTGAGCTCGTAGTAGATGTCGTTCGTCGTCGTCGTGCACATGATGCTTGGAGGTGACTTGCCCTTCATGGCGATGTTGATCATGAACGTGATGGTGGTCGCCATGTAGATGTGGACGAGGACGATTTGCACTTGCATTGTTTTGGCGCTCCGAAGACTTGTGGCGCTCCATTGTATGATCGGATACAACCGCTTGTAACTCATGCAGGGTAGAAGTACCGGACGTGGAAGGCGGCACTACCGCTGGGAGCTCGGGCGCTGGCTTCTGGAGATGGACGTCGGAGGGGCCAGCGGTTGTACTAGTTGTCGGGGCGGTAGTACTGGTCATTTGGTAATTGCTGGTTCATCCGGTGCAGTACCGGCCTTGCACCTCTCGATCACAGAAGGTGGACCGGTTGTTGGGCGGTAGTCGACCGGTTGTTCCGATTGGGTGGCCTCAGCGGTAGTACCGCTTGGAGTGGGCGGTAGTACCGCTCGTTCTGGGGCGGCCATGTTCTCTTCCTCCTTCTCTTCCATGCTTGGCCTTGGTCCTTGGATTCTCCATGGTCATCTCGGTTGTACCTGAGTATATGCAAGATCCATGCATGAGGTAGTAGCCATGTCTCACATGTAGAAAGTGAAGGCTCGGAGAGGAGCGAGTTCACCTTGTGTCCAATGGTGTATATTCGAGGTCTCGTCATATGTCCTCTTGGGGCTTGGAGAGTAGTCGGAGTGTACATGGGGATGAACGTGGGATACTCCGCATCACCGTGCCCCTGGTATGTGTACCGTGCACACGGGACCCCGTGCCCACGGCCTCCTACCCCCGTGCACACGCCCCCTAGGTCAGCCGCGTGCACTTCACCATTTTGCCCATAACTTCCACATACGGAGTTCGATTTTCGCGTTCTTTAGATCGTTGAGTAGCGATTGACATCCCCCATCCACCTAGATAGTCACCAACACCATTTGACTCCACCAAAATTTTGACATTTTGGCATCTTTGCCTAGGCCCTCCACCATATCATCCGCTACACCACCATCGACTTCCGCAACCTAACCCATTTTGTTCACCATAGCATTAGTGGTTGCTTGAGTAGTGATTTGAGCCTCCTAAGGTGTTTACCAACCTAAAGGCATCCTCTGTACCTCATGAGAGCTAGGCACTCGATAAGCTTTGATCAAGCTATCAATCGACGGTCTCAACTTGAACACGCAAACTCCTAATCTAGTATCACATTCAGGGGCTAATCAAACTCAAATGCACTCTGATTACGTGGCAGAAAACTCCAAGTAAAGTTTGTGCTATCTTCCAAGTTCAAACAGTATAGCAATATCCAATAGTCCAAATGTAAAAAATCTAAATCTAGTATACAAAGAAGTACTACTCTAAGATACAAAAGTTATGTTCTAATCATAAACTCATAAAGTTAGTATCCAAATAGACTAACAGCATCTAACAATCCAATAGTATCAATTGTTTTCCATAGCCATTGAATGTATCCATAATCTCTAAATATTAGAATATCTAGATTCAATCACTTGAAGCAATATAGTAAAACAATTAAATTTAATCACACATTACTACATCTGATTTGACACAACTGGTGAATAAGCCAGTATTAATCAAGTTCGATTCCTAATCAACAACCGATGACATCTATGCCTGATAGGATCGAACCTTTGGAAATAAGAGCACATAACTCAAGAATGCCTGAAGCTAGGCGAACTATAGTAAACTGTCCATATTTGCTAAACTGCATAACTTAGCAGAATATTGTCACGGTCATTGGCAATTGTTGCAGAATAGATTATCAGCATGCTAAATATTCTAAACTGGATCGTGTTAGCGCTCATGTGAAACATATACTATTTTCTGTGCAATTAGTCAATCTTATTGTCACATGAGATTCATCGAATAATTGCATATTTGCTTGCAAGTACAATAGCTACGTATATCTACCAAATTAGTGATCATATGTAATAGCAGAAAGCATGCATGTTACCTAATGAAATCATGAGCAACTATGTACTGAGCATTTATTAGTGTCACATTGATCAAGGTTGCATGATCTCACTTGATATATTGTAATCTTCTCACATCAACAATGCTAAGCAATTTACCTCCATATTGATTGGTCAACGTAAATCAATATTGTACAATTGCATTTGTAACAGATCAAGTGTGTGTACATCTTTATGGCCAAATTCTCACATTCATTGCATCATCTGTGATACTCCTATTTGCAAGTCCTATTTCAACGATATACTGTAGCACTGAATTGGATCTGGATGCTCGAAACCAGTATCTGAGCTGTGATGTGCTTGATCATTGTGAGAGCTTGATGTGCTGCTTGAGTCCTGCCAAATTGATGTCGGCATAGAGCTCAAGTTCCGTTCTGAAGAACATGCTCCCAATACAGTAGCTAACATCACTTCACTAACAGTAAGCATATAAGATCTACTGCAATTTACTAACTCTGTGTCTGCCATTGATCCAAAAGCAAGTTAGTTCTGTGGTAACAACACTCTCTCGACATCTATCACGTTTGTATGCATCGTCTCATGATGTTCTTGCAAAGTTCACTTGTTGTAGCATACGAAATATCGCATGGCTCTGATGGCTTTAGCAAGGGATATGACGTAATTTCAGTTAGCCTACATGATGAAAATTATGTAGATCACTCATGATCTATCAGAAGTATCCTCAAGTTGTCACTGTATACAACAGTGTATACAGTAGATATACAGAATCACTCACTGCTGAAATTAATATTATTCTACCAAGACTTGATAGTCTTATCAAATTCATGGATCAGCGTTTGATCATTGGCAGAACTGTCTGTTTGAATCACAGTCTTTGAATAGTATGACTTCATTAACTCGTAACGATAATGAGTAGCGCCATAGCTAGATCGCGTGGAATGATCGAATAAATGGTCTACTTAATATGTAGTTCAGTCAAAGATCCTGTTTGCGGTGTTGTCAGATTCGTGAACTTCGATTTATGAATATGTATAATTCATCCACTACTCCATAAGGTTAGAAGTCAATTTCAGTTGATTCACACTCAGCTAATCAACATGTCAGTCACAACACACTGTACATGTTAGATTCACATGATAGTCTTGTGCTGGATTGTGTTGGTTCAAACTTAGACTAATTCATTTAACATAGTTCCTAATGGTAAATGATGCAAGCGTTCACACAAACGTACAATCGATTGATAATGGCTACATGCAGCGTATAGAATGGTGACAAACCTCGATCGCTAGCTATTCGCAGTGTCAACGTGTTGGCTAGTGCTAGCAATAGAGCGAAAGGTTGAATTTGAATCAAACTATGGCCATGTATAATTTCACATCGATTATCCTATAAGACCAAATGCATAGGCCGTAGTCCTACAATTAGCTGATAGAGGTGTATCATATCCTTATCACGCTTGCTGAACAGTGTATGCAGTCAAGAGCTTGTGAGTGACTTGAATTGTGAGATGCATGTGTGCCAATCCGCAAGCTAACAGGGTTAGCGATGTTTGACGCGTCCAACTGTGCATAAATCACATGATCAGGATCACTTAAAGATTCAACAATTGTCTAACACTTTTTCGAAGGACCTTGTGAACTATGTCAGTTGAATCTGATAGCAGTGAATTCGCTAGATTGTGTGGATCCCAACAATTGAGCGTAAGTAGGATGTGTATAGGTGATCCTGCAACTGACACATCGAAAGCTAATCTAGTAGAATACTGATAGATCATTTAGCAATCATTTGGATTTTCATGGTCTTGGTGTGTCGATATTGCAGCTCAATTCTCAGTTGATAAGTAGATAAGAACACACGAAGTATATGGACCCAAAGCGAAACAAAACTTTAAAACAATGGAATGCTTGTGCTGTGACATAGATTGATACTAATTGTTTAGGTCGTGACGTAGAGCGTGGTAAATCTGCAACGAGTTAGTACATCGGATCATTACGACAGCATGGTCGAATGCGATCACTCTGGTTAGCGACACTGAATGATTGATGATGCGACACTAATCAGGTGAAGGTCCATATCTAACAGTGGGTATGACAAGTGGATACAACAGCAGTCTGCAGTTACTGTGACAGTAATCAAGTAGGAGTGAACTAAGAAAATTCAATGGTTGCGGTAGTGCAAATAAGGTGGTAGTCATTTTATCGATACTTAATTACCTACAATTATGGCTAAAGCACAGAACTGATTGCAATCCAACTAGGACGATATTGCAAGATTTGAACAAATACTGTGCTTAAGTGGAATCGTAACTTCATCGCTCATATCGACTGCGCTAATGCTACAATCCTTATTGCTGTAGGTTATGGATGAGCATAAGCGAGCATAGGAGGTAAACTAGAAGCAGAGATCGATTAGCAATTAATGATCCAAGCTTGAGTTGATCGATTGTGATTGCATTGCAACTTTGGCGTGCGATACGCGTGATTATGTTGATCTAGTCGCGGTATTTGAGCAAGCTGTAAGCCGAGTGTGATAGATGATGATCTTGAAATGACTAACGCAATGGACACAAAGAACATTGAGATGTTACATGGTCCATATAGGATAAGCATGCGTAACGATTGACATAAGCCTTAGATTTAGTGTGTCACAGTTCCGATGCACACTATGACCACATTCCTGAAATCTCTAATCAAACCCAATGATGTGCTCATCGTGTAGCATGCAGGTAATTTAAGCCACCTATTAGAGTGGGCTTGAGAAGTCAGTATACCGTACCAATCACTCATCGAAACCTGAGCTAAACTTACGCTGTCGAATTAATGGCTCCCTAAATGATTAGGGAGTTTGACCATCGAAGCTGATCACTTCCATGAGTGATCAATTTGCTGTATTACACAAGTGATCTATCGGTGGATTCAAGTCGAGCAAGCTTGTAGCAAGTGTCTAAACCCTGAGTTGTGCCATGTATGATGACATGTAGTTCTCAAGCAATCACATTGCAAGCTAGATTGCCAATTGAGTAATGGCATATCAGATGCAATTGCTACTAGATGGTGAAACACTCATGATTACTTCAACACTAGACGATCTAAGCTGTGCTGTCTAGTATGATCTGTGGCTTTGGTACGATAGTATATAGTCCAATCTAGATAGTGACATGTACACTTACAGTAGCAATTTGTGAGTATCTATCATGCATGATCCAACAACTCGAATCTTTCCTGACCATTCACGTGAACCGATCAGACATCTATCTATTCAATTACAAGCTACTATTGTAAGAACTTGAATATTGCTTCGAATGAACTCAGCTTGACATTATGAATACCTGATATGCAGCTTATGACGCATGCTATTATGGTGCACTCTAAGTCAATCGATATTGACTCTGCAGTGCCACTTGTATGCAATGTGTATGAGTCGGCCTCATAGCATGCCTTAGTAAGCTGAGTTTGTTGATAACATGCTAGACTAGTGCACTCATAGTCACGTCGATCAAGCTAAAAGTACAAATAAGCACTCGCAAATACGATCATTAAGCAATGGTGTGCGCTTGATGGTAAGTATGAAAGCTTGCTGAGGAAGGATGAAATGCTGTCAGTTTCACACTTCTGAGACACATCTGACTATCTGTGTGTAGTCACTAGCTGTGAATCTTGCTCCATAACGGTAACCTGTTGACTAACGACAATGGGTACATACTATCGCAAGTCACTGCATAGTGCAGTATTCTGACCAAGATTTGAAGGATGAAGAATTGGTTGAAGTCATAAAAGCTATGTTACATGACAAGGATTTAATGAGTTAATGGCAGTATGCATACGATGGTGAATCTCTGGAATGAGACAGCTCTATACTAGGTAATAATCACTGTTAGTATCATCTGCAATGTAAACTGAAGGTGTGTAGTGACTACAGTTGGTTTGATACATAGGTAGATTGTGGATGTTCCTGCAATTATTGACTCGGATGTTCACTGCTTGATGAGACTCAAACATTCTAGTCAATCCCGGCAGCACTTGCACAGACGCCATGTAACATCATTCTGCAATTCAATAATCCATCATATAATATGACTCTAATAAGGCAAGATGCATAATGAAAATACTCTGAATATGTTTGATGGATATGTTAGCTGGTATGTTAGAGATGATACATTCTGGTGCCATAAGTTGAAATTGTAGAATGTCAGAATATCATCTATTGTTATACTCAATGTTTAGACATGTCAACTTTTAGATGATAAGGAATTCTCAGGCTGTGTTATGAACTATTGGTGCACTTCAATGATTGCGTATCAGCTGCATTAGCATGAGCTGAACAAGACAAATTCGTGGAAATACCCTATGGAGCGATCACACGAGGCTTCTTTCTCAGCACAAGGCTATCATGAAATTAGATGATCATTGAGACAGCTTGTATCTGATTTTCGATCCAAAATGTCGTTATGGTGCAGTTGGTCTACTCATGACGCTGTCGTATGTGACCTACAAGATGTGCATTCATGAACTGGTGAGCATGGACTTGTCAATAAGCAAACTCTTACTCCTTGATGACTGATCCTATCTCTGCAGTTAGGAGTTAAAGTAGCATCGAGCTATTCTCAGATAGACTAGACAGCTCGAATTGGCAACCATCTCTCCATGAGCATGCAATAAGTAACCAATTCTCTAGAAGGGAAGCTACATATCTATTGTCATCGTTTCCATGGCCTTGAGTTGCGCGTGACTATAGTGGTATGACACCTGTATCGGTGAGACTTGTATTTCTGAACTATCGAAAGTGCTTACCATGGTTATCTCCAGTGTCAGCATGTGCAGATCGAGCATCGTTCGTTGATCCAATGATTGCCGATAATTGCTGATGCTCCAGTTCTAGTTAGTGACAGTCGCATGTATGTTGGTAGAAGAGTTACCCTGCATACCCTTTCACCTTCATGATCCAAGTCAATAAATGCAGATCCAAGTTAGCTACATTCGTATGTCATATAGATTCACATGCAATGGTATCCATCTCAATCATGCAAGACTGACTTCTCATACTTGATGAACTACATGACTCTCACTGATGCTAGTAAGTCACTAACTTTATGTATCTTAGGGATGATGTACATATTGTCATGTTCTAGTGTCCCGATCCCACTGTTGAGTACTTTGAGTAGCACAGACTTGAAGTCCCAAGTTCACAAGTCCAATTTGCAATCCATGGATAGCACTAGTGAACAGTCACTCTATGTGCGAGTCTAGATCCTATGGCATACGATCATCAATTCATGCATCGAGCTATCGTGTTCGAATGTTTGACATTTGATGGCATGACCAATCAGTCTAGTCCTTTCACTACTTACTCAGTGATAATTACTGATGGCAGTCTGGGTTCTATCCGTAGCCATGCACATGCTCCCTATTGACTATCGATAGCATGACCGACACTAGTCCTGCACTCGGACAGCGCCTCGGGACTCACAGGAGACGCCTCCCCATCGAGACCTCACTCGGCTACACAAGCCTATCCTTGTGGCATAATGCCGAACCATCTCCATGGAGTGTTGATCCGGCATGATCAACGTGTAGGTACTGATGTGGTGTACGTATCGATGACTCAGCATATGAGCGAGACCCTCTGAGATCCGATAGAATATCCCGTGTCTAGGACATCCGAATCATAATGCATGGACCATATCCCAGGCATCTCTGTCTGACAGGTACATGACATCTAATGGATAGGAGCCTCTTTAGGGTTGAATGGGTTCTCCTGATCTAATGGTTACTTACAGAGAAGCTTGAGTCTCGGACAGTACCAGTGGATCAAGGCTCTGATACAATCAGACACTCACCATTGGGGAGCTGAGTATCATCACCTGATCCAGCCAACGTGCAGGGCATGAACGGTACATGCTCGGCGATCTACTGTTCTGTGCTGTACGTCCAAGCGTTACTCCTATAGTGCTTAGGCGTTCCATGACTAGAAGCTATACTTGCTTGGGCTAGAATGCTCAGGAAGCTCAAAGGTGCCCAGGTCGTACTGGATGTAGTGAGCCTACTATGGCGACATACTACATTGATGTGTGCATTGGAATAGGCCAGTCGATTGCTTAAGGATGTTGGGAGTCACTACTGATCCTTGGTCTCAACCTTGGTTTATCCTCTTCTTTGCTAGTAGTGTTGATGACGGTCGTATCTCCGTCTTTCCTCTTGGCGAGTCCTATCTTGGGATCCGAGTCTACGTAGAAGACAGTCGTCCATGGCTTCACCGACACAGGTTATAGAGGTTCCTACCAGTCAGATACGGGACGCTATGGAGCCTCTAGGCTGATACGCCAGAGTGTCGTGAAGCCTTGCTGACATTCGCCATCAACTGCGTCCGGCAATAGATAGCCTGATTGTATGTCGGTAAGTGGAGGTATCGTGACGCTTCCAAGCGTAGAGAGAGTGGGCATCTAGTTGAGTTGATGTACTAAGAAGGCTGGAAGAGCAGTCGACAGGACACTAGAAGAGTACATCGGATAGCGACACAGACAGTATGGTGATGACATCCTGGACTATAGAGCAATGTCAAGGTCAGGAATTTATGGCAACCGTTTCGATGAGTTTTCCCCAAGATCGCAACCGTCGGTCCATTCCGGAGAGGTATTGGGAAGTATGAATGTTTAGTTGCTCAACGTGTTTTGAGTGTGCAGGTCACACAAGCTGAGCAAAATCAGAGGCACAATTTGTTCCATACCAAGGGAGTTGTGAAGGAACGTCCTGTGCGCGTCATCATAGACGGAGGGAGCTGCAACAACTTGGCTAGCATGGAGATGGTGGAGAAGCTTTCTCTCACCGCAAGACCACATCCACATCCTTACTACATCCAATGGTTCAACAACAACGGCAAGGTTAAGGTAACACGTACTGTTCGTGTGCATTTTAGTATCTCTACATATGCTGATTATGTTGATTGTGATGTGGTACCTATGCAAGCATGTTCCTTATTACTTGGTAGACCATGGCAATTTGATAAAAAAATTGTGCACCATGGTACAAACAATCAGTATACTCTTTTTCATAATGATAAAAATATTACTTTGCTTCCTATGACTCCTAAGTCCATTCTGAAAGATGATATCAATAGAGCTAATAAAGCAAAACAGGAGAAAAATAAGAGTGAAAATCAGATTGTGGCAAAAGAATTTGAGTAACAAATGAAGCCTAATAGTAAACCATCTAGTGTTGCTTCTGAAGTTAAATTGAAAAGTGCATGTTTACTTGCCACTAAATCTGATATTGATGAGCTAGATTTTAGCAAATCTGTTTGCTATGCTTTTGTGTGCAAAGAGGCATTATTTTCATTTGAGGACGTGCCTTCCTCTTTGCCTCCTGTTGTCACTAATATTTTGCAGGAGTTCGCTGACGTCTTTCCACAAGACGTGCCACCGGGATTACCGCCTATTCGAGGGATTGAGCATCAGATTGACTTAATTCCTGGTGCTTCACTACCAAACCATGCGCCATACCGTACCAATCCAGAGGAGGCGAAGGAGATTATGCGTCAAGTACAAGAGCTTCTCAACAAAGATTATATACGCGAATCCCTTAGTCCTTGTGTTGTTCCTATTATTCTAGTGCCGAAAAAGGATGGTACATCGCATATGTTTGTTGATTGTAGAGTCATTAATAATATTACTATTCGTTATCGTCATCCTATTCCTAGGCTAGATGATATGCTTGATGAATTGAGTGGCTCTACAATATTCTCCAAAGTTGACTTGCGTAGTGGATACCATCAAATTCGTATGAAATTGGGGGATGAATGGAAACAGCATTTAAAACTAAGTTTGGATTATATGAGTGGTTAGTCATGCCTTTTGGTTAACTAATGCACCTAGTACTTTCATGAGATTAATGAACGAAGTTTTACGTGCTTTCATTGGACGATTTGTGGTAGTTTACTTTGATGACATATTGATTTATAGCAGATCTTTGGAGGAACATTTGGAACATTTACGTGATGTTTTTATTGCTCTACGTGATGAAGGTTTGTTTGGTAACCTTGGGTAGTGCACCTTTTGCACCGACCGAGTGTCTTTTCTTGGCTATGTTGTTACTCCACAGGGAATTGAAGTTGATAAAGCCAAGATCGAAGCTATTGAGAGTTGGCCGCAGCCCAAAACGGTCACACAAGTGAGGAGTTTTCTTGGCCTCGCTGGATTCTATAGGCGATTTGTGAGAGATTTCAGCACCATTGCTGCACCTCTCAATGAGCTTACAAAGAAGGATGTGCCTTTTGTTTGGGGTACCACACAGGAAGAAGCCTTCACGTTGTTGAAAGATAAGTTGACACATGCTCCTTTACTCCAACTTCCTGATTTTAATAAGACTTTTGAGCTTGAATGTGATGCTAGCGGAATTGGATTAGGAGGTGTGTTATTACAAGATGGCAAACCTGTTGCATACTTTTCTGAAAAATTGAGTGGGCCTAGTCTGAATTATTCTACTTATGATAAAGAATTATATGCTCTTGTTCGGACTTTAGAAACATGGCAACATTATTTATGGCCTAAAGAATTTGTTATACATTGAATCTTTGAAACATATTAAAAGTCAAGCTAAATTGAATCGTAGACATGCTAAATGGGTTGAATTCATTGAGACTTTCCCTTATGTCATTAAACACAAGAAGGGTAAAGAAAATGTTATTGCTGATGCATTGTCTCGTCGCTATACTATGCTTTCACAACTTGACTTCAAAATATTTGGTTTGGAGACCATAAAAGATCAATATGTGCATGATGCTGATTTTAAAGATGTATTGCAAAATTGTAAAGAAGGAAGAACATGGAACAAGTTTGTCGTTAATGATGGATTTGTGTTCCGTGCTAACAAGCTATGCATTCCAGGTAGCTCCGTTCGTCTTTTGTTGTTGCAGGAGGCGCATGGAGGAGGACTAATGGGACACTTTGGCGTGAAGAAGATGGAGGACGTACTTGCTATACATTTCTTTTGGCCAAAGATGAGACGGGATGTTGAGCGTTTTATTGCTCACTGCACTACATGTCAAAAAGCTAAGTCACGACTCAATCCTCATGGTTTATATATGCCTTTGCTGCACTCTAGTGTTCCTTGGGAGGATATATTTATGGACTTTGTTTTAGGTTTACCTAGAACAAAGAAGGGGAGGGATAGCATATTTGTTGTTGTGGATAGATTCTCGAAAATGGCACACTTTATACCATGTCATAAAAGCGATGATGCTGTTAATGTTGCTGATTTGTTCTTTCGTGAAATTATTCGCTTGCATGGTGTGCCAAATACTATTGTTTCAGATCGTGATACTAAATCTCTTAGCACACTTTGGAGATGTTTATGGGCTAAGTTGGGGACTAAACGCTTTTAGTACTACTTGTCACCCCAAACCGATGGATAAACTGAAGTAGTCAATAGAACATTGTCTACTATGCTTAGGGCTGTTTTGAAGAATAATAAGAAAATGTGGGAAGAATGCTTGCGTCATATTGAATTTGCTTATAATCGTTCATTGCATTCTACTACTAAGATGTGCCCTTTTGAAGTTGTGTATGGTTTCCTACCTCGTGCACCTATTGATTTGTTGCCTCTTCCATCTTCGGAGAAGGTTAATTTTGATGCTAAAGAACGTGCTGAATTGATTTTAAAAATGCATGAGTTAACTAAGGAAAACATTGAGTGTATGAATGCTAAATATAAACTTGCTGGAGATAAGGGTAGAAAACATGTTGTGTTTGCACCTGGAGATCTTGTTTGGTTACATTTGCGTAAAGATAGATTTCCTGATTTACTTGGCTCAGATTGGCTCAGATTGGTTCGAAAAAGGTGTCCCGTCTTTCGATGAGATGGTGGATTTCGCTTTGGTGGAAGTCGACTTTGACGATCCGACTACGAGCGTGCGAGGACGTCGCGCCTTAGCAATCGCTAAACCAACTACGAGAGGTTATTGACCACGCCGAGCACGCATCAACTCCGACCACGAGGGTCTGCTTTCCTGCGAGCAAACGAAGAACAAGCAAGAAACCGAGATTGCAATCTGGATATTGTGAATATAAGATGAAAGCTTTATTGATCAAGGTGGGGTTCGTGGCGCCTTTGTCCGGTCGTTGAACACAAACGGCACGCGAAGTTGCAGCTATGGCGAACTTTTAATCTAAACAAAACCCAAAGTCTAAACGGTGCCCTAAGGGCTGTATATATGGAGGAAGAGGGGTGAATTTCGTGGCCCTTGGTGGAGGGTCCAAACTAACCCTATCTCTTGTTTCCCCACACATACGGACTCTAAAAATAGCCTATACTTATGTATTTCGAAATTACATGGGCCTGGCCCAATAATAAGGTGACGCAGCACCTAGAATATCCTCTGGACGAAATTTATGAAGTGGCATCTTGTATATTTCGTCCAAGGCTTCATGCACTCATTATGGTGGCTTCAAAGTCTTGAAATCATCACTTGTAACTCCGTTCTTGTTCCCCTTGCGCATGCCATCATCTCCATGCTTGTTCTTGCTCCAATGTGCATCCTTCTCCAAGCTAGCCCCTTCATTTGTAAGCAAAACAAATGTATCCAATTTAGGCAGCATCATATTCTCATGAACATTAGTATCATTACCAAGAAACGAAAGTACCTGGTAATTTAGTTAGCGTGCGCGAGCTCTAGTAATTGGTCCAGTATGTATAGCAGCAGGGGCTATGGTTGTAACAATGGTATTGATGTCCTCATCATGCAGTAAAAGAGTGCAGGAGTGAGAGAGTAGGATTGTATCGGAATGAACAAGGGGGTTTTGCTTGCCTGGCACTTCTGAAGATAAAATAGCTCTTCATCAGTGTCATCAATCTCATCGTCGGTATCACGTCTATCGAGAGGGGACAAACACCGACAAACAAGGAAGAACGCAATCAATGCAATGCACAATATGATGCATGATCATGACATGGCAAGATGCTGTGGTTTGAGCTAATGCAAGTAGCAGCAAGTTAAATGGAGTTGGTTTGAATCCAGGATTCAAATTCAAACCCCATATTTGGATATTCAAATGCCATTTATATGATTTGTCCTAAACAGTAGCTATAAGTTGTTCTAACATGCATGAAAATGGTACAGATGGATAGATTGGATTTTTCTGATCATTTTACATATATAAATTATCTCATTTGGAGTTATGGTTTATTTTCTATGATTTTTAGAAGTTTTAAAAATTTTCTGGATTTTATAATTCATTTCTGAAATATAAAATCGCCAGAAAATTATTATGAGGTCAGCATGACGTACGCCTGACGTCACTAGGTCAACTGGGCTGCCCTGGTCAAACCTGACCAGTGGGGCCACTCGTCATTGACTAACCTAACTAACCAAGTTAATTAACATTAATCTAATCCTAACCTAGGTTAATTAGGGGCCTGGGGCCACATGTGAGTGACACAGAGTTAGTTAGCGAGGCGATTAACCCCTAACAGTGGTGCTTAGCACTAAATAAAACTTAAACTAATTCAGTTAGGGGCCGACCCCACATGTCATTGACTCAGGTGGGGTCCAGCCGGGGTCAAAGTGGGTCAAACCCACCGGCGACTTGACGCCGGCGAGGCTAGATACGGCGGAGGGCTCGAGATTCGCCGTCCGACGACCAAAAGGAGGGCGGAGGGGCGTTGCATGTTGATGGGAGTGCTCCGCATCTCCCTGTGCAAGCGGGATGGGCTCCAGCGGCCGGAGTTGAGCGCGGCGTCGACCTCGGCGGCGGCCGGAGTTCGGGCGCACTCAGAAACGAGTCTGCGGTGGCCATGGGGTGGCGTGCTTGGATCCTACGGCACCCGCGCAGCGCGGTGAGCACGTGGGTGTGCTCAGTTGGGAGTTGCGGTGGCTGTGGGCACAACGGCGAGAAGCTCGGGCGGCGGCGCGGTTCGGTCTCAGGCAAGACGGTGACTACGGCATGCAGAACGTGACGGGGAAGAGGAGGTTCGGGGGGGGGGGGGGGTAGCTCACGGCGGAGATGAAGAGCAGGTCAGCCAGCTCGGGGGAAGATGCAGGGTGGAACCCTAATTCGTCGATCTTTCACGTTTGGAGTGAGATCCCTCAAAGAACACGATGAACACGGGGAAGAACGGGGAGAAATCACAAGGGGAAACACTCAAGAACAAGTCCAATCACACATCCACTAGACAATCAAACACACAAGGTCACAAGGTACATGAACAACAAAAGGAAAGATACAAGGTAAGGTTCATCTCCAAGAGGAGGTCTTGATGATATCCTAGATGGATCTTCCCACAAGGGGGTCTTGATGATATCCTAGATGGATCTTCCCTAAAGAGGGGTCTTGTATCCGCAGGGGGATCTTCTCCTAGATGGAGGTCTTGGCCTCCAATGGAGTAGTGGTCTCTCTCTCTCAAGAGTAGAGATAGGTAGGAGCAAAGCTCACTTAAGAATGAGCTATCACTTTGCTAACCCTAGAAAGGAGGTGGAGGAGGTCTATTTATAGCCCAAGGGGCGAAGGGGTAAGTGAGGGGCAAAGGGGTACACGGCTTCGCCCAAGTCACGACGCAGCGGGTCCGGATGATCCGGATGGTGGCCCGGATGATCCGGGTGTCGGGGTCCGAATGATCTGGGCGACCGTCCGGATGATCCGCTTGTCGAGCAGGTTTCTGTAGTCTTGGCGCGTTAGCGGATCGTCCGGAGGTCGTCCGGATCATCCGGCTCGGTCCGGATCGTCCGGTGGGGTCCGGATGATCCGGCAACTCGATCCCTGCTCCGTTCTTCTTCTTCCTTTCTTCCGTCTTCTCTTCCACGCTTCCCTCGCGGATGGTGTAGTCGTTCCTTGGCGCCAGCACTCCTCCTCGTCGTCCGTAATGTTCCGACAATACCTATGAATGCACACGGGAGAAGTGTCAAGTAGTATGCCATCCTCGAAGGGGTCAAGTGAGCACGTAAAGGAGATGATTCACCTTAGTGTGTGTGAAGTAGATGTCGTGACGTGTCACTTGCCAAATGGGCTCTTGACATGGTGATGTCCAGATGCTCCGCATCATCCCTCCCCTTGGGAAAGATCCGACCTCGGATCAAAATCCAAATCACCATGGGAAAGAGATGATGTCGTCGTGTAGAAGTGGATGATCACCAAGCATTCGTCATCTTGTAGTTCCACATGGGCACCCTCCAATGTCGCACCGTCTTGTAATTCCTTCAAAAGTAGCAAAGATAACAAGCACTTGGAAAAACAAATGTGGTTGTCGTAAGAGCAAAACCAAGCATTCAAGAGGTGATTCACCCAACAAGTGTTATCATCAAGCATAGCATATGGTTTGACAAAGAAGTGTGTCATGACATTTGGACATATAGATTGAGCACAATCAAGTACATCATGGGAACAAGCATGTAAATGGGAGGTCAAGATGCAAATATATGTGATAAGTGAACAAGCATCTACCTCAAGGTCATAGCAAGCATGCATAAAGAGCTCAATGAACGGTCTATGGTAGGCATAAGAGTCATTCACAACACCAAATATAGTGAGATGTCTAAACACATGGGGCAAGTGCAAGACAATCCAAGCATAACGTGCATAGGGTGTAGTGTAGATATCGTGGCACTCAACACAATGGAAAGAGCAATTGTTCATCATGTGTGAGGCAATCAAGTCAAGCATGTGATAAGCAAAGGGACATGGCATATGTGAAGAACTAGATGAAACACACAAGGCATATATGTCATCAACCCAAGAAAGCAAGTAGTGGAACATGGGTGATGCAATATAGCGAGCATTTATAGCTATCAAATCAAGCAAGCTAGTAGTGCGAAGATGCAACATACTAGGAGGAATCATGGCAAACATGTCATTGGTGCAAATAGTGGGCATGAATAATTCACAAGTCATAGCACAAACATGAAAGCAAGATATGAGTACAATATCATGAATGTATTGGCGAGAGGCCATATGTGAATAGCAATGGGTCATCATGACTCTCCCAACACAACTAGCATCAATAGAATGGGGCACATGATAAACATGGCAAAAGCAACAAGGATCTCCACAAAGCATGCAAATACACATAGGAATATCATAATGGAGAATCATGGGTAGATGCAAAGAAGGGTCACAATTGCATGGCAAAGGCATAGAAGTAAGCATAGCATGCAAAGTGAACACGGTAAAATGAGCATAATGGGAGAAGTGTTAAATGGCCCATAGCCGTGTGAGAGCCAAGTAGAGGAGTTGCGCGTAGTCCTTGCGCGAAGGGAACGGTGGTAATGATAGTCCACGGGATCCCAAATCATCATTGCTCTCAAGAGCTCGTTTTGTCAACTCGTGGGATTGCGAAGTTGACAAGTATGCATGGGTACCTACACAAAAGAGACACAAACGAAAGAAATTGTGTGTGTGGTAAATGTACACATCATCCATCATGATGTGTATGTGCACGTGTGAGTTAGCACAAGATAGGTATCGCTCAAAGAAATTTGATGCATGGTATAGGAACATGTCATCCATCATGAAAGAATAGTTATTATGTATGACACGATGGGGACACAAATTGAGCAAACAAGTATGTGGCACATCAAAAGCATGTTTATTCATGGGGAGCATATGGTGCACACAAGTATTGGGATCATGCAATGAATGGGATGAATCAAATTCTCCTAACATGTATGAGGAAACTATGGGGGTCTCCTCATGAGCAATATCGGAAACATCATATGGAGAAAATGGACAACATCCAAAACAATGCATATCCGAAGCTAGGTGGTCATGGCATGGCATATGAGATAAATGATGCAAAGGGAGCATATCAATATCGTCACAAGAGAAACAAATGCTAATAACCATGGGCTTGTCATCTATGCCATATGTGCAAACTGGGTTCATTTTAATGGCATATGCATAGTCACTATGAAGAGATTGCAAATAAGACATATGGTTGATCTCATGCATAGCATATGACAAGTCAAGCGGATTATCAAACATGATGTGACCTAAATAATTGTCACAAGAAATCCTATGTAACATGGCATCACAACTAATAGACTCCACAAGAGAATCATCATACTCATCATAAATGGGCAAATCATCGCATGGGGAAATCATACTAGCATGAAGCATGGTACTAGGTGGATCAACATCATGCAAGCAATCAATCTCAAGAATGTCCGCTAGTGGGACTAGAGCATCACCTTCACCTATGTTACCTTTGTCATTCCACTCAAGTGGTGTAGGTGAGGTGGGAAAGACCAAATGGTGGTCATCATCGTCATCTTGATGGAACAATGTGGGAGGTGCATCATAATCCACCATGGCCATCGTCTTGTCCAAAGGGAGGACGAAGTCGTCGAGGATCGGCGCATCATCATAAATGGGACCTAGCACCAAACGAGAAGACACAATAGAGGTAGAGGTCAAGTTGTTAGAAATGCAAATGGCCTCACGAGACCTATCAACTATCTCACTCTCTCTATGTGGTGGTTCACTCACTCCCTCAAAGTAGGTGCACTCAAAGTCACATATGGTGGAGTCACGCAAATCACTGAAGTGGTGGTGGTGGTGGCTCTCCTCACATGTAAATTGGGGCAACTCATCATATATGGGGCTAGTGGTGAAGTCACTCTCACTCTCAATATGGTGGCAAAAGTCACTCAAGTAATCATACATCGCCGTGGTCGAAGGGAAAGTCCCATGCTCAACCATCTCGTCGTGGTCGCCGTGCATGAAGGCCGAAGATGGCACATCATCACTCTCGTCGTGGATGAAGGCCGAAGATGGCTCAACATCCCTCTCGCCTCCTAAGATGGAAGCATCATCCTTGCTCGCCACCTTGTCGCTTGCCGCCAAAGCTTGGTCCTTGAAGGTCTCCGTAGTCGAACTCGTCGCCGCACCGTCTTGAAAAAGAGTCGAAGTAGACTCGGCATCATCGGTGCCACAAAGAGGGATGGCGGTGAAGTCGCACTTGGGAGCATCGTCTTGGAGCTTGTCGGCCTTGGACATCGTGGTGGTACTAGCCTCATGCTTGTCGAGAGCTTGGTCGCCAAAGTTTGCTTGGGGTGGAGAAGCCTTGGCCTTCATGAGTTCTTGTTCCGCCTTGAGAGCACCAATGTAGTAGTCGTCGATGGACTTGTAGTTCTCGAGGAAGATGGTCTTGGAGATGTCGTTGTGCAATCCCATCATGAAGTGGAACTTCATCCAAATGGGGTCGTCCACGCCGGCTCGTCGCAAGGCAATCATCATCTCCTTGAAGTACTTGTCGATGGACTTGGTGATGACGGGAAAATGGCGGGCGTGAGAACACGCGTCCACGTCATTGATACAGAATAAATATATTTAAATGCATAAAATAAAAATAGAATCAAACATTGCAGGTACATTATTTCCAGAACTCTTACATTTACATAAAAATTCTGTTAATTACATCTCCGAAGAGAAAACCCCTGATTAAGAATTCCAACATATCTATTACATAGGATTGCATCACATTCCTATTACAACATTCTACGAGAGAGATCCTCCTCATGATCGATTTACGAACTCCTGCTTGGTGAGCTTGAAGTTTGGTTCCATGCAAAATTCCTCTATGA
Source organism: Aegilops speltoides (assembly GCA_021437245.1). NCBI lineage: Eukaryota > Viridiplantae > Streptophyta > Magnoliopsida > Poales > Poaceae > Aegilops > Aegilops speltoides. Next base: position 211,798,477 of record CM038144.1, read on the forward strand.
TTTCATATGTGATGTTTGGGGATATATTTCCTAGCATGCAACCATTTGTGTGTGTTCAACCTTATTTATATGCGAAATGAGGTTGATTTTGGCAAGGCATAGTTTTATCCTACATTTGGCACATAGGATATGGGTATGTATTTTCCTTTAGGATTTTTTGTATGACCTTTTTGGTTTTGGTGGCATATATATATGTGACATGCCAATTTTAATAAGTTTTTCATCATCACATTACTACTATCGCCACGCGACACCGATGTGGAGCCCGCGTGTAGCGTAACGGATTGAAGCTTTCTGACACGATCTTGATGTTTTTTATGGTGCATGTGATATGTGCCATATTTTGTTGACTCTGAGTCCGCCCAGTATCGAGCCTGATCTAAGTAGAGTTTGCTTATGATATTTTGTTTGTTTAAAGCCTATCTGGGCTACATGGAATATCCCTTATCATGTAATTGCATGAATTTTGTATACATATGTGGATGTGGAGTGAACCTATTTTTATTAAGTTCTGCTTTACCTGTGTTACTACTAACACCGCGTAGCACTAATATAATGCCCGCGTGCAGCATACCCAAATAAAGGTTTGTGGAGCAGTTATGGTGTTGCATGATCATATGACATATATAATTTTTTTTTGTTTATGTTTGTACCTTACATGGTATTAGCACTAACTCCACATAGCGTCATTTCATTGGCGCTCGTGTGTAGCATAACCCACGTAAAGTAAGTTTGTGATATCCATTTGTGATGATGCTAATAGTTTAGGCTCTTATAGCATTGGAGCATTTCATGACATATTTTATTTGACTTCGGCCAAAATATGTGGCCTGAATGTTTTGTTTAATTTTCTTTCACTTGTATTACTACTAACACCGTGTAGCATTAAGATAATGCCCGCGTGTAGCGTAACCAGGTAAGCTTGGTTTTTATGATGCAACATGTTTTATAATTCATATTGCATGATTTTGGTCTTTATGATGCAACATGTTTTATAATTCATCTTGTGGCTTGAACGCATTTTTAATTAAGTTTTTCCTTGCTTGTATTACTACTAACACCGAGTAGCATTAAGATAATGCCCTCGTGTAGCGTAACCAAGTGAAGGTTTGTATTTTATGCTCTTGTTTATATTACAACTTACGTGACACATAATGCCCGTAGCGCAACCAAACAAAAGATTATCATGAGTTCAGCTTAGCACGCTCGTAATTTCATTCCAACTTAGTCATATCCATTTTTTTTATGATGACCAAATTAAGGCATTTTTTATATGAGGTTTTCGCACCTATGACACTCTCTTGATTTGTATCCATGTATAGAGACCAAACCAAGGAACGAGGTGTTCATCTTGGCTTGTATCGCTAAAGGGACCGAACCAAGACGGAGATCAATGGGACGAAGTGCACGCAACATTTAAAGGAACCGTGCTTACAAGAACCATGCATGCTCCTTGACTCGTACCGCAATGGCCGAGCAGAAGGCGAAAGTTTGGGGTAGATATAACATGCTCCTTGGTTTGTATCGCGATGGCCGAACCAAGGAAAAAATTTTGGGATGAATGAAACATGCTCTTTAGACTGTACCAAAATGGCCAAACCAAAGACAAAATTTTGACATAAATTAAACCATGCACCTTAGTCTGTACCGCAATGGCCGGACTAAGGGCGAGAATTTTGGGGAGATGAAACATACACCTTAGTCTGTACCGCAATGGCCGGACTAAGGGAAAGAATTTTGGGTAGATGAAATAAACTCCTTGATTCGTACCGCGATGGCCGAACCAAGAACAAGAATTTTTGGAAGATGAAACATGCCCCTTGATTTGTACCGTGATGGCCGGACCAAGGGCTAAAGATTTAGGAGAAGAGGAAGAAAAAAAAGCTCCCTGACATGTACCACAACGGCCAAACCAGAGGCTAGAGGAGAGCCATTGAATCTCACCTTTCAAACCTCCTGCACGCCTGCCTCCTTCTCTCCTTTTGTGCTACTGTGTGTATGTATGTGTGTGTGATTTTTAGCAAAGGAAAGAAAAGAACTGGAGGCCGACCCTAGAGCAGTCGATCGCTGGTATTTATAGGGCTGGGTGTGCGGACCTTTGGAGGCTGCCTCAGCGCCAGGAATCAACCCGCACGTCATTGCCGTGCGGGATGTGGGAGCGAACGTGGATGGATGGTTGAACGTGGGTAGGAAACGGAGTGCTTGACTTGGTCTCTGAGTTGATTGATGGGACTTGGCGGGCGCGCATGGATCTCTCGCCCAATTAGTTTAATGACTTCCTTGATCAAGCTCTATCTAAAGATGGGCCTGCTACAAAGGCACATATAGGCTTCTTACTTGATTGTTTAATCGGAGCAGCCTTTGCATATGCATGGGATTGTGTTGATTAACTCAACCAAATTAATGATGGGCTGTGAGGGCCACACCCCATACGTTCATGCATGTACGCTGCCAAGCCTGCATGCATGCATTGGCACATAACGCATGCTCGTACCAACTAAAGATTTAATTGATGCTAAATTTTTTTAGTCACCAATTATATTGTCTATGTATTTTGTTAATATGCCGTGATATTTACGCCGCGCGCTGGCGCCTGTGGGTGTTGTTCCTCCTTCCCGCAGGTCGCTATGGTACTCTCCGCCTTGTCCGTCTTCGAGGTTTGTCTTTGGGTGAAAGCCTTTTGCGCTGCTGTAGCGGGGTCGGCTGATGTCGTCATTCCCGGGTCACTTTTCCTTTATGGTCGTCATCTTAAAGACTAGTTCCCCTTCGCGTTTTCCCTAGGGTGGACATGCAGAGTTGGTCGCAGTAATCCTCCCGTCCCGACGGCCCAAACGCCAATGGTGCGCCTATGTTTGTTTCTCGCTACGACAGAGAAGTCGGAGCTGCGCGTGGCGGGGCCCCCGCGACAACGATGATTCCATAAGGGCGGTTTCAGCGGACGGTGCTCTCCGGAGATCGCGATGGACTAGGTCGTTGCGAGGCTTGCAACTTTCTCTTGCAATGTACATCAACAAAGTTGGAGCTGCCGGTCGTCGATGTCTTGGTTGATTGAGTTCTTGATTGATTTCTTTAAATTAATTCTTTTTATTATCGAACGTTTTATTTTTGTTGTTTTGAATTTATATTTTATACATTTATTTATCTCGGTCAAAATCCATGTTATCTCGGTCAAAATCCATGTCAACAGATGCCCCTCGAGGTCTGGGTTCGAAGTGAGATATGTTTTTTTTTACTCGGGCCCAGAGCTCGAAACTATACATATTTAGTTTAAAGCACTTCTGGTGAGTATAATGGATTTATGACTTTTTAGACGACCGTGTACCAGCTATGTACAGCTTTTTAACCATACGTTGCAAATATGGAGGCTAAAAATCAGGCCACGTCTAGCTTATCCGGCTAACAAGCTCCATCTAGCTAACAAACTGCGTCCGCTGTCCCCTCAACTCTCTTTTAAACAGCAAGTCTTCTTTTATTTTCTTAAATCAGATAGAAGACGACGGAGACGAAGGTCCGCTTCCGTTTGGCCGGCCGCAATTCCTTCGACAGGTTAGCAAATTATATACGACTTCGCTACTACCTAAATTGATTCATTGACTGATTAGTCTGCTATTTCCTTAGTCCCAGATTGCTTTCAATCCCTCACAAGATGCACCTCCGTGTTGGCAAGTATTGACTCCTCCAATTGGGTATGCCTCTTTTTTTTGTCCTGTCATTACCAAGAAACGATCTATCCTTTAGCATCTTGGATGTTGCTTTTAATCTCTATTCCATCTCCTCATCATGTAGGTGCAGGGAGACGGGGACACTAGGATACGGTCTGGATCGAATCTTCCTTGGGTAGTCTGCTTTCCCAAATTATCTGATTACGCCTGTTTGTTGTGGCATCTCTCTCATCATTAGAAGTGCCAGGGATATAATGCCTGAATGCATTTTTTGTCATGGTGTATATAGCCCTGGTCTCTGGATGTGTTTGATCTGTATTTATTCATTCAAATATTGTGATCCCACGGTCGGCGTTCCGGGAAGCCCCTATCCAGGCTTGGTCCGTCGTTCGACTCGGGGATTTTTTGTATGAATGAGTAGATTGATCACTGTTGCCGCTCTAGAAGCCTATATACGGGCTTAGTCCGTCGTTCAACCATGAGAATTTTTTTTATCATTGTATATGCATGGGTCAATAAGTTGCTCACCGTCGGCGTTCCGGGAAGTCCTTTATATGGGCTTGGTCCGTCGTTCGATGGTGATTTTTTTTTGTATATGTGTGAATCGATGTCTTGATCACTGTCGGCGTTCCGGCGAGCCTATATATGGGCTTGGTCCGTCGTTCGACTGTGATTTGATTTTTTTTGGTATGATATATGCATGAATTTAATGATTTGATCACTGTCGGCGTTCCGGCAAGCCTATATATGGGCTTGGTCCGTCGTTCGACAATGATTTTTTTTTGTATGATATATGCATGAATTTAATGACTTGATCACTGTCGGCGTTCCGGCAAGCCTATATATGGGCTTGGTCCGCCGTTCGACAGTGATGGTACTGCTCTTGGGCATGAGGAATATTTTCAATCATGCGTACCTGTGTTGCTCATATTCCTTTTTTTTATGCATCAAATTCAAATATTGAAATATTTTTCTTTTATTGTAGATACCATCTCTCGTTGCAGACTGTGTATCTTGGGATCATCATTTCCACCTTGGTATAACATTCAATCTTGCACTTTTATGTACTACTTTTAACTTCCTGTAAGTTCATATATATACCGACATGCATATTTTCCTTGGATATAGATGGAGGAAGCCACGACACCATCTTCGTCTGAATCATGTAGAATGCCTTTGTCACAGTTGGCCAAAAGACATCTATTTGAACCTGATACTAGTGAGATAGCCAATCCAGTGATTACGAAGTTAGGCATACCACACGGCCATCCTGAGCTTGGACCCCGTGGATGGACGGCAGGGCCATCTTTCTCAGCTCGTTGTTATCAACCTCCCGCACCTGGGCCTAGACTTGATGAAGCTTCAACCCTTGGTACACATATGATATCCAAAGGTTTAGGCTGGGAGAATCATGAGGTTGAGTATGCCCCAATGCCTCTTGGATATATTGAATGGGGTATTAATGTCTTGAAGAAATATCATACCCACCTGAAGGGGAGTGAAGAAGGTGTGGATTACGCCTATGGAGCCATTTATTGCTCTTTAGGCGACTATTCTGCCTCCCTCCTCTTTTAACGTCTTTATTGGAGAAGTGGGACCCCAACACCAACACGTTTTTGTTCTCGTGTGGCGGCGTCAATCACACTTCTTGATATGCATCGATCGCTGGGTTGCCCTTGATGGTGAACCTTATGAAGAATATGTTCCCTAGTGATGAGTTGGATCCTTCTACTCTTTTGTACCCCAACTTCCTGCCTCGGCTCCTAGAAATTTGGACCAAGCTTGCTGTGGGTGGCAAAGTAGGTTTCAAGGAATGGTGTGACTTCTTTCACAATAGTGGAGTAGACTCCTTTGCTACCAAGAGCTTAGAAGACCAGCGATGTATATCGCGGCGTTTCTTGCCATATGGCTTTGCCGCTCGTCGTTGTTGGTGGTGGGCCATATATTAGCCTGGGTATTAGTGATGGCGGCATGGATCTCCCTAGGACGACGCATCTCTTTGGGCCCACCTGCTCTTTGCTCCCTCTATTACTCACTTCGGCGAATTTGTACTCATCCGATTGGCCCTTCATTCATACATAGAATCTGGCCGGTCCACTACCTTGCTGGATGGATGGGCGTGTACCTCAAGAAACCCTATGGAAACAGAACAAAAACGCCAAATTTCCCGAGCCCCAAAATCTTGGCAGTACAGCCTAATATGGTGAAAACCATGTTCAAGACGCCACGTCATTTTACTCCCGAAGAGGCACATGCTTTCCTCAATGACTATAAGAATATTGCTTGGAACCCCCATTCTCTTACTATGGAAGGTGTGTTCAAACCCAACAGAGCTTTCTTAATTTCTATTCGTCGAGGCATGCTGCCGTGGAGGCGTGGTACTATCACCGCCGACGTGTGTATAGCTGAACCATATCACCCAGATCGAGTGGCCCGACAGTTTCGTCTTGACCAAGTTGTACCCTTTTCTCCTCTAGCGAGCCTGTATACTCAAGACGAAATTGGAATCGCCCATGCTTTTTGGTCACACTTATTATCCTTGGCCCCTGAAGAATTCCACTATTTTCCTGATGATGATCGAGTTGGGAACACCTCTGTAGCATGGGCTAATTGGTGGAAAAAATTTCTAAAGCCTTTCACGACATTCGGGCCATCTTTGCAATGGCAACATGATCGAAAGACCCTTATGACATAAGGATAAAAATAAGCGTGCACTACAGACAACATCGGGCCTCGCCCATTGTCCGATAAAGATTTTATGGTGGTGAGGAGAGTATCTATTGAGCACCGTGACCAACATGCTCACCCTTGAGAAGGCAGAGGCACCTATTACGCATCAATGGAGACTGGTCCTCTATAATTATTTAAATGATGTTGTTGCTGCTCAACCGGTGAAGTCTAAAGAGGTGAGCTCAAGCACATGTGTGTCCATTTTTATTCTGTCTCACGTACTATTTAGTACTAACTTGAGCCTCTTTTTTTTTGCAGCTACGGCGGGGCAATGTACTGAAACAGAATGCCCTAGCTGGGTCCTCCTCCGCTCATCCGCTATCAGCGGATAATGATATATCAGACACTACCCCATCTGCTAGCGGAAAGAGATGTAGACAATCTACACCGCCTCACGTGGAACAAGAAGAAAGGCTGCCCTCGAAGCGCAAACTTGATTTCGGCCAAGAATCCAATTTTTCTGAACCAATAACATTGGATGGTCCGTCATTAGATGTTGAACTCAGTAACTTTGTTAGTGAAGAAGATTTTGGCCATGTCCTCACGGGAGAAAAGGACCATGGCCTTGGTGACCTCTTCAATTTATCTGCCGAGGATTATATCATTAGCGGCGTGGCACAAGTCGCCCACCTTCCAGCCGGGTGTGGTTGAAACTGTGCCCCTACCCCTAGTGCTCTTGGTTTCTTGTCAACTTTACCGTAGTTTATTTATTTATATGTCTATTTAATGGTCATGTTTATGGACCACCATTATCATCAGTTCTCATAACTCTTCTCTCTTTTTTTTAGGTTGCGAACAAGAAGTTCGCCACTCACAAGACCCTGAGGTGATGGTAGTATCAGGAAAAGACGCAGAGATGGACTGCAGTTTCGTCAAGGACACGTTTATGGAGGCTACAGATTTCGTGGTAAAACGAGCCCTCGAAGGACCGAACGACTCTACCCTCGATGATCCCAAGCGACGCATCATGCTTGAGAGCGTTTCTCAGACGCTGCCCACGCAAGTACCTGAGGTAGCTAAGGTGCAGGCCATGTTGGTCGGGCTTATTGACCTTTCCAAGAAGTTGGAGGTTGGCCAGACTAAGTTCACGGAGGAATCCGAGCGAGATGAGCATGTTGTTGCTGAAGTAGGACTTAAGATTAAGTCCGGCCATGAGGTTTCCAAGGCCATAATTGAGGACTTATCTGCCGTAGAAAAGAAGTGCACTGAAATGGAGGCACGTGAAGCGAGTTGAAGGCCCAAATTGAAGAGGTTATGCTACTTTGCACAGGCTTAAGTTGGAAATGGAACAACGCCGACAAGCACATGATGCCCATAAATCTGAACAGGAGAAGTTGGTGAAGAGTGTACAGGATACCAATGCTGGAAAACGTGCAAGGCTTGCTGAATTTAAACAAAAGACAGCAGATTTAAAGATCAAGCAAGTCGGTTGTTGAACAACATCGAATCAAGTAGCTCTTTGAGAAGGCATAGACTTTGTTTAGTTCTCTTTTATTTGGCCATTTCAATTCATCATTTCCTTTTGAATCACTTTATGTTCAGTACTCAGTTTCACTTCAAATGTAGCAGTACTTTGTTTATTTAGGTGGGAACTCCAAATTTTATGCATGATGTGCTAGTACGCCAGCTTTGACGTTGAAACATCCTTATTTATTTACACTATCGTTGTGTATGGCCTGCAGCCTTATTTATTTTATTCTATTTGTTTATTATATAAATGCATGTACGTACCATTTTTGTACGACGGCTTAAGCTTATGAAGTTTGGAGCCTGGTTGATGTTTATCTTTTATTAACCCCTTTTGTTTACGTCACAGTTTATACTCGTAAGTCATTGGAGTTTTTTTTGTGTGCCCCAGTTTATACTCGTAGGGGTGTGGAGTATTTCGGATGATCTTTTTTTTTTGGCACCACGGTTTATACTCGTAAGTCATTGGAGTTTTTTTTGTGCCCCAGTTTATACTCGTAGGGGTGTGGAGTATTATTCTTTTTGTGTGCCCCAGTTTACACTCATGAGGGTATGGAGTATCATTTTGTTTTTTACTCAAGCATAATAGCGCTTAAGGAATTTCCCGTTTATCGGTGGCGGGCAATACTTGCCGTCAGGGGAAATTATCCTGTATGCACCACTAGAGTAGACCTCTTTTATGATGTAGGGACCCTCCCATTTTGGCTCGAACTTTCCCCCCATCCGTCGTGTAACATTCATTGGACGGATGACGGTGAGCACTAGGTCTCCTTGCTTGAATGATCTCCTTTTAACGCACTTGTCGAAAGCACGGGACATTCTAGCCTGATACGCCTCCAAATTTTGTAATGCCTGAAGGCGTTTTCCTTCGAGCATTTCGAGTTCCCCGAGGCGTAATTTTATGGCCTCTTCTTCAGAAAGTTTCTCCTGAATAGCAACTCTAAGCGAGGTAATTTGTACCTCTAATGGCAGAACTGCCTCTCCTCCAAATACGAGGGAGTATGGTGTCATTCCAGTTGGTGTATGTGTCGTGGTTCTATAAGCCCACAAGGCCTCAAGAAGTTTCTCATGCCACTCACGCTTATTTCTAGACACGACTTTCTTTAACAACTTGCAGAGGGTTTTATTAAAAGCTTCCGCCTGTCCATTAGCTGCCGGATTGTAAGCCGTAGAATAGTGATGAATTATTTTGAATTTGGAGCATAACTTATCGACTTGTTTATTTTTGAATGGTCCCCCGTTGTCAGACATGATACGGGAAGGAACTCCGAAGCGATATATGAGGTGTGTTCTTATGAAGTGCTCCACGTGCTCTCCCTTATCCTCTTTTAATGGTATAAGCTCGGCCCATTTAGAGAAGTAATCGGTGGCAGCCAGGATAAATTTGTGTCCCTTTGATGATGGCGGATTAATAGGTCCTACTATATCCATTCCCCACATTTCAAATGGCCATGCAATATTTGTGGGATGCAACGACTCATGGGGTTGATGTATGAAATTACCATGTACCTGGCACTCGTGACACCTTTTTGCAAATTTCATGGCATCGTCAAACATGGTAGGCCAACAGTAACCAAGATGTCGCAATTGATAATATAACTTAGGGCCAGATTGATGCGCCCCACACACCCCAGCGTGCACTTCATTTAAGGCTTCCACAATTTCATTCCCTACTAGACAACGGAGGAGGATGCCATCGAAAGAACGCCTATATAGGGTATCATTTATACATGTATAGTGAACTGACCTTTTCCGAACTCTAGACCTTTCCGTCGAGTCTAGAGGTAAATATCCATGGAGCAAGTATTCCAGGAAAGGGCTTCGCCAGTCTCCAACTTCAATCTCGTAGATATCTGCAGTCATTACAACCGACGTCGTCGTCTCCTCTTCCTCGGCGAGTATAGGTAGGATTCTGCATTCTTCAACACGAACGTCCATCATTTGATGTGAAGTTAATGACATACTAGCGGCTAAACCTGCTAAGGCGTCAGCCTTTTCATTCTGACTTCTTATAACATGCTGAATATTTAGATCAGCAAACATGGACATGAGCATTTTGGCTCGTTGGAAATAAGGCATTAATTCTTCTTTCTTTACCATGTAAATGCCCAAGAGTTGGTTGATCACTAACGAGAGTCACCATAAACAAGAGTGAATCTAACCCCATATTCAGAGCTAATTCAAGCCCAATTATCAAAGCCTCATATTCAGCCGAATTATTTGAAATCGCTGAAGTTAGGGTGAATGAGTACGGATTATTCCTTCATCAAGGCGTCACGAAGACGACTCCAAACCTGCCCCGATCGTCGACATGCGCCATCAAGTACATTTGCCAACATGTACTAGCAACTGATGTAGTGAACACCTCTTCATCCGCAAGTCATCATCTATGGGGAAATCATCGGTATTGATGTGTCGCTAAGAAGTTAGCTAGCGCCTGCCCTTAATGGCCTTTTGTGGCACAAACTTTATATCAAATTGCGACAAAAACATCGCCCACTTAGCCGCCTACCGAAAGCACCATTTTATTTAAGACGTACCTGAGAGGGTCTGCTCTCGATACGAGGTGTACAATATGCTCTAACATGTAATGGCGCAATTTTTGTGCTGCAAACACCAATGCGAGACATATCTTTTCCATGTCCGGATAGTTGCACTCAGCCCCACGAGGGTGCGACTAAGGTAATATAGGGACATTTCCTTTCCGAATCATTATTCGTGCTAAAAGAGCTCCCAACGACATAGGCATGGCTGCCGATATAGGATCGTGAGGACGCCTTAACTGGTGCACCCAGGATTGGTGGGTGTATAAGGTATTTTTATTGTCCAAGAACGATTTTGGCATGCTTGGTCCCACTCAATGAGACACCCTTCTTCATGAGATGTGAGAATGGTTTACATCTTCCTGATAAGTTTGAGATAAATCTCCTAATATATGCTAGGTGACCTTGGAAACTCTTTAGTTCATGTAGGTTTGTGGGTGGTGGCATTTTAACGATCGCTTTTACTTTATCCGGGTCAATTTGGAGGCCATTCTTTGTGACCACAAAACCAAGAAATTTTCCAGAGGAGACTCGGAACGCACATTTCATGGGATTCATTTTCAAGTTATGTTCCCTCAGACGCTCGAAAACCATTGCAAGATGTTTCATATGGTCCTCTTCACGTTTTGATTTTACCACTATGTCATCAATATAACATTCAACGATTACATATAACAACCCATCTAAAACTATGGTCATGGCTCGTTGATATGTTGCCCCTGCATTTTTGAGTCCAAATGGCATGACCTTATAACAGAATATGCCTTTGGGTGTCCTGAAAGCCGTTAGCTCTTCATCTTCTGGTGCCATTTTTATTTGATTATATCCAGAATATCCATCCATAAAAGAAAATATTTCATGATTCATGGTAGCATCAACGAGTATTTCAGATATAGGTATGGGAAAATCATCTTTAGGGCATGCTTTATTTAAATCCCTAAAGTCTACACACACACGGATTTGACCATTTTTCTTTTTAACTGGAACAATATTGGAAAGCCACTTAGGATATTTAACTTCCCTAATGAATCCAGCAGCTATGAGTTTGTCGACCTCGGCTTCTATCTTGGGGAGTAGCTCGGGTTGATATCTCCTTTGTGCTTGTTTTACTGGGGGTACATCATCTTGCACGGCAAGTCGGTGCACCGCTACCTCTGGATCCAAGCCTGGCATTTCCTCGTAATTCCAAGCGAAGACATCTTTGTTTGCAGAAAGAAACTTACGATATTCCTCTTTCTTTTCTTTGGACAGACGTGCGCCAATAAAAATCGGTCGAGGATCCTCGGCTGTCCCAATATTTATTTCTTCCAAGTCATCAATAGTTGGCTGATTACCATCCTCCATTTGTGGGGATGCCTCAGTTGGGTCTACAAATTCAGTCGAGGTCATACAAACCTCATAGCCTAGCCCATGTCTTTTTTCCTTCAAAGGCTGGCCCTCATGTAGAGCTTCGAGTTATTTTCGGGACAACGCCTTTTCAAATGGCGCTCACTGCCCCCGGCCATCGCACAATGATGGGCCAGTGAGAGTATCATATCCCATTTTCTGCATCATATACAAAACTCGGTTATCGTACAGAGAAATAGGCAATGACTCATCATCTTTATTTTCCAAGGTGATATGAACCACATTTTTATTTTTATTTTCACACTCATGCGACTCCTCTTTATCCTGCTCAATTTTATGTTGAACCAAAGGAGGTAAGAGCATAGGCATTTTGGTACCTTTTTTAACAAATGATTTATCGATGACACGGAATATTGGGTCACCCTCTTTCCTTTGGTCACTTGGTATATACTGATAAATCTTTTGGCCAGATGAGGATTCCGCAGTATTTTTCTTTACCATATTTGACTCAGTACTATTACGTGCCTTGGCTTGTGTACTTTTTCAACAGGCTCAAAGTAGAATTTTGCATCAGCAGAGAAAGATTCAGCTACGGTGAATGGTCTCTTATCTGCAAATATTCTTCTGTTTCTCCGATTTCTCTTTGTACTTGACACATCGATGGAGTGTGGATGGCACAACCTGATTTTCATGCAGCCATGGTCGGCCCAATAGTGCATTGTAAGATGTGGCTGCATCAATCACATGGAATCTCACGTATGTAGATAACGCTTCCATTTTTAGTACCAAGGAAATGGTACCCATGGCCTCTTGACCTGACTGGTTAAAGCCGTGAATGACCACATTTGACCGACTCAAATCCTTAGGGGAATACCCAATCATTTTCAATGTACGCAGAGGTAGCAAATTTATGGCGGATCCACCATCTATCATTATGCGATTTGTTGGCAAGTCATCAATCTCACCAAACATAAGAAGAGGCCTGTTATGCTTCTTCGCTCCTAACAACATGTCCTCATCCGTGAATGTAATATTTAACACATCATTTGATTCAGTTTCGGTCTGTGAGACTTCCACTCTATAATCTTCAGGAAATGACAATGCTGTAACTAGTGCCTTACGTAAATCCGAGGAAAGAGACAAAGCATCATACACAGAAAGCATAGCTGGTATTTTCTTCAAATGAGAGATTACATCATACTTGACCGACACCTTAGAAGGCGGGTCGATTATCTCATTCTCGGTTACATCTTTGTTCCTAGGCTCCTTTCTAGGTGGAGGATGTGGGTCACTAATCTGGCGACCTGATCTAAGGTGGACATGATCCACTTCAAGCATCTTCTTGGGGAAGTGAAGAGACTCGCTATCATCCTCAAACACACCTATAGTGAGAACGTTGAATTCTTCACTAGACGGAACCTTCATGCGCTTCACCAAATGCTGATATTTCTTTGGTACGAAGCGCGGAGGAGCGACATCTTCCATCACTCGGGGTAGTGCACGGCGTTTGGCCGCTGCTCCTGCAGCCTTGGGGTTCTTGAGAAGTTGGTACACTTGGGCCATCCATCACGGCTGCAGGGAATGTGAGCCTCTCTTTGACGCCGACTGGGGCGTGGTCCCATGACCGAGGCACGGAGGAAGCTTTGAAGAGATAATTGGGGTAAATTCATATCCCGATGTAAAATCATATCATCGTAAGTTGGCCTCATATTTGAAGATGCGCAACTCACGAGCTATCTTGAAGAGTGGCAACATTTGTCTGTAGCCATCTTCTTTCCTTTCTTTAAGCTTTTGAGGAGGTCCGTATCAATGGTCCCCTCATCGATCATTTTCTGATGATATTCTTCACAACGGCAATCTTTGAGTGTATGGCCCAAAATGCGATGGTAGTGACAGAAATTTGGGTCATTAAATTTTGAAGCTTCTTCTGGCCTTTTGGGCTTGGGAAGTTCTATAAGACTTAACTCCTTTAAACCAGTGAAAAGGTCATCAATTTCTTCTACAGGAAAAGAATACTCCCTGTTTTGTCGCTCGTTAAGAGTTGGCCTCCTACCAACCTGTGCATCTCGCTGTCCTTGGTACCCTACAGGTGCTCTTCTGGGCTGAAACTGAGGTTTTACCGTCGTTGTCTCCATGGCTTGTGCAGACTTGGCTTTCATCGGCAACTTTTCTCGCTGACCACCTTTGTCTGTAGGCTTGTTGAACGTCGTTTTTGTTCGACGGGCGACAAGCTGCATATAATTTTCTATATCAGTGGATTTTGAAGCCAACTCTTCAAACGTGAGGGGCCTCACCCCTTGTAACTGGACAGCCACTTCCGAGCGGAGATTGTTCATGCACATCCGCACTGCTTCTGGCTCGGTGATGGGCTGAGGGCAGTGAAGACTTAGGTTTCTCCATCTATTTATGAAGTCAGCCGCCTTCTCGTTGAACCCTTGTTCAGTTTGGGTCAACTCAGTTATGCCCACCGTCCTCTGCGTGCTATAGAAACGCTCGAGGAATGAATTTTGCATTTGTTCCCATGTTTTTACAGAGCTTGGAGGTAGCTTGTCATGACTGTAAAGGCAGGCCTGCATAATGTCTGCATAAACTGCCTAAGGAGAAGTGCTCCATTGTTGGTCAGATCTTGGCAAGCAGCAAGGAAGTGTGCTATATGCTCATGGGGAGATCCACTCCCATTGAACTTACTAAACTGCGGCTGTCTGTAGTTTGTTGGGAAAGGAACTAGGTCCACATCTGGTGGGTATGGCTTAACATACCCTGGCCGCATAGAGTACTGAGTTTGCATCAACTGGGACTTTACCCCCTCAGCGATCATCCTTTGGATCGCCTCAAGGTTAAGCCCTGCTCCATGGTGAAGTTCTATCTCATTTTCAGAAGGACAAGGAGTGCTATCTGATAGGGGATTGTAAGACCCTCCATTGCTTGACCCAAGTTCTTCATAATCTGAACCCTTCTGGCTGCGCGTCATGCGGCGAGGACCTTCCACAACAGTCTTGCGTGCCTTCTTCCTCTTAAAGTGCGTTGATGCTGAGGAGGTTTCGCTACTGTTGTCTGTCACCGCTTTGACACCAACTGGCATTGCGTTGAACACTTCAAATGAGTTACCTGAGACTTTCTTGCGAGTTGGCCATGGGGCGAGAGTTCTGGTAGTCTTCCTTTCTGTACTTGCCATTTCTTTTGCCCCATTTCCTCCACTGACTTGGCTTGTTGATGGAGAATCTCTTCCTTGTATTCTGCTATACCCCGAATCAGCTCGTACTGCCATCTCTCTTTGTTTCAAGGCAGCCCGCTTTTTGCATGCATGAGCAGCCTGCTTCACATACTCTTGTCGTCGTGGATCTGCTTTCACAAATTCCTCATATTCTGGCCACTTCGAAAGAGTTTCTACACGCCACATGATGGCGCCACCAACATTATCAGCAGAGATAGAGCATCCTGGAAGTATTTCCTTCAAAGCTTGGCAAACATTCTGTGTCATGACGGCGTGGAAGCTAGCGTGGCTTCCCCCGCGGATCCTTGCATTGATCTTCCTTTCTCTATTTCTGATGGGATATGCCACTTGCTTCCGTTGTTGATTGGTCATGTTTGCATCATTTGCCACTGGGAAATCAAGCCATGCACGGTGAGCCCTCTGCCGTCGGCAGCGACAACGTCTTTGGATCAATCGAGCCTTCAAATGATGGTCTTGGTGCTTTGCACCGATGAGGACAAAGGATCGATATTGTAGCAGTTGGATCCACATGACCAGCTTGGAAGTCATCTGGTGACAAACACCCCCGCCATTGGGCGAGCGTCTATTGCTTGGCTCACCCACTAGGCATGGTCCAATGGGATTATAGCCCATGGTGGGGATAAATTCAGGTGCATCAACACGAAGTTGATTTCTTGGACGAGCCGATCCTTCATGTGAGGAAGACTCAGTGTCCTCAGGCATTACACCTTTTCCTTTGTCCGCGGAGCAAGCCCTTTGAGCCACCCTTACACTGCTTGGGATAAGCTTATGTGAGCTTTCTCCTGACCCTTCGCATGCGCCCACCCTAAGTTTTGAAGGTGTAAGGGGCACAGCAACTTTGGTCGATGTAGTTGAAGCAGATTGTCTTGGCGACGCCACCTTTAGTGATCCCGTCTGTTTTGCAAGAACGGGCCACTCTTCGGGTGTCATGCGAACAACCTTTGCTGGTACCTCATGGCTCATGACCTTGGTAGGTGACATCTTTGTGAAACCAGGAGGAACTGAAGTAGATGCGAAGCTTGGCAGACATGCTGATCCTTAGATGCTCTTGCAACTGCACGCATCCTTCTCTTCTTGACTTTGTGAGAACAGGAGTAAACCCTTCCTTCAAAGGCTGAAGAGACTTCCTTTTCTTACGGCTTAGTTGAGGATGCAGCTGTTGTTTCCAAACTCTTGCTAACTGCAGCCACAAGCGGACCAATTGGCACATCCAGCCAAAGGTCACCAAAGCGGAGTGTGACAAACTGCTGGACTTGTCCCTCCATACCTTCAAAATAAAGAAAACCATATATTAGTTTTCTTCCTTCTTTTTTTTTGTGTATGTGTACATAATGTTTTATGCTTTATGTACTATGGAAATTCATATGTTGCAATCCTATGTTGGAATTCAAAGATGAGGGGAGAAATATGTCCCACCGGGCATGCCAGAATCTGATGACGGGAAAATGGCGGGCGTGAGAACACGCGTCCACGTCATTGATACAGAATAAATATATTTAAATGCATAAAATAAAAATAGAATCAAACATTGCAGGTACATTATTTCCAGAACTCTTACATTTACATAAAAATTCTATTAATTACATCTCCGAAGAGAAAACCCCTGATTAAGAATTCCAACATATCTATTACATAGGATTGCATCACATTCCTATTACAACATTCTACGAGAGAGATCCTCCTCGCGGTCGACGACGAACTCCTGCTTGGTGAGCTTGAAGTTTGGTTCCATGCAAAAATTCCTCTATGATTTCATATGTGATGTTTGGGGATATATTTCCTAGCATGCAACCATTTGTGTGTGTTCAACCTTATTTATATGCGAAATGAGGTTGATTTTGGCAAGGCATAGTTTTATCCTACATTTGGCACATAGGATATGGGTATGTATTTTCCTTTAGGATTTTTTGTATGACCTTTTTGGTTTTGGTGGCATATATATATGTGACATGCCAATTTTAATAAGTTTTTCATCATCACATTACTACTATCGCCGCGCGACACCGATGTGGAGCCCGCGTGTAGCGTAACGGATTGAAGCTTTCTGACACGATCTTGATGTTTTTTTATGGTGCATGTGATATGTGCCATATTTTGTTGACTCTGAGTCCGCCCAGTATCGAGCCTGATCTAAGTAGAGTTTGCTTATGATATTTTGTTTGTTTAAAGCCTATCTGGGCTACATGGAATATCCCTTATCATGTAATTGCATGAATTTTGTATGCATATGTGGATGTGGAGTGAACCTATTTTTATTAAGTTCTGCTTTACCTGTGTTACTACTAACACCGCGTAGCACTAATATAATGCCCGCGTGCAGCGTACCCAAGTAAAGGTTTGTGGAGCAGTTATGGTGTTGCATGATCATATGACATATATAATTTTTTGTTTATGTTTGTACCTTACATGGTATTAGCACTAACTCCACATAGCGTCATTTCATTGGCGCTACACGTAAAGTAAGTTTGTGATATCCATTTGTGATGATGCTAATAGTTTAGGCTCTTATAGCATTGGAGCATTTCATGACATATTTTATTTGACTTCGGCCAAAATATGTGGCCCGAATGTTTTGTTTAATTTTCTTTCACTTGTATTACTACTAACACCGCGTAGCATTAAGATAATGCCCGCGTGTAGCGTAACCAGGTAAGCTTGGTTTTTATGATGCAACATGTTTTATAATTCATATTGCATGATTTTGGTCTTTGCGTCTGTGGCTTGAACGCATTTTTAATTAAGTTTTTCCTTGCTTGTATTACTACTAACACCGAGTAGCATTAAGATAATGCCCTCGTGTAGCGTAACCAAGTGAAGGTTTGTATTTTATGCTCTTGTTTATATTACAACTTACGTGACACATAATGCCCGTAGCGCAACCAAACAAAAGATTATCATGAGTTCAGCTTAGCACGCTCGTAATTTCATTCCAACTTAGTCATATCCATTTTTTTATGATTACCAAATTAAGGCATTTTTTATATGAGGTTTTCGCACCTATGACACTCTCTTGATTTGTATCCATGTATAGAGACCAAACCAAGGAACGAGGTGTTCATCTTGGCTTGTATCGCTAAAGGGACCGAACCAAGACGGAGATCAATGGGACGAAGTGCACGCAACATTTAAAGGAACCGTGCTTACAAGAACCATGCATGCTCCTTGACTCGTACCGCGATGGCCGAGGAGAAGGCGAAAGTTTGGGGTAGATATAACATGCTCCTTGGTTTGTACCGCGATGGCCGAACCAAGGAAAAAAATTTGGGATGAATGCAACATGCTCTTTAGACTGTACCAAAATGGCCAAACCAAAGACAAAATTTTGACATAAATTAAACCATGCACCTTAGTCTGTACCGCAATGGCCGGACTAAGGGCGAGAATTTTGGGGAGATGAAACATACACCTTAGTCTGTACCGCAATGGCCGGACTAAGGGAAAGAATTTTGGGTAGATGAAATAAACTCCTTGATTCGTACCGCGATGGCCGAACCAAGAACAAGAATTTTTGGAAGATGAAACATGCCCCTTGATTTGTACCGTGATGGCCGGACCAAGGGCTAAAGATTTAGGAGAAGAGGAAGAAAAAAAAGCTCCCTGGCATGTACCACAACGGCCAAACCAGAGGCTAGAGGAGAGCCATTGAATCTCACCTTTCAAACCTCCTGCACGCCTGCCTCCTTCTCTCCTTTTGTGCTACTGTGTGTATGTATGTGTGTGTGATTTTTAGCAAAGGAAAGAAAAGAACTGGAGGCCGACCCTAGAGCAGTCAGATCGCCTAGTATTTATAGGGCTGGGTGTGCAGCAGTGGCCTTTGGAGGCTGCCTCGCGCGCCAAGGAATCAACCTGCACATCGCTGTCGTGCAGGATGTGGGAGCGGGAACGTGGATGGATGGTTGAACGTGGGTAGGAAACGGAGTGCTGCTGACTTGGTCTCCTGAGTTGATTGATGGGACTTCGGCGGGAGCGCGCATGGATCTCTGGCCCAATTAGTTTAATGACTTCCCTTGATCAAGCTCTATCTAAAGATGGGCCTGCTACAAGGCACGTATAGGCTTCTTACTTGATTGTTTAATCGGAGCAGCCTTTGCATATGCATGGGATTGTGTTGATTAACTCAACCAAATTAATGATGGGCTGTGAGGGCCACACCCCATACGTTCATGCATGTACGCTGCCAAGCCTGCATGCATGCATTGGCACATAACGCATGCTCGTACCAACTAAAGATTTAATTGATGCAAAAAATTTTTTAGTCACCAATTATATTGTCTATGTATTTTGTTAATATGCCGTGATATTTACGCCGACGGCGCGGCGCCCGTGGGTGTTGTTCCTCCTTCCCGCAGGGTCGTCATGGTACTCTCCGGCCTTGTCCGTCTTCGAGGTTTGTCTTTGGGTGAAAGCCTTTTGCGCTGCTGTAGCGGGGTCGGCTGATGTCGTCGTTCCCGGGTCGCTTTTCCTTTATGGTCGTCATCTTAAAGACTAGTTCCCCTTCGCGTTTTCCCTCGGGTGGACATGCAGAGTTGGTCGCAGGAAATCCTCCTGGTCCCGACGGCCCAGTGCGTCAATGGGTGCGCCTATGTTTGTTTCTCGCTACGACAGAGAAGTCGGAGCTGCGCGTGGCGGGGCCCCCGTGACAACGATGATTCCATAAGGGCGGTTTCAGCGGACGGTGCTCTCCGGAGATCGCGATGGACTAGGTCGTTGCGAGGCTTGCAACTTTCTCTTGCAATGTACATCAACAAAGTTGGAGCTGCCGGTCGTCGATGTCTTGGTTGATTGAGTTCTTGATTGATTTCTTTAAATTAATTCTTTTTATTATCGAACGTTTTATTTTTGTTGTTTTGAATTTATATTTTATACATTTATTTATCTCGGTCAAAATCCATGTTATCTCGGTCAAAATCCATGTCTACACTTGGATCCTTGGGTGGTGTTCTCCAATTGGCGTCGAAATTGTTCCTTGTAGGTTGGAGGCACAAACTCTTGCCGTAAAGCTCTCTTCGTCTTGGGCCAACTCATCTCGTAGCTCTCCGAAGGTGTGTGAAGCCACCATGACGAGGCGTAGTCGTGGAAGTTTCTTTTGGCGCACTTCACTTGATCTTTGGGACGAACTTGATGTAGCTTGAGGTAGTCGTCCATCAAACGCTCCCACTCGAGGTACTCCTCGGGTTCTTGAGTCCCATAGAAAGGAATCTTGTGGTCGATGTCGAGGTCGTAGTAGCTCGTGGAAGTCACGGACTTGAGCTTGGGTAGCTTCTCTTGAGCGTAGTCATGGGGTTCTTGTTGGCGAAGATGCCGTATGTCCGTAGGCGAAGATGCCTTGAAGTCGCTTGGCGAAGATGCCAAGGGAGATGGTGAAGTCATTGAGCAGTTGTTGATGTAGAGCTCTTGACCTTCACGTTCTTGTTGGTGATGGTGTCGATGCCGATGTGATCTTGCCGGAGGTGGTAGCTCGGAAGGATGTGCTCTTGAGCGTCTTCTCAAAGATGAGGAAGATCGCTTGTAGGACTTGATGAGGGCCTTGATCTCCTCCATGCGCTTGTCCATCTTGGCGTCGTAGTTTTTGTTCATGGCATCGAACTCGTCGTTGTTGTTGTAGACCGAAAGTGAAATGCCTTGCCTATCCATCACAAGACTCGAGTAGAGGTGAGTAGGAAATGAGATAAACAATACAAAGTTACCTTTTCCCCAAAGTTGAGGATGTATCCCGTGTCACTCAATGTGAGATGAAAGATTAGTGGAATTGGTACCGGACTTGTTCACTCACACCTACAAGTAAAAGCTTATGGTAGAGCTCGGTGAGGATAGTGGCACAAAAATTTGATGCAAAATATTAGCAAGAGTCAATAATGTTGAAAAAGATTCACAAATTCGCAAGTGAAACAAGTAGACCAATAGCTAAGAATGACACACGGAAACACACACACGGATAGATAAATGGGGTCGTGCAACCAAGGAATGAGCACAAAATGTGGAATCCACGGAAAACGCTCGTGTTGCACAACTCAAGAGAGACGCTAGCACGATTGCTCAATAGGCGGATACGACACTTGTGCACAACCTATAATATGCAAAATGGATATTCTTCTATCCCAAGTATGCTATGTATGTATGGTTCCCGGTGTTTCTCTCAAGCATGATATCATATGATGTAGATTTTGGTATGGCTCTTATGTTCAATGGGGTATGATGCTATGCCACATGCTCACGAGCTCTTTGCTCTCTTTTTGCTTAAAAGCTTTTTCTCTTTTTTTTCTATGGCTACTTTTGCACAATGCACAAACCAAGATAGCAATTGTGTATATGCGGGAACAAACTTGAGGCACAATGGATGATATGATACCAAGATGATATGGTATGTATGCAATGGATGGTGGATCACTAATGTGCACAAGTAACGTTGCCGGCAATACTCAAATGGCTAGTCTCGATAGGCAAGTAACGCAAAATGGGCTAGGGGTTAACAATGCAATTGCAAGGGAATATACAATGGTGTCGTCGAGGTTACCGTCCTTTGCGATGATAAGTAGCGGTGTTCTTGGTGTAGATACCAAGATGATAGAGACTCGTCCCTAAGTAGCCGAAACACCTTAGGAAACGGAAAAAAACCGCACACTCAAAATCTCAAATGACAAATGTCAAATGGTAGTAGCGGAAAGCCGTGGTGGTGTTGCACTAGGCAATGCGGAAGTGGGATGATGGGCTATACACGTGTCGGAGTTGAAGTTGCCGTCCCTAAGTAGCCGAAACACCTTAGGAGACACAAGCCACAACTCAAACAAGCTCAAACAACTATTGGGTTAAGTTGGGGGTGGCGGAAGTGTATGGTGGGCAAGGTTATGCGGAAGTGGTGGTGGTGGTTGATGAAGAAGCAATTGTCCCTAAGTAGCCGAAACACCTTAGGATACTCAAATCACAACTCAAACAACCACTAATGCTATGAGGAACAAAATGGGTTAGGTTGCGGAAGTCGGTGGTGGCTATGCGGATGATATGGTGGAAGGCCTAAGCAAACTTGCCAAATTTCAGAAAATATGATGGAGTCAAATGATGTTGGTGGTATTTTTGTTGGATGGGGGATGTCAAGAGCTTCAAAACGAGCTAAAGAACGTCAAAATCGGAGTTCGGATGAATTAGTTATGGCCGAAACAAAAATCTGTCCGTGTTAGTTTCAGGGTTAACCGGACATCCGGGAGGAGGTCCGAATGATCTGGGCTCGGTCCGGATGATCCGGGAGGAAATCCGGATGATCCGGGTTCGTCAGCGCCGGTTCTGTTTTCTGGGTGCGTGGGGTATCCGGTCGTCCGGGGGGGCGTCCAGCTGATCTGGGCTTGGTCCGGATGTTCCGGGAGGAGGTCCGGATGATCCGGGCAAGTCAATCCGCTCGGGATTTGCTCGTGGGGGCGAATTTTTGGGCGGAAATGGATGATTTTTGGTGCAAAATTTGAGATATTTTGTGGATGGAAGGTGGGGAAACTTGGGGAAATGCTAGATCCACTTGAAACCAAGCAAATCCACGGATCAAAATCAACAAAACATCATCAAAACCAACACATCACAAAAAATTTTGGGGCTATTTTTGGTGGGGATTTTCAGATTTAGGACGAAATCAACAAAATCAAGCTAGAAAAAGAGGGGTAGGGGCTCCAAAAACGTGATCAACGTGGCTCATGATACCATAAGATGTAGGGTGGAACCCTAATTCGTCGATCTTTCACGTTTGGAGTGAGATCCCTCGAAGAACACGATGAACACGGGGAAGAACGGGGAGAAATCACAAGGGGAAACACTCAAGAACAAGTCCAATCACACATCCACTAGACAATCAAACACACAAGGTCACAAGGTACATGAACAACAAAAGGAAAGATACAAGGTAAGGTTCATCTCCAAGAGGAGGTCTTGATGATATCCTAGATGGATCTTCCCACAAGGGGGTCTTGATGATATCCTAGATGGATCTTCCCTAAAGAGGGGTCTTGTATCCGCAGGGGGATCTTCTCCTAGATGGAGGTCTTGGCCTCCAAAGGAGTAGTGGTCTCTCTCTCTCAAGAGTAGAGATAGGTAGGAGCAAAGCTCACTTAAGAATGAGCTATCTCTTTGCTAACCCTAGAAAGGAGGTGGAGGAGGTCTATTTATAGCCCAAGGGGCGAAGGGGTAAGTGAGGGGCGAAGGGGTACACGGGCTTCGGCCGAAGTCACGCACGCAGGCGGGGTCCGGATGATCCGGATGGTGGCCCGGATGATCCGGGTGTCGGGGGGTCCGGATGATCTGGGCGACCGTCCGGATGATCTGGCTTCATCGAGCAGGTTCTGTAGTCTTCGGGCGCGTTAGCCGGATCGTCCGGGAGGTCGTCCGGATCATCCGGGCTCGGTCCGGATCGTCCGGCTGGGGGTCCGGATGATCCGGGCAACTCTAGTCCTGCTCCGTTCTTCTTCTTCCTTTCTTCCGTCTTCTCTTCCACGCTTCCCTCGCGGATGGTGTAGTCGTTCCTTGGCGCTTGCACTCCTCCTCGTCGTCCGTAATGTTCTGACAATACCTATGCATGCACACGGGAGAATTGTCAAGTAGTATGCCATCCTCGAAGGGGTCAAGTGAGCAAGTGTAAAGGAGATGATTCACCTTAGTGTGTGTGAAGTAGATGTCGTACGTGTCACTTGCCAAATGGGCTCTTGACATGGTGATGTCCGTAGGATGCTCCGCATCAGGGGAGGTCCTTGACGGCGCGAATCGACGGCGAGGGGCTCGGGTGCCAGAGGTTGAAGATGACCGCGATGGCGATGAAGCAGGGCCTCCTGGCGTCTCGTAGCTCGATCGGGAGGACGGGGAGGGGGGGTTGGCGGTGCTTCTGGACTCGGCGGAAGGGGTGAGGGGTGCACGATGGCCGCGGTGGTGCTCGTTGGCGGTCTCGGGTGCGTCCGGGGATGAGCGAGGGAGAGAGACAGAGGAGGGAGAGGGCACGGGGAGAGAGAGAGGGCCCCAGGGGGTGCGTGGCGTGTTCATGGCGTCGAGGGAGTGAAGCAGACAGGGTGGAGGTGGCCTGCGCGTGGCCAGCAGGCGGCGAGCACGCGCCCCTGTCCTTCTGTCCAAGGAGGAAGACGACAGGGAGCCAGGCAGTGGTGGGCTGGGCCGAAACAGGAGCTGGGCCGGTGTGGCTGCAGGTAGGTGGCCCAGGTAGTTTCCTTTCTCTCTCACCCTTTTATCTCTTTCTGTTTTCTATTTTTCTGTAGTTGTTTGGGCTTTATTAAAAATAGCAGA
Source organism: Aegilops speltoides (assembly GCA_021437245.1). Taxonomy (NCBI): domain Eukaryota; kingdom Viridiplantae; phylum Streptophyta; class Magnoliopsida; order Poales; family Poaceae; genus Aegilops; species Aegilops speltoides. The sequence continues at coordinate 211,822,725 of CM038144.1, forward strand.
GCACTTCTAAAAATCCCGAAAATAATTGTGGGCACCTTCTGAAATATATGCAACAGCCCACATTTAGTTTCAGAATTATTTGAGCATTTAAATTATTTATAGCATTCAAATGCCCAAATTCAAATACTTTATGAGTTAATTCAAAAATCCATAAATGGCCAAGAAATATGCTCATCATTTTTGGGAGAGGTTTTCACCTTTATCAAAAATCATGAACATTTCCAAAGGCATTTTGGGTTCATTGAAGATTATTTTAGGTTGAACCTATTTGATTTGATCTGGTGCTAGGGTTTGAACAATCCCCATTTCAACTTAAATAAAATTTAATCCCGATGCAACAAGATGCAACACCAGGCAGTACCAGAAGCTAGGGATGTGACAGCAAGTGAAACAAATGGACCAATAGCAAAGAATGGTACACGGAAACACACACACGGATAGATAAATAGGGTCGTGCAACCAAGGAATGAGCACAAAATGTGGAATCCACGGAAAACGCACGTGTTGCACAACTCAAGAGAGACGCTAGCACGGTTGCTCAATAGGCGGATACGACACTTGTGCACAACCTATAAGATGCAAAATGGATAAACTTCTATCCCAAGTATGCTATGTATGTATGGTTCCCGGTGTTCCTGTCAAGATGATCCAAGATGATCGGGTATGACAATCTTATGTGCAATATGGTATGATGCTATGGCACTTGCTTACAAGCTTCTTTGCTCTCTTTCTTTTGCTTAAAAGCTTTATTTCTTTTTTCTTTTTTTTCTATGGCCACTTTTGCACAATGCACAAACCAAGATAGCAATTGTGTATATGCGGGAACAAACTTGTGACACAAGATATGATACCAATATGATATGGTATGTATGCTATGGGAAGTATGATCACTAATGTGCACAAGTCACGTTGCCGGCAATACTCAAATGGCTAGTCTCGATAGGCAAGTAACGCAAAATGGGCTAGGGGTTACCGTCCTTTGCGATGATGAGTGGCGGTGTTCTTGATGTAGATACCAAGAAGATGGAGACTCGTCCCTAAGTAGCCGAAACATCTTAGGAAACGGAAAAACCGCGAACTCAAAATCTCAAATGACAAATGTCAAATGGTGGTAGCGGAAAGCGGTGGTGGTTTTGCACTAGGCAAATGCGGAAGTGGAATGATGGATATACATGTGTCCGAGTTGAAGTTGCCGTCCCTAAGTAGCCGAAACACCTTAGGAGACACAAGCCACAACTCAAACAAGCTCAAACAACTATTGGTTTAAGTTGGGGGTGGCGGAAGTGTATGGTGGGCACGCCTATGCGGAAGTGGTGGTGGTGGTTGATGAAGAAGCAATCATCCCTTAAGTAGCCGAAACACCTTAGGAGACTCGAATCACTACTCAAGCAACCACTAATGCTATGGTGAACAAAATGGGTTAGGTTGCGGAAGTCCGTCATGGCTATGCGAATGATATGGTGGTGGCCCTAGGCAAAGATGCCAATATTCACAAACTTTGATGCAGTCAAATGATGTTGGTGGTATTTTTGTGGAAAGGAGATGTCAAGAGCTTCAAAACAAGCTAAAGAACGTCAAAATCGGAGTTCGGATGAATTAGTTATGGCCGAAACAAGAATGAGCCGAAGTCAAAACCTACATGTTACGGACGTCCGGGAAGGTCGGATGTCCGGGGTGTCGGACGTCCGGGAAAGTCGGAAATCCGTAAATTTGGCTCGGGTTAGGTGTTCCGGTCGTTCGGAAAGGTCGGATGTCCGGTCATTCCTGGGGCTCCGGACGTCCGTAAAACGCCGGTCATCCGATGGGTCGGGGTCAACGCGAGACGCGAGTTCGGGGGCGTGATTTTGAGCGGAAAATGGAGATTTCGGGGTCAAAATTGAAGAGATTTTGTGGATGAAAGATGGGGAAACTTAGGGAAATGCTAGATCCACTTGAAACCAAGCAAATCCATGGATCAAAATCAACAAAACATTATCAAACCAACAAATCACAAAAAAAATTGGGGCTATTTTTGGTTGGGATTTTCGGATTTAAGACGAAATCAACAAAATCAAGCTAGAAAACGAGGGGTAGGGGCTCCAAAAACGTGTTCAACGTGGCTCATGATACCTAGATGATGTAGGGCGGAACCCTATGTGGACGATCTTTCACGTTTGGAGTGGATCCTACGGGGAACACGACGAACGAGCGGAAGAACACAAGAAAAAACAAGGGGAGGAACGAGAGAGAATCACTAAACCGACAAGTAATCGATCACACAAGGCATAGATCGCCGAACACATAAGGTAGCACAAGATTCAAAATCAACAAAGGAAAGATACAAAGGTAGCCGTTCTTCTCCGTGAGGAGGTCTTGATTGTCTTCCCTTGAAGGGGTCTTGAATCCGCTTGGGGGATCTTCTCTGAAGAGGTCGTGAGCTCCAAGGAGAAGTAACCAAGTGGATGAGCAAGGCTCTCACACAAAATATGAGCTAAACCAATACTAACCCTAACTAGGAGGTGGGAGAGGTCTATTTATAGTCTTAGTGCAAAAAGGGGCAAAGTGAAGGGGTACATGGGCTTCGGCCCGAAACTGTGCGCAGACAGGTACCGGACGTCCGCTGGGGACCGGTCGTCCGGTGGCTCACGGGGGACCGGACATCCGGTGTCGTTGGACATCCGCTAGATGCATTCTGTGAAGGAGGCACCGGTCGTCCGGTATCTTCATACTTCCGTTAATATCCATTCTGTTGGAGGGGGGCCGGATGTCCGGTGACTTCGGTTGTCCGCTCGCTGGAGAGTGTGGCCGGTCGTCCGGTCCGGGTCGGACGTCCGCTCGCTGGGGCCTGCGTTGGCTGGGACTTGGCAGCTGGGGCTTCAGGCGCCGGACGTCCGGTCCCGACCGGTCGTCCGGTTGCTGGAGTTTTATCCGGTAGATCTTCTTCTTGTCCTTCGCGGTTGGTAGCCTTGCTGTCTTGTCCGGTGGATGTAGATGTACCATGGCTTTCCTCCAAGTACCTGATCATGCATAGCACACACGTTGGAGGTAGTAGCCATGTCTCACATGTAGAAAGTGAAGGTTCAGAGAGGAGCGAGTTCACCTTGTGTCCAATGGCGTATAGTTGAGGTCTCGTCATATGTCATGTTGGGGCTTGTAGAGTAGTCGGAGTGTACATGGGGATGAACGTGGGATGCTCCGCATCACATAGTTTCCTCATACATATTAGGAGATCTTGATGCATTTCATAATTTGCATGATTCCCATGATTGTGTGCACCATATGCATAACATGAATAACAATGCTCTCGATATTTCTCATGATGCATTACATCCTTTAGTCTCCATTATGCCACACATAATAACAAACCTCTCATGATGGATGACATGTTTCTATATCACGCATCTCATTTATTTGAGCATTGACTATTTTGTGCTCACCGACACATGCACGTGCGCATCATGATGGATGATGTGTACATCTACCACGCACACACAATTATTCCTTTGTCTTTGTTTTGCCTAGGTACTCATGTATACTCGTCAACCTCTCAATCCCAAGAGTTGACGAAACGAGCTCTTGAGAGCAACGATGCTTTGGGATCCCGTGGACTATCCTTACCACCGTTCCCTTTGCGTAAGGACTACACGCATCTCTTCTACTTGGCTCTCACACGGCTATGGGCCATTTACCACTTGTCACCTTATGCTCATTTTACCGTGTTCACTTTTCATGCTATGCTTGCTTCTATGCCTTTGCCATGCAATTGTGACCCATGTTTGCATCTACCCATGATTCACCATTATGATATTCCTATGTGTATTTGCATGCTTGGTGGAAATCCTTGTTGCTTTTGCCATGTTTATCATGTGCCCCATTGCTATTCACATATGGCCTCTCGCCAATACATTCATGTTATTCTACTCATATCTTGCTTTCATGATTGTGATATGTCATGTGCATTATTCATACCCACTATTTGCACACATGACATGCTTGCCACGATTCTTCCTAGTATGTTGCATCTTCGCACTACTAGCATGCTTGACTTGATCGCTATGATTGCTCGTTATGTTGCATCACCCATGTTCCACTATTACTTGCTTTCTTGGGTTGATGACATATATGCTCATGCCTCTCACATGATATATCTTGATCATCGTCTCTTGTATCCACTAGTTGCATCTCTCATATCTCCTTGTATTGATTGCCAACTTGCTATGTTTATTGATCATGGAGACTTTCACACCTTACTTGTGATGCATACTTCTTTCCTTGAGTCTCTTGTATTTGGTTGTTCTTGCATCATATGCCTCCACACTATGAAATGCTCTCTTGTACCTTCTTATGATGAGCATGATGCATACACTTTTTGGGTATCTTAGCACTTGAATGATAGGTTTTGCATTTCTGCTAACCTCATTTGTTTTTCCGGGTGTTTATCATGTTCTTTCATTTTGGAGGATTCACAAGGCGGTGCCGTTAGGCGACATATTGGTTATGTGAAGGCATACATGATGTACGAATCCAACATCTTTGGGAACTTTCTTGAGGTGAACTCCTTCTCTTTGAGCCATCCTCAAATACGCATATTGGATGGGTCACTCTTTCATTGTTGTTTCCTTCTTGTTGTCTACATGATACATCTCGTGAACGGAGGAGCGACATTGGAGATTGGCTACATGGACCTTCACATTGAGGAGCGCTCGCACTTATTAGATGCACCTTCGGCACTCCACTCATGCCTCGACATCGAGATTTGGTACACCAACACCTCCATATTTGTTGATTGTGCTCATACATGTCATGCTCGATGGACATATCATACTTACCACAAGTTTGCACCTCATGCATGAATTGACTCACATTATGATTGCCTTGTTGCATCCTGTATTCCCATGTCATCCATGATATATGAGCTTGTCCATATCCTTAGCAAATTTGTTGTGATCTACCTCGATGGCATATTCATACATCATGATCATATTGTCCACCATCAATTGCATGATAACATACACATGTTGAGCATCCATTGCCATATTGATACTATTGATAAACCGTCTCACTATGACATCATTTTGCACCGTGGTTGCATTGATCATATTTACAACACATTTGTGTGCACAATGATTGCATGTCCTCCCATGAATGCTTTGCATCTCATTCTAGATCATCTCGATAAGCTTCATGCGCTTTGTCATGACCAATCTTGCCACACGGACTCATTCTTACATGATGGACACTTTGTTTTCGCTAACCATTGTATTTCCGAGTGTTGCTTGTGTTTGTTCTTTTTGCATGTCTATCACTCCGGTTACACCTTGGACTACTTGGTTGCGCCATGTCTTCAACTTCATCCAACTACAAGTCCGTCTACGACAACCGTTTCCATGGTGATGAGGATCACGATCCGGGGTCGGATCTTTCCCAAGGGGGGGGGGGGAGATGATGCAGAGCATCCCACGTTCATCCCCATGGACACTCCGACTACTCTCCATACCTCAACAGGACATATGACGAGACCTCAAACATACGCCATTGGAATAAAGGTGAACCCGCTCTTCTTCGAGAACATCATGAATATCCATTGGACTTGCTTGCTACCTCACCAAAGTGCTCTATGTGTCCTTAGGTACGAAGACCGACGACCACAAGCTGGTGAGTAACACCCCAAAGGAGTAGGAGAAGGACCCCAAGGCCACAAGGAGGAAGAAGGAGTGCAACAAGATCAACTCTGCACCTCCCAGGCGACCCCGTGCCCATGGGCCTCGAAGACCCCGTGCGCACGGACTACTCAGAGAGTTGGTGCTGGAGAACCCCGTGCGCACGGGCCTGTACCGTGCCCATGGGACCCCCATGCGCACGGGCCCAACTTACCTCGTGCGCATGGGCTCATCAGGCTGGACGGCTGTGATCCCCAATGCGAGCCCCTCTTCACCTACTTCGACCCCAAGACTATATAAACCGTACCTAGGGCTATGTTTAGGGTTAGCAAAGTAGTTGATAGACATTTGTGAGCTTTGCTCCATGGATCCACTCCACTAGGAGATCAAGACCTCCTCTTGGAGTGACCAAACTTCAAGACCTCCTCATTGGGGAAGGATCCCAATCATAGGATCATCAAGCATTCATCTGCTTCATAGGATTTGGGATGAACTCTACCATGTATCTTATTTCCCTTTGTTGTTCATGCACCTTGTGTATCTTATGTGTTTGATTGTCTAGTGGATGTGTGATTTGACTTGTTCTTGAGTGTTCCTCTTGTTTTACCTCTTTTGCTCATCTTGTTCTTGGGGATTCCCCTCCAATTCGTGAAACATCTCCCCATAGGGTTCCACCCTACACCAGATGGTACATCGCGTATGTGTGTTGATTGTAGAGGCATTAATAATATTACTATTCGTTATCGTCATCCTATTCCTAGGCTAGATGATATGGTTGATGAATTGAGTGGCTCTACAATATTCTCCAAAGTTGATTTGCGTAGTGGATACCATCAAATTCGTATGAAATTGGGGGGTGAATGGAAAACAACATTTAAAACTAAGTTTAGATTATATGAGTGGTTAGTCATGCCTTTTGGGTTAACTAATGCACCTAGTAGTTTCATGAGATTAATGAACGAAGTTTTACGTGCTTTCATTTGACGATTTGTGGTAGTTTACTTTGATGACATATTGATTTATAGCAGATCTTTAGAGGAACATTTGGAACATTTACGTGCTGTTTTTATTGCTCTACGTGATGCACGTTTGTTTGGTAACCTTGGGAAGTGCACCTTTTGCACCGACCGAGTGTCTTTTCTTGGCTATGTTGTTACTCCACAGGGAATTGAAGTTGATAAAGCCAAGATTTAAGCTATTGAGAGTTGCCCGCAACCCAAAACAGTCACACAAGTGAGGAGTTTTCTTGGCCTCGCTGGATTCTATAGGCGTTTTGTGATAGATTTCAGCAACAATGCTGCACCTCTCAATGAGCTTACAAAGAAGGATGTGCCTTTTGTTTGGGGTACCGCACAAGAAGAAGCCTTCACAGTGTTGAAAGATAAGTTGACCAATGCTCCTTTACTCCAACTTCCTGATTTTAATAAGACATTTGAGCTTGAATGTGATGCTAGTGGAATTGGATTTGGAGGTGTGTTATTACAAGATGGCAAACCTGTTGCATACTTTTCTGAAAAATTGAGTGCGCCTAGTCTGAATTATTGTACTTATGATAAAGAATTATATGCTCTTGTTCGGACTTTAGAAACATGGCAACATTATTTATGGCCCAAAGAATTTGTTATACTTTATGATCATGAATCTTTGAAACATATTAAAAGTCAAGCTAAACTGAATCGTAGACATGCTAAATGGGTTGAATTCATTGAGACTTTCCCTTATGTCATTAAACACAAGAAGGGTAAAGAAAATGTTATTGCTGATGCATTGTCTCGTCGCTATACTATGCTTTCACAACTTGACTTCAAAATATTTGGTTTGGAGACCATCAAAGATCAATATGTGCATGATGCTGATTTTAAAGATGTATTGCAGAATTGTAAAGAAGGAAGAACATGGAACAAGTTTGTCGTTAATGATGGATTTGTGTTTCGTGCTAACAAGCTATGCATTCCAGCTAGCTCCGTTCGTCTTTTATTGTTGCAGGACTCGCATGGAGGAGGACTAATGGGACACTTTGGCGTGAAAAGACGGAGGACGTACTTTCTACACATTTCTTTTGGCCAAAGATGAGACGGGATGTTCAGCGCTTTGTTGCTCGCTGCACTACATGTCAAAAAGCTAAGTCACGACTCAATCCTCATGGTTTATATATGCCTTTGCCTGTACCTAGTGTTCCTTGGGAGGATATATCTATGGACTTTGTTTTAGGTTTACCTCGAACAAAGAAGGGGAGGGGTAGCATATTTGTTGTTGTGGATAGATTCTCGAAAATGGCACACTTTATACCATGTCATAAAAGCGATGATGCTGTTAATGTTGCTGATTTGTTCTTTCGTGAAATTATTCGCTTGCATGGTGTGCCAAATACTATTGTTTCAGATCGTGATACTAAATTTCTTAGCCACTTTTGGAGATGTTTATGGGCTAAGTTGGGGACTAAACTGCTTTTTAGTACTACTTGTCACCCCCAAACATTGTCTACTATGCTTAGGGCTGTTTTGAAGAATAATATGAAAATGTGGGAAGAATGCTTGCCTCATATTGAATTTGCTTATAATCGTTCATTGCATTCTACTACTAAGATGTGCCCTTTTGAAATTGTGTATGGTTTCCTACCTCGTGCACCTATTGATTTGTTGCCTCTTCCATCTTCAGAGAAGGTTAATTTTGATGCTAAACAATGTGTTGAATTGATTTTAAAAATGCATGAGTTAACTAAGGAAACCATTGAGCGTATGAATGCTAAATATAAACTTGCTGGAGATAAGCGTAGAAAACATGTTGTGTTTGCACCTGGAGATCTTGCTTGGTTACATTTGCGTAAGGATAGATTTCCTGATTTGTGCAAATCAAAGCTAATGCCACGTGTTGATGGTCCTTTTAAGGTGTTAGAGAAAATAAATGAAAATGCATATAAACTTGAGCTGCCTGCAGATTTGGGGGTTAGTCCCACTTTTAACATTGCAGATTTGAAGCCTTATTTGGGTGAGGAAGATGAGCTTCCGTTGAGGACGACTTCATTTCAAGTAGGGGAGGATGATGAGGACATCAATACCATTGTTACAACCACAGCCCCTGCTGCTATACATACTGGACCAATTACTAGAGCTCGCGCACGCCAATTAAATTACCAGGTACTTTCGTTTCTTGGTAATGATTCTAATGTTCATGAGAATATGATGCTGCGTAAATTGGATACATCTGTTTTGCTTACAAATGAAGGGCCTAGCTTGGAGAAGGATGAACATTGGAGCAAGAACAAGTATGGAGATGATGGCATGTGCAAGGGGAACAAGAACGGAGTTACAAGTGATGATTTCAGGACTTTGAAGCCACCATAATGAGTGCATGAAGCCTTGGATGAAATATACAGGATGCTACTTCATAACTTTCGTCCAGAGGCTATTCTAGGTGTTGCGTCCCCTTATTATTGGGCTAGGCCCATGTATTTTGGAAATACTTGAGTATAGGCTTTTTTATGGTCCGTATGTGTGGGAAAAAAAGAGATAGGGTTGGTTTCGGACCCCTTCCCCAAGGGCCACGAAATTGCCCCCTCTTCCTCCATATATATAGCCCTTAGGGTGTCGTTTAGACTTTGGGTTTTGTTTAGATTAAAAGTTCTCCATAGCTGCAACTTTGTGTACTTCGTTTGTGTTCAACGACCAGACAAAGGCGTCACAGAACCCCACCTTGATCAATAAAGCTTTCATCTTATATTCGCAATATCCAGAATGCAATCTCAATTTCTTGCTTGTTCTTCGTTTGCTCGCAGGAAACAGACCCTCGTGGTCAGGTTGATCGTGCTCCGGCATGGTCAATAACCTCTCGGAGTTGGTTTAGCGATTGCTAAGGCGCGACGTCCTCGCACATCGGATCGTCAAAGTCGACTTCCACCAAAGCGATATCCATCATCTCATCGAAAGACGGGACACCTTTGCCTCTATCACCACTGCTTACAAATGGGGTAGCACCAATAGTGTTTACAAGTACTTATGTATACGTCAGCGCACGGTTCTCGAACGAGTGCTCTATTTCATCAAAACACACACTGCTCGTATGATAAACCGTGACAACTTATGTCTTACCATGCCATATTTATGAAAAAACTAGTGAGGACGCATCTGTTTCGGCAACAATTATGATTGTTCTCACATGATTCACGGGCACACAAAAGTAGCAGCAGTTCCCATAGACGGATTCAAACAGAGTACTAGCCCAGAGGGGTCGATAATAGGCAAGGTTCGGATAATTAGACACAATCCAAACTACTATTTAACACTAGCTGGGGCAATTATTTCATGCCTCGATCTAATTTGGGCTGGACACAAGACAAACCTTGCCATGAACATCATCGAGGACGTCCCGCAGCAGCTCGATTGCCACTAATAAACTTGTTTCTGGAGGCATGCCACGTCATCTTCCTGCGTAAGCTTGACAAGAACAGTATGCCTCACAAACGAAGGAGTAGCTTTGAACTTCTTGTGCTTCAGTACACTCTGGACAACATGTGATGAGGACATCAATACCATTGTTACACCCACAACCCCTTCTGCTACATATACTGGACCAATTACTAGAGCTCGCGCACGCCAATTAAATTATCAGGTACTTTTGTTTCTTGGTAATGATTCTAATGTTCATGAGAATATGATGTTGCATAAATTGGATACATTTGTTTTGCTTACAAATGAAGGGCCTAGCTTGGAGAAGGATGAACATTGGAGCACGAACAAGCATGGAGATGATGGCATACGCAAGGGGAACAAGAATGGAGTTACAAGTGATGATTTCAGGACTTTGAAGCCACCATAATGGGTGCATGAAGCCTTGGACGAAATATACAATATGCCACTTCATAAATTTCGTCCCGAGGCTATTCTAGGTGCTGCGTCACCTTATTATTGGGCCAGGCCCATGTAATGTCGAAATACATAAGTATAGGCTATTTTTAGAGTCCGTATGTGTGGGGAAACAAGAGATAGGGTTGATTTCGGACCCCTCCACCAAGGGCCACGAAATTCCCCCTCTTCCTCCATATATACAGCCCTTAGGGAACCGTTTAGGCTTTGGGTTTTGTTTAGATTAAAAGTTTGCCATAGCTGCAACTTCGCGTACTTCATTTGTGTTCAACGACCAGACAAAGGCGTCACAGAACCCCACCTTGATCAATAAATCTTTCATCTTATATTCGGAATATCTAGATTGCAATCTCAGTTTCTTGCTTGTTCTTCGTTTGCTCGCAGGAAACAGACCCTCGTGGTCAGGTTGATCGTGCTCCGACGTGGTCAATAACCTCTCGGAGTTGGTTTAGCGATTGCTAAGGCGCCACGTCCTCGCACGTTCATAGTCGGATCGTCAAAGTCGACTTCCACCAAAGCGAAATCCATCATCACATCGAAAGACGGGACACCTTTGCCTCTATCGAGTGGTATCAGATTTTCAGGTTGCTCGATGAGGTTTTACAGTTTTTCGTAGTTTAGATCGAGTCTGTTTCTTCATACCTATAGTCCACGAAAAAGGCCAAAAAAATAGGGTTAGTTCATCCTATCCGAACCAATCTGAGCCTTTGCATAGTCTTTTCTATATTTGCCTTGTTGCATTTGCGGTTGCTTCATCGTGTCAAGTTGCTGGTCTTAGCGTCTAGTCTTTAGAGTTTCGAGTTCTGTTCACGGGTATTCACGCCGCCATCGCACCATCATCATCGCCCTGCCATATACCACCACCGCTTATCCGCTACTAATCCAAGTCCATATACCACCACCAATCCGAGTCCATATACCACCACAATCCGAGTCCATATACCACCACCAATCCGAGTTCATATACCACCACCAATCTGAGTCCACATATACCACCGTCATATACCATCACCAATGCGAGTTCCACCAGATTCATCTCCGCCACCAGTCCTAGTCCGACTCTAGTATTTGTTCCTTTATCTTTGAGTTCCAGAGCACGCGATACTACGAATCGTCAACAAGTCGGATTCCCCAACTTTTGTGCTACCCATACAATAAAAATAGTTCCAGTTAAAAAAAACTAAGTCTGGAAAATTCTGGCTAGGCAGTTTTTAGGCCATTTGTAGACTTTTTCGAAAAAAATTTGTTGTGGAGCAAAAAAAAGAGGAAAAAAAGTGCAAAAAAAGTGAAAAAAAGAGAAAAAATTTCAGAGTGTGCTCCTCCCTTGCTTACGTGTCGCGCCGTGATTTTGTTAGTGTTCTAGGCTCGCGTCTCTAGCACGGTCTAGCCTAGGACCAAAGACAAGATCGTGGTTGAGTGTTTATTCAACTTTGCATCTCGAAATTGATTATAGTGACCCTTTTTGCTACCATATTATAAGCCTTCCCAGCTCCACATACATCTCGTCGTATGTTTGACCCTCCACGTAATCGCTCTATCAAAGCTTTGAGAGTTTTGACTACAACCGTTGCCGATCACCACCGCTGCTGGTAAGAACTGGTAAGAATTTGAGATTCGCTGACGGATTTGTGACACCCCACCACCACCATATTCCAAAGAGTCTGAGGATCATATTCTTGTCTGCTTCTATTGCTGCTAACTATGGCGGGAACACAAGCCGATTTAGATTGATCGGGAGAACATGACGAAAAAGGAGCTTCATGATAAGTTTCATCAAATGTTGGGTCAACAGGTGGAAGACGTGATGGCCAGCTTTGGAAAGGCAATGGAGAAGATGGATGACATTGAGAAGTCAATTGACACCAAGTTGGACGCTAAGTTTGATGAATTACTCAAACATCTCCCATAACTAGCTCTACGCCGCGATACAGTAGGGTGAGCATAGCATCTTCCTATTGAGCCAGGACAAAATTCTGGTGCCGCTGCTACTGCTGTTGGTTCTTCTGTAGCTCCTGCTGTTACTACAGAGGTGGAGGACTATTACGAGGATGAGGTTGATCAAAATTAGAACTACGTGCAGCCACCATCACCACCACCAGCAGGTCGACGTCAGGTATATATTCGCAATGGTAGGCCTGCACCACCACCTCAGGTACAAGATAATTACCATATTCCTAAACTGAAATTGAATATTCCACAATTTGAGGGTAGATATGTTCCTAATATATATCTTACTACAGAGTTAGAAACTAAACAACATTTTATATGTTTACTGTTGGGGAACGTAGTAATTTCAAAAAATTTCCTACGCACACGCAAGATCATGGTGATGCATAGCAACGAGAGGGAGAGTGTTGTCTCGTACCCTCGTAGACCCGGCGAAGCGATCACAACGTAGAGGAAGTAGTCGTCACGTTCTCCTCGCGATCCGACCGATCCCGACGTTACTTGGCGCCCGAGTTCTTGACACACGTACAGCTCGATGACGTCCCTCGTACTCGATCCAGCTGAGTGTCGAGGGAGAGTTCCACAAGACGACGGCGTGGTGACGATCTTGATGTTTCACGGCGCAGGGCTTCGCCTAAGCTTCATGACGGTATGACCGAGGTGGAATATGGTGGAGGGGGCACCGCTTTGGCTAAGGAACGATCCGTAGATCAAACTTGTGTGTCCTAGGGTGCCCCCTGCCTGTGATATAAAGGAGGGAGGGGGAGGCCGCCGCCCCTATAGGCGCGCCAAGGAGGGGGAGTCCTCCTCCTAGTTGAGTAGGACTCCCTTTCCTAGTCCAACTAGGAAGGAGAAGGGGAAGGAAAGAGGGAGAGGAGAGAGGAAGGGGGCCGCCCCCCTTGTCCTATTCGGACTCCCACAGGGGGCGCGCCACCTCTGGTGCGGCCCTCTCTCTACCCTCTTGGCCCACTAAGGCCCATAACTTCCCGGGGGTTCCGTAACCCCTCCCAGCACTCCGTTTTCTCCGAAACTTCCGAACCTTTCGGTGTCCGAATATAGCCGTCCAATATATCAATCTTTATGTCTCGACCATTCCGAGACTCCTCGTCATGTCCGTGATCACATCCGGGACTCCGAACTTCTTCGGTACATCAAAATACATAAACTCATAATAACTGTCATCGAAACCTTAAGCGTGCGGACCCTACGGTTCGAGAACAATGTAGACATGACCGAGACACGTCTCCAGTCAATAACCAATAGCGGGACCTGGATGCCCATATTGGTTCCTACATATTCTACGAAGATCTTTATCGGTCAGACCGCATAACAACATACGTTGTTCCCTTTGTTATCGGTATGTTACTTGCCCGAGTTTCGATCGTCGGTATCTAATACCTAGTTCAATCTCGTTACTGGCAAGTCTCTTTACTCGTTCCGTAATACGTCATCTCACAACTAACTCATTAGTTGTAGTGCTTGCAAGGCTTCAGTGATGTGTATTACCGAGAGGGCCCAGAGATACCTCTCCGACAATCGGAGTGACAAAACCTAATCTCGAAATACGCCAACCCAACATCTGCCTTTGGAGACACTGTAGTACTCCTTTATAATCACCCGATTCGTTGTGACGTTTGGTAGCACCAAAGTGTTCCTCCGTAAACGGAGTTGCATAATCTCATAGTTACGAGAACATGTATATGTCATGGATAAAAGCAAGAGCAACATACTAAACGATCGTGTGCTAAGCTAATGGAATGGGTCATGTCAATCGATCATTCTACTAATGATGTGACCTCGTTAATCAAATAACAACTCTTTGTTCATGGTCGGAAACATAACCATCTTTGATTAACAAGCTAGTCTAGTAGAGGCATACTAGTGACATATTGTTTTGTCTATGCATTCACACATGTATCATGTTTCCGGTTAATACAATTATAGCATGAATGATAAACATTTATCATGAAATAAGGAAATAAATAATAACTTTATTATTGCCTCTAGGGCATATTTCCTTGATCTCCCATTTGCACTAGAGTCAATAATCTAGATTACATAGTAATGATTCTAACACCCATGGAGTCTTGGTGCTGATCATGTTTTGCTCGTGGAAGAGGCTTAGTCAACGGTCTGCAACATTCAGATCCGTATGTATCTTGCAAATCTCTATGTCTCCCACCGGACTAAGTCCCGGATGGAATTGAAGCGTCTCTTGATGTGCTTGGTCCTCTTGTGAAATCTGGATTCCTTCGCTAAGGCAATTGCTCGATATTGTCACGAGAAGATTTTCATTGGACCCGATGCACTAGGTATGACACCTAGATCGGATATGAACTCCTTCATCCATACTCCTTCATTAGCTGCTTCGAAGCTGCTATGTACTCCGCTTCACATGTAGATCCCGCCTGACGCTTTGTTTGGAACTGCACCAACCGACAGCTCCTCCGTTTAGTGTAAATCGTATCCGGTCTGCGATTTAGAATCGTCCGGATCGGTGTCAAAGCTTGCATCAACGTAACTGTTTTATGAGCTCTTTGTCACCTCCATATCGAGAAACATATCCTTAGTCCTTTTCGGTACTTCAGATGTTCTTGACCGCTGTCGATGATCCACTCTGGATTACTTTGGTACCTCCTGCTAAACTTATAGCAAGGCACACATCAGTCAGTACACAGATTGCATACATGATAGAGCCTATGGCTGAAGCATAGGGAACATCTTTCATTTTCTCTCTATCTTCTGCGGTGATCGGGCATTGAGTCTTACTCAACTTCACACCTTGTAACACGTGCAAGAACCCTTTCTTTGCTTGATCCATCTTGAACTTCTTCAAAATTTTGTCAAGGTATGTGCTTTGTGAAAGTCCAATTAAGCGTCTTGATCTATCTCTATAGATCTTAATGCCCAATATGTAAGCAGCCTCACCGAGGTCTTTCATTGAAAAACTCTTATTCAAGTATCCCTTTATGCTATCCAGAAATTCTATATCATTTGCGATCAGCAATATGTCATCTACATATAATATCATAAATGCTACAGAGCTCCCACTCACTTTCTTGTAAATACAAGCTTCTCCAAAAGTGCAGACAAACCCAAATGCTTTGATCACACTATCAAAGCGTTTATTCCAACTCGAGATGCTTGCACCAGTCCATAGATGGATCATTGGAGCTTGCACACTTTGTTAGCTCCTTTGGATCGATAAAACCTTCTCGTTGCATCATATATAACTCTTCTTCCGTAAATCCATTCAGAATGCAGTCTTTACATCCATTTGCCAAATTTCATAATCATAAAATGCGCAATTGCTAACATGATTCGGACGGACTTAAGCATCGCTACGGGTGAGAAGGTCTCATCATAGTCAATCCCTTGAACTTGCGAAAACCTTTTGCGACAAGTCGAGCTTTATAAACGATAACATTACCGTCGTGTCGGTCTTCTTCTTGAAGATCCACTTGTTTTCTATTGCTTGCCTACCCTCGGCAAGTCAACCAAAGTCCATACTTTGTTTTCATACATGGATCCCATCTCGATTTCATGGCCTCAAGCCATTTTGCGGAATCTGGGCTCACCATCGCTTCTTCATAGTTCGTAGGTTCATCATGATCTAGTAGCATGAGTTCCGAACAGGATTACCGTACCACTCAGTGCGGATCTTACTCTGGTTGATCTACGAGGTTCTGCGATAACTTGATCTCAAGTTTCATGATCAACATCATCAACTTCCTCACTACTTGGTGTAGATGTCTCGAAACCGGTTTCTGCGATTTAACTACTTTCAAGTAAGGGAGAAGGTACTATTACCTCATCAAGTTCCACTTTCCTCCCACTCACTTCTTTCGAGAGAAACTCCTTCTCTAGAAAGGATCCATTCTTAGCAACGAATGTCTTGCCTTCGGATCTGTGATAGAAGGTGTACCCAACTGTCTCCTTTGGGTATCCTATGAAGACACATTTCTCCGATTTGGGTTCGAGCTTATCAGGTTGAAGTTTTTTCACATAAGCATCGCATCCCCAAACTTTAAGAAACGACAACTTTGGTTTCTTGCCAAACCATAGTTCATAAGGTGTCGTCTCAACGGATTTCGACGGTGTTCTATTTAGTGTGAATGCGGCCGTCTCTAGAGCATAACCCCAAAACGATAGCGGTAAATCTGTAAGAGACATCATAGATCGCACCATATCTAGTAAAGTACGATTCTGACGTTCGGATACACCATTACTGTTGTGGTGTTCGGTGGCGTGAGTTGCGAAACTATTCCGCATTGTTTCAAATGTAGACCAAACTCGTAACTCAAATATTCACCTCCACGATCAGATCGTAGAAATTTAATTTTCTTGTTACGATGATTTTCAACTTCACTCTGAAATTCTTTGAACTTTTCAAATGCTTCAGACTTATGTTTCATTAAGTAGATATACCCATATCTGCTTAAGTCATCTGTGAAGGTGAGAAAATAACGATATCCGCCACGAGCCTCTACATTCATCGGACCACATACATCTGTATGTATGATTTCCAACAAATCTGTTGCTCTCTCCATACTACCGGAGAACGGGGTTCTGGTCATCTTGCCCATAAGGCACGGTTCGCAAGTGCCAAGTGATTCATAATCATGTGACTCCAAAAGTCCATCAGTATGGAGTTTCTTCATGCGCTTTACACCGATATGACCTAAACGGCGATTGCCACAAATAAGTTGCACTATCATTATCAACTCTGCATCTTTTGGTTTCAACATTATGAATATGTGTATCACTACTATCGAGATTCATCAAAATAGACCACTCCTCAAGGGTGCATGACCATAAAAGATATTACTCATATAAATAGAACAACCATTATTCTCTCGATTTAAATGAATAACCGTCTCGCATCAAACAAGATCCAGATATAATGTTCATGCTCAACGCAGCACCAAATAACAATTATTTAGGTCTAAAACTAATCCCGAAGGTAGATGTAGAGGTAGCGTGCCGACCGCGATCACATCGACTTTGGAACCATTTCCCACGCGCATCGTCACCTCGTCCTTTGCGGTGTTAAGCAATCCGTAGTCCTGTTTGAGTTGCAAATATTAGCAATGAACCAAGATCAAATACCAGTGCTCTGCGAGCTCTAGTAAGGTACACATCAATAACATGTATATCACATATACCTTTGTTCACCTTGCCATCCTTCTTATCCGCCAAATACTTGGGGCAGTTCCGCTTCCAATGACGATGCGCTTGCGGTAGGAGCACTCTGATTTCAGCTTAGGTCCAGACTTGGGTTTCTTCTCTGAGCAAAGAACTTGCTTGCTGTTCTTCTTGAAGTTCCTTCTTCTTCCCTTTGCCTTTCTTCTTGAAACTAGTGGCCTTATTGACCATCAACACTTGATGCTCCTTCTTGATTTCTACCTCCGCAGCCTTTAGCATTGCGAAGAGCTCGGTATAGTCTTTACTAATCCTTGCATATTATAGTTCATCACGAAGCCTTTGTAGCTTGGTGGCGTGATTGAAGAATTACATCAATGACACAATCATCCGGAAGATTAACTCCCAATTGTGTCAAGTGATTGTAGTACCCGGACATTCCGAGTATGTGCTCACTAACGAACTATTCTCCTCCATCTTGCAGCTATAGAACTTATTGGAGACTTCATATCTCTCAATCCGGGCATTACATTGGAATATCAACTTCAACTCTGGAACATCTCATATGCTCCATGACGTTCAAAATGTCGTTGAAGTCCCGGTTCTAAGCCGTAAAGCATGGCACATCGAACTATAGAGTAGTCATCGGCTTTGCTCGCCAGACGTTCTTAACGTCGTCGGTTGCATCAAGAAGCGAGTTCGCACCCAGCGGTGCATCCAGGGCGTAACTCTTACAGTGCAGCAATGAGGATAATCCTCGAGTTACGGACCCGATCCGTGTAATTGCTACCATCATCTTTAAATTTTGCTTTCTCAAGGAACGCATTAAAATTCAATGGAACAACAAAGACGAGCCATCTATCTACAATCAAACATAAACAAGCAAGATACTATCGGTACTAAGTTCATGATAAATTTAAGTTCAATTAATCATATTACTTAAGAACTCCCACTTAGAAAAACATCTCTCTAGTCATCTAAGTGATCACGTGATCCAAATCAACTAAACCATAACCGATCATCACGTGAAATGAAGTAGTTTTCAATGGTGAACATCTTATGTTGATCATATCTACTATATGATTCACGCTCGACCTTTCGGTCTCCGTGTTCGAGGCCATATCTGCATATGCTAGGCTCGTCAAGTATAACCCGAGTATTCTGCGTGTGCAAAACTGGCTTGCACCCGTTGTAGATGGACGTGAGAGCTTATCACACCGATCATCACGTGGTGTCCAGGCACGACGAACTTTGGCAACGGTGCATACTCGGGAGAACACTTCTTGATAATTTAGTGAGAGATCATCTTATAATGCTACCGTCAATCAAAGCAAGATAAGATGCATAAAGGATAAACATCACATGCAAATCAATATAAGTGATATGATATGGTCATCATCATCTTGTGCTTCGTGATCTTCATCTCCGCAGCACCACCATGATCACCATCGCCACCGGCGCGACACCTTGATCTCCATCGTAGCATCGTTGTCGTCTCGCCAATCTTATGCTTCTCGACTATCTCTACCGCTTAGTGATAAAGTAAAGCATTACGATGCGATGCATTGCATACAATAAGCGACAACCATATGGCTCCAGCCGATTGCCGATAACTTTGGTTACAAAACATGATCATCTCATACAATAAAATATAGCATCACGTCTTGACCATATCACATCACAACATGCCTGCAAAAACAAGTTAGGCGTCCTCTACTTTGTTGTTGCAAATTTTACGTGGCTGCTACGGGCTTAAGCAAGAACCGGTCTCACCTCGCATCAAAACCACAGCGATACTTCGTCAAATAGACTCGTTTAACCTTCTCAAGGACCGGCGTAGCCACACTCGGTTCAACTAAAGTGAGAGAGCAGCACCCACCAGTCACCTTTAAGCAACGAGTGCTCGTGGCGGTGAAACCAGTCTCGCGTAAGCGTCTGGCGTAATGTCGGTGCAGGCGCTTCATCTCACAATACCGCTGAACCAAAGTATGACATCTTTGGTAGGTAGTATGACTTGTATCGCCCACAACTCACTTGTGTTCTACTCGTGCAAAACATCAAACCATAAAAACCTAGGCTCGGATACCCTTTGTTGGGGAACGTAGTAATTTCAAAAATTTCCTACGCACACGCAAGATCATGGTGATGCATAGCAACGAGAGGGAGAGTGTTGTCTCGTGCCCTCGTGAGACCCGGGCGGAAGCGATCTGGCGTAGAGGAAGTAGTCGACGTTCTCCTCGCGATCCGACCGATCCGGCGCCGTTACTCCGGCGCCCCGAGTTCTTGACACACGTACAGCTCGATGGCGTCCCTCGTACTCGATCCAGCCGAGTGTCGAGGAGAGTTCCGTCGACCTGACGGCGTGGTGGCGATCTTGATGTTTCACGGCGCGAGGCTTCGCTTAAGCTTGCGATGGTATGACCGAGGTGGAATATGGTGGAGGGGGCACCGCACACGGCTAAGGAACGATCCGTAGATCAAACTTGTGTGTCCTAGGGTGCCCCCCTGCCTCAGATATAAAGGAGGGAGGGGAGGCCGGCCGGCCCCTATAGGCGCGCCAAGGAGGGGGAGTCCTCCTCCTGGTTGAGTAGGACTCCCTTTCCTAGTCCAACTAGGAAGGAGAAGGGGAAGGAAAGAGGGAGAGGAGAGGGAAGGGGCCGCGCCCCTTCCTGTCCTATTCGGACTCCCACAGGGGCGCGCCACCTCTGGTGCGGCCCCTCTCTCTCCCTCTTGGCCCACTAAGGCCCATAACTTCCCCGGGGTTCCGGTAACCCCTCCGGCACTCGGTTTTCTCCGAAACTTCCGGAACCTTTCCGGTGTCCGAATATAGCCGTCAATATATCAATCTTTATGTCTCGACCATTCCGAGACTCCTCGTCATGTCCGTGATCACATCCGGGACTCGAACTTCTTCGGTACATCAAAATACATAAACTCATAATAACCATCATCGAAACCTTAAGCGTGCGGACCCTACGGTTCGAGAACAATGTAGACATGACCGAGACACGTCTCGGTCAATAACCAATAGCGGGACCTGGATGCCCATATTGGTTCCTACATATTCTCGAAGATCTTTATCGGTCGGACCGCATAACAACATCGTTGTTCCCTTTGTTATCGGTATGTTACTTGCCCGAGTTTCGATCGTCGGTATCTAATACCTAGTTCAATCTTATTCTTGGCAAGTCTCTTTACTCGTTCCATAATCGTCATCTCACAACTAACTCATTAGTTGTAGTGCTTGCAAGGCTTCAATGATGTGTATTACCGAGAGGGCCCAGAGATACCTCTCCGACAATCGGAGTGACAAAACCTAATCTCGAAATCGCCAACCCAACATCGCCTTTGGAGACACCTGTAGTACTCCTTTATAATCACCCGATTACGTTGTGACGTTTGGTAGCACCAAAGTGTTCCTCCGTAAACGGAGTTGCATAATCTCATAGTTACGAGAACATGTATATGTCATGGATAAAAGCAAGTAGCAACATACTAAACGATCGTGTGCTAAGCTAATGGAATGGGTCATGTCAATCGATCATTCTACTAATGATGTGACCTCGTTAATCAAATAACAACTCTTTGTTCATGGTCAGGAAACATAACCATCTTTGATTAACAAGCTAGTCTAGTAGAGGCATACTAGTGACATATTGTTTTGTCTATGCATTCACACATGTATCATGTTTCCGGTTAATACAATTATAGCATGGATGATAAACATTTATCATGAAATAAGGAAATAAATAATAACTTTATTATTGCCTCTAGGGCATATTTCCTTCATTTACAATATCCCGAGGAGAGACGGGTTGCTGCTGATGTTTGTGCTTTCACTAGTTTTGCATGTGTATGGTGGTCTGAACATTGTAGATTATATCCTATTCCAACTACTTGGGCTGCTTTGAAAACTGCTATGCGTACTCGTTGGGTTCCACCATATTATCAACGTGAATTGCTTCAAATATTGTAGCGTTTAAGACAAGGGAAAAATTCTGTAGAAGAATATTATCAGGAATTACAAACTGGCATGATTAGATGTGGTATTGTTGAGGAGAATGAAGATATGCTTGCACGTTTTATGGGTGGATTAAATAGAGAGATTCCGACCATTCTGGAGTATAAGGAGTATACTAATATCACTCGTTTATTCCATCTTGCTTGTAAAGCTGAACGTGAAGTACAGGATCGACAGGCGTTGGGGCGAACTAATTTTTCTGCAGCTCGACCTTCATCATGGACACCGCGTGCATCTTCTACTCCAACTGCACCAGCACCTCCATCAGGTGCCACTTACAGCCGTGATACAAGAAAGCAGGCACAACCACCACTATCTGCCGAGAGTGCACCTGCCGGGCCTGCACAGAGCTCTTCTTCTTCCATGGCATCAACAGGGCACACAAGTGATATTATTTGCCGTCATTGTAAGGGAAGAGGTCATTATGCGAGATAATGCATATCTCAGCGTGTGATGATTGCTACTGAGGATGGTGCGTATGAGTCCGCTAGTGACTATGATGAGGAGACTTTGGCGCTTATTAGAAGTGAAGAACACGGTGGAGCCGATTCTGATCATGAGACGCAATACATGGCTCTTGAAGATGGTGACAGGTATGAATGTTTAGGTGCTCAATGTGTTTTGAGTGTGCAGGTCACACAAGCTGAGCAAAACTAGAGGCACAATTTGTTCCATACAAAGGGAGTTGCGAAGGAACGTTCTGTGCGCGTCATCATAGACGAAGGGAGCTGCAACAACTTGGCTAGCATGGAGATGGTGGAGAAGCTTTCTCTCACCACAAGACCACATCCACATCCTTACTACATCCAATGGTTCAACAATAGCGACATGGTTAAGGTAACACGTACTGTTTGTGTGCATTTTTTTATCTCTACATATGCTGATTATGTTGATTGTGATGTGGTACCTATGCAAGCATGTTCCTTAATTCTTGGTCGACCATGGCAATTTGATAAAAATTCTGTAAACCATGGTAGAAACAATCATTATACTCTGGTTCATAAGGATAAAAATATTACTTTGCTTCCTATGACTCCTGATTCCATTTTGAAAGATGATATTAATAGAGCTAATAAAGCAAACCAGGAGACAAATAAGAGTGAAAATCAGATTGTGGCAAAAGAATTTGAGCAACAAATGAAGCCTAATAGTAAATCATCTAGTGTTGCTTCTGAAATTAAATTGAAAAGTGCATGTTTACTTGCCACTAAATCCGATATTGATGAGCTAGATTTCAGCAAATCTGTTTGCTGTGCTTTTGTGTGCAAAGAGGCATTATTTTCATTTGAGGACGCGCCTTCCTCTTTGCCTCCTGCTGTCACTAACATTTTGCAGGAGTTTGCTGACGTCTTTCCACAAGACGTGCCACCGGGATTACCTCCCATTCGAGGGATTGAGCATCAGATTGACTTAATTCCCGGTGCATCATTACCCAACCGTGCACCATACTCTACCAATCCAGAGGAGACGAAGGAGATTATGCGTTAAGTACAGGAGCTGCTCGACAAAGGTTCTATACGCGAATCCCTTAGTCCTTGTGTTGTTCCTATTATTATAGTGCCGAAAAAGGATGGTACATCACGTATGTGTGTTGATTGTAGAGCATTACTAATATTACTATTCGTTATCGTCATCCTATTCCTATGCTAGATGATATGCTTGATGAATTGACTGGCTCTACAATATTCTCCAAAGTTGATTTACATAGTGGATACCATCAAATTCGTATGAAATTGGGAGATGAATGGAAAACGGCATTTAAAACTAAGTTTGGATTATATGAGTGGTTAGTCATGCCTTTTGGGTTAACTAATGCACCTAGTACTTTCATGCGATTAATGAACAAAGTTTTACATGCTTTTATTGGACGGTTTGTGTAGTCTATTTTGATGATATACTGATTTATAGCAGATCTTTGTAGGAACATTTGGAACATTTACGTGTTGTTTTTATTGCTTTACGTGATGCGCCTTTGTTTGGTAACATTGGGAAGTGCACCTTTTGCACCGACTGAGTCTCGTTTCTTGCCTATGTTGTTACTCCACAGGGAATTGAAGTTGATAGAGCCAAGATTGAAGCTATTGAGAGTTGGCCGCAGCCCAAAACGGTCACACAAGTGAGGAGTTTTCTTAGCCTCGCTGGATTCTATAGGCGTTTTGTGAGAGATTTTAGCACCATTGCTGGACCTCTCAATAAGCTTACAAAGAAAGATGTGCCTTTTCTTTGGGGTAACGCACAGGAAGAAGCCTTCACAGTATTGAAAGATAAGTTGACACATGCTCCTTTACTCCAACTTCCTGATTTTAATAAGACTTTTGAGCTTGAATGTGATGCTAGTGGAATTGGATTAGGAGGTGTGTTATTACAAGATGGCAAACCTGTTGCATACTTTTCTGAAAAATTGAGTGCGCCTAGTCTGAATTATTCTACTTATGATAAAGAATTGTATGCTCTTGTTTGGACTTTAGAAACATGGCAACATTATTTATGGCCCAAAGAATTTGTTATACACTCTGATCATGAATCTTTGAAACATATTAAAAGTCAAGCTAAACTGAATCGTAGACATGCTAAATGGGTTGAATTCATTGAGACATTCCCTTATGTCATTAAACACAAGAAGGGTAAAGAAAATGTTATTGCTGATGCATTGTCTCATCGCTATACTATGCTTTCACAACTTGACTTCAAAATGTTTGGTTTGGAGACCACCAAAGATCAATATGTGCATGATGCTGATTTTAAAGATGTATTGCAGAATTGTAATGAAGGTATAACATGGAACAAGTTCGTCATTAATGATGGTTTTGTGTTCCATGCTAACAAACTATGCATTCCAGCTAGCTCCGTTCGTCTTGTGTTGTTATAGGAGGCGCATGGAGGAGGATTAATGGGACACTTTAGCGTGAAGAAGATAGAGGACGTACTTGCTACACATTTCTTTTGGCCAAAGATGAGAAGGGATGTTGAGCGCTTTGTTGCTCGCTGCACTACATGTCAAAAAGCTAAGTCACGACTCAATCCTCATGGTTTATATATGCCTTTGCCTATACCTAGTGTTCCTTGGGAGGATATATCTATGGACTTTGGTTTAGGTTTACCTCGAACAAAGAAGGGGAGGGATAGCATATTTGTTGCCGTGGATAGATTCTCGAAAATGGCACACTTTATACCATGTCATAAAAGAGATGATGCTGTTAATGTTGCTGATTTGTTCTTTCGTGAAATTATTCGCTTGCATGGTGTGCCAAATACTATTGTTTTAGATCGTGATACTAAATTTCTTAGCCACTTTTGGAGATGTTTATGGGCTAAGTTGGGGACTAAACTGCTTTTTAGTACTACTTGTCACCCCCAAACTGATGGACAAACTGAAGTAGTCAATAGAACATTGTCTACTATGCTTAGGGCTGTTTTGAAGAATAATAAGAAAATGTGGGAAGAATGCTTGCATCATATTGAATTTGCTTATAATCGTTCATTGCATTCTACTACTAAGATGTGCCCTTTTGAAATTGTGTATGGTTTCCTACCTCGTGCACCTATTGATTTGTTGCCTCTTCCATCTTCGGAGAAGGTTAATTTTGATGCTAAACAACGTGCTGAATTGATTTTAAAAATGCATGAGTAAACTAAGGAAAACATTGAGCGTATAAATGCTAAATATAAACTTGCTGGAGATAAGGATAGAAAACATGTTGTGTTTGCACCTGGAGATCTTGTTTGGTTACATTTGCGTAAGGATAGATTTCCTGATTTGCGCAAATCAAAGCTAATGCCTCGTCCTGATGGTCCTTTTAAGGTGTTGGAGAAAATAAATGATAATGCATATAAACTTGAGTTGCCTGCATATTTTGGGGTTAGTCCCACTTTTAACATTGCAGATTTGAAGCCTTATTTGGGTGAGGAAGATGAGCTTGCGTCGAGGACGACTTCATTTCAAGAAGGGGAGGATGATGAGGACATCAATACCATTGTTACACACACAACCCCTACTGCTACATATACTGGACCAATTACTAGAGCTCGCGCACGCCAATTTAATTATCAGGTACTTTCGTTTCTTGGTAATGATTCTAATGTTCATGAGAATATGATGCTGCCTAAATTGGATACATTTGTTCTGCTTGCAAATGAAGGGCCTAGCTTGGAGCAGGATGAACATTGGAGCACGAACAAGCATGGCGATGATGGCATGCGCAAGGGGAACAAGAACGGAGTTACAAGTGATGATTTCAGGACTTTGAAGCCACCATAATGGGTGCATGAAGCCTTGGACGGAATATACAAGATGCCAGTTCATAAATTTTGTCCTGAGGCCATTCTAGGTGCTGCATCACCTTATTATTGGGCCAGGCCCATGTAATTTCGAAATACATGAGTATATGCTATTTTTAGAGTCCGTATGTGTGGGGAAACAAGAGATAGGGTTGATTTTGGACCCCTCCACCAAGGGCCACGAAATTCCCCCCTCTTCCTCCATATATACAGCCCTTAGGGCACCGTTTAGACTTTGGGTTTTGTTTAGATTAAAAGTTCGCCATAGCTGCAACTTCGCGTACTTCGTTTGTGTTCAACGACCAGACAAAGGCATCACATAACCCACCTTGATCAATAAAGCTTTCATCTTATATTCGCAATATCTAGATTGCAATCTAAGTTTCTTGCTTGTTCTTCGTTTGCTCGCAGGAAACAGAACCTCGTGGTCAGGTTGATCGTGCTTCGGCGTGGTCAATAACCTCTCGGTGTTGGTTTAGCGATTGCTAAGGCGCGACGTCCTCGCACGTTCGTAGTCGGATCGTCAAAGTCGACTTCCACCAAAGCGAAATCCATCATCTCATCAAAAGACGGGATACCTTTGCCTCTATCAACACGCCTGACAACAGTGAGGCTGGAATACAACTCTTCATTGGTATAACCGCAAATGGCTTCCAGGATCCAACAACCTAAGAACTCTGTTTTCCCAGTGTGTATATTCAGGTCATCCGCCTCATGGCGAGTTACATGTACAACCACACAATCCTTGTCTGCATCAGGGCTCTAATTGAAACAGCAACAAATTCTGAATTACTTTTCAGTATAAGAAACACAAGTTATTTAAACCACTATGTATAGCATGGCATCGAAGCTAATAAAATTTTGCATTATTAATTACCTCATACTTCCTTTTCTAAAAAAATCACCACATACTTAGATGAAAAACCACAATCGAGATCGGCAAAGAAGGAAATCACCTTGGGCAGCTCAGCGGGGGAGGACACATCCTCGAAGGGGGAAAACTGCTCCTGCAATGCCATGGGGGCTCTAACCTCAAACGGAGTGTTGACCATCTCAGTAGTGGCCGTGAGCGTATCTGGGGTTAGCTCGGTGGTTGCCTCCATCTTCTTGGAGTTCTCTGTCTCGTGGGGATCAGCCTCCCGCGTCTCCTCCAATATCAGCAGATCTTTGCCTGGTTCTCCTTGGTCCATCATGAAACTGACGAATACTAGGAGACCACTGAAAGGAAAACACAATCGCAATGACAATGAAACAAAAAAGAGAGTGAGGATCGGTTACTGCTTTGCAAAAGTTCTTTTTTTTATCTGAACGAAAATATACCAACAACGGATCCGCTTACCTTCCCTTCGTTGGGAGAGAAGAACAGTGGCAGATGCGAGTGTTGCCGATGGTGAGGGAGAAGGGGATTCAGCGAAGAGTGAAATGATGGTTGCTTCGTCCGTCAAACCTAGACTGCAGGGAGGCGGGGTTTTATGATACGACTGCTCGTTACTGCCGCGCTACGACCGGGGTGACTCTCCGGCTGCATACTGCCTTCTAATTTGGTGGATGGCATTTGGGTCCCCGCGCTGCATGGCCCGCATGTCGGTGAACAAAAGTATAACTGCATTCAGTAGAGGGAGACGTTTCAATGACCTAGGAGGAGCCAGAAGCGGTAGAGTGTCTCCACTGTACTAGTAGTAATTGTTTTTCTGGGTAGCTGTAGAGTGTCTCCACTGTACTAGTAGTAATTGTTTCTCTGGGCCCAAGACAAAACAGCCCATCCGCACTAGTAAATAGTAAAATCAATTCAAAAGCCCATATATTTACTTAATGAGAGGCTCTACCCACACCCAGCACACCGCCCCCCCCCAAAAAACCTGGGTGCTCTTCTTCCTCCTCGCTCCCACCCACCTCACGTCAGCTCACTCCACTCGTACCCCCAAATTCCTCACCTCACTCCTACAGAAAATCCCAGTTCCCCTTCTTCCTCACTCCTACAAAAAAACCCTAGCTCCCTTCTTCTTCACTGCTTTTACAACTAGGCTCGTCATTCACTCTGCTCAAATCCGTGAGCGACGCGACGCCTCGAGGAAAATGGAGTCGGTGACCCCAGCGCCAAGAAGATGAGGCTCTCGCCAGAAGTCACGCCTGTTGTAGATCCCGCACCCGGAAGCGCGGGGAGAAGCGGTGACCCCACCCCCACCGGATCCCAGGAACCCGTAGAATCTCGGGTGGACCGCATCAGCGATCTGCCGGACGCCGTCCTTGGGGAGATCATATCGCTTCTCCCCACCAAGGATTGCTACCGCACCCAAGTCCTCTCAATTCGGAGGCGCCCTCTATGGCGCGCCATGCCCCTTAATCTCGACTATCGTCAGCTGTCTCTCTTCAATGATTTTGAAATCCCCAGAGCCATCATCTCCTCCCACCAGGGCTTCGTTCAAAGCCTCTGCATCCTGTCATGCTACTCGAGCAAGCATACCATGCCCCGCATGGTGGGCGCTTTGGCTGAAATCCCAAATTCACAGAACTACAGCTACTTGAGTTCTACTATTCCCACGAAATCACATACCACATACCGAACGCCATGAACTTGTGCCCTCAAAGACCGATGTCCATCTCGCGGTTTTCCTCCTCTCTCCACACCGCCACCTTTATTGTTGTGCTACCTACTGAATAATCTGGTACTAAACCTTCAACTCCCATTTCTCAAGAAACTTTCACTTGTGCGGGTTCGTATATCGGAGGCCTCATGGCACAGCATCATCCACTCCAGTTGCCCTGCGCTGGAGTGCTTGGTGCTTGTTTTCACAGTTAGAATCGGTTGTCTCCAAATAAAGTCGCCTGACCTTGTAAGAATTGGAATTTCTTTTGACGGAAGGCAGCTCATCAACCAATATGCCCCTTCACTTCAACGGTTGATCCTTGATTCTAGTTATTCACCGTTGCAAATAACCGTCCTCTCTGCACCTAAACTGGAGACCTTGGGTGTAATACATGATCTCTGTGCTCATTTCAATAAGGTGTTTGGCTCCACAGTTCTTCAGGTACTTTATATTATCATCTACACTTGTAACCATGAGCTGCATTTTAAATTTCTAAGCATAATTTATATATCATCTTGGAGTACACATTTTGTACTAATATTATGTTCTATGCTCAATCAAGAGTTTGTCCATGGATGGCCTATCAATGGTGCTGGATTCTGTCAAGATCTTATATATCCAAATGAATAGTTTTGATCTGAACAAGATTATTGGCTTGCTGCAATGCTTTCCATGTCTGGAGAAGTTGTATATAAAGGTGACAATTTCACGCACATTGGAAGCCCGCATATAGTGTACTAGAATTAACCGTTCAGCTGTCGCTCTTTCGACACTCTTCTTTTAGACCTTAACTGTTTTCAATCTTCATGTCTATTTAGGCAACAGGACGGGGTAAGAAAGTTATAACCAATCGGGGGATTCGTAAGCATTGGGATTTTCTCACTTCTCATGAGATTCCATTGAACACAATAACGCTAGGACGATATGTAGCCAACCGTGCAAACACAAGATTTGTCACATTCTTCCTGCCGAATGCGAGGTTACTATTATCCATCAGGCTTAAGTTTATCAGGAGCATGGTTTTGACGGATGGGTATGTCGAAGAGCAAAAAAAGGAGTTTCAGGTGGGCAAAAGAGCTTACGAGCGTCTGGGGCTTCTATTTACAACATATTGTGGTCATAATCCGATAAATTTTACGACCGGGATGTTCATTCTATGGACTGACCGATCCATTTGATCGTGTTCGCCGAAAACAGTCTTTGGAGTTAGATGTTGTTGCCCTTTTCAATCTGGGTTTTTGTAAACCTGATGAACAATTAACCCTCGTGCTTTTATACGGTTTGTAAGCTGGAGTTAGATGTTCTGCCCTTTTCAACTCGGCTGTGGATCATATTTTCTTTGAAACAAGGCAAATGGCTTGCCATTCATTTAATTTAGAGTGAAATATTGTAACAAATCCCAACCAAGGAAATAACATCACTCTCCGGGCTACTTGAGCTCATTGTGCATTCTGAAGCCAAGTGATTAGCCCCACCAAAGACGCACAAACTTATTTGAACTAGCACATCAAATGGGCTGTAAATTTTCATAGGAAAGGCTGCATGACCGTGATGATTTGGATTCGACATTTGGGACCCGCGAGGAAATAGCCTATCCAAGGTGGTGTCGACTTACTAGCCACCAACAAGCGATTACGCCTAGCAGCCGTTGAATTGACATCCAACATCTGTCGTGTATCTTCTATCTCTTGTCTTCTTCTTCCTCCAAATTACCCAAACCAAACCACCCGTCGGCCGCTGCTCCGCCTCCATGGTGGCTGCGCCTCGCCGCCCTACCGTACGTACCCTCGAACGTTAGCCAGTCCCTCCCTCTATTCCCCCACACGTCCTGTTATTCTCCGGCAACGTCAGCCGTAACACGCACCCGCGCCCGAACCAGTCAACCCTCGTACTCCCCTCCGCCTGCGAATGGACAGGCGTATCTTCAACGGCTCCTGTTCGTTCCGTCCGAGGCCTCGCCGTCGTCCTCCGCCTTGTGGCCTTGGTTCACTCGCCGTGCGTGGTGCGCCGCCCTCTTGCGTTTTCAACGTCGTCAACAACCGAGAGGAACAAGGAGATGACTGTACGTGGAGAGGATGACAGTAGGGACCCACCAGCGTCATGGCAGTACGCAAGCAAGTGCCTCTATAGTACAAGCCCAAAAATATGGTTCCTCCTAATGGTTGGACATCTGGGGCTCACGCCATTGTCAACGTAGTCAATAAACGAGAGAATTACACTAAGAGCGGCTGACACCAGGGACCCAGCAAGTCGCACAGTTTTTTTTGAGGAACAAGCAGTTGTTATTTTGATGAGGACATCATTACCATTATTACACCCACAGCCCCTACTGCTACATATACTGGACCAATTACTAGAGCTCGCGCACGCCAATTAAATTATCAGGTACTTCCGTTTCTTGGCAATGATTCTAATGTTCATGAGAATATGATGCTGCCTAAATTGAATACATTTGTTTTGCTTACAAATGAAGGGCCTAGCTTGGAGAAGGATGAACATTGGAGCAAGAATAAGCATGGAGATGATGGCATGCGCAAGGGGAACAAGAACGGAGTTACAAGTGATGATTTCAGGACTTTGAAGCCACCATAATGAGTGCATGAAGCCTTGGACGAAATATACAAGATGGCACTGCATAAATTTCGTCCAGAGGCTATTCTAGGTGCTGCGTCAGCTTTATTATTGGGTCAGGCCCATGTAATTTCGAAATACATAAGTATAGGCTATTTTTAGAGTCCGTATGTGTGGGGAAACAAGAGATAGGGTTAGTTTCGGACCCCTCCACCAAGGGCCACGAAATTCACCCCCTCTTCCTCCATATATACTGCCCTTAGGGCACCGTTTAGACTTTGGGTTTTGTTTAGATTAAAAGTTCGCCATAGCTGCAACTTCGCGTACTTCGTTTGTGTTCAATGACCAGACAAAGGTGTCACAGAACCTCACCTAGATCAATAAAGCTTTCATCTTATATTCGCAATATCCAGATTGCAATCTCAGTTTCTTGCTTGTTCTTCGATTGCTTGCAGGAAACAGAACCTCGTGGTCAGGTTGATCGTGCTCCGGCGTGGTCAATAACCTCTCGGAGTTGGTTTAGTGATTGTTAAGGCGTGACGTCCTCGCACATTCGTAGTCGAATCGTCAAAGTCGACTTCCACCAAAGCGATATCCATCATCTCATCGAAATACGGGACACCTTTGCCTCTATCAAGTGGTATCAGATTTCCAGGTTGCTCGGTGAGATTTTACCGTTTTCTTAGTTTAGATCGAGTCGGTTCTTCATACCTACAGTCCACGAAAAAGCCACAAAAAAATTAGGGTTAGTTCATCATATCTGAACCAATCTGAGCCTTTGCATAATCTTTTTAGGGTTTTGCTTTGTTGAATTTGCGGTTGCATCGTCGTGTCTAGTTGCTGGTCTTAGCGTCTAGTCCTTTTCGAGTTCTGTCACAGTTTGTCATGCCGCCGCCGCACCATCTTCATCGTTGCTGCCATCTACCACCGATCCATATCCATATACCACCACCGTTATCATATACCACCATCGCTGCCATATCCTACCACCATATATCCACCACCAATCCGGGTTCTTTTTGTAGTAGGTTTGTTTCGGAGATCCATCTAATTTCCGATTCGTGTTTCCTTGCCTGAGTAGGTTTCGAAAAAAAGAGTCTGGAGACCCCCTGGCAGTCTTTAGGCCAAAATTTTGGCGACCGAAAATATTTCTTCCCTACCCTATTTTTAGGTCCCCAGGAGTGTTTTGAGACATTCGCCATCATAGTGATTTTTTGTCGCACTTTTTCATCGTCGCTGCCCTGATTTCCGAAAAAAAAATCTCAAAAAATTTCGTGCTCATCTTGTCAGTTTGACCTGGGACGGGTTTTGAGACACTCGCCATTATAGTGATTTTTTGCAAAAAGAAACACTTGATAGAGGCAAAGGTGTCCCGTCTTTCGATGAGATGATGGATATCGCTCTGGTGGAAGCCGACTTTGACGATCCGACTACGAACGTGCGAGGACGTCGCGCCTTAGCAATCGCTAAATCAACTCCAAGAGGTTATTGACCACGCCGGAGCACGATCAACCTGACCACGAGGGTCTGTTTCCTGCGAGCAATCGAAGAACCAGCAAGAAACTGAGATTGCAATCTGGATATTGCGAATATAAGATGAAAGCTTTATTGATCTAGGTGGGGTTCTGAGGCGCCTTTGTCCAGTCGTTGAACCCAAACGCGAAATCTGCAAGTTCCAGCTATGGTGAACTTTAATCTAAACAAAACCCAAAGTCTAAACGGTGCCCTAAGGTCTGTATATATGGAGGAAGAGGGGGTGAATTTCGTGGCCCTTGGTGGAGGGGTCCGACACTAACCCTATCTCTTGTTTCCCCACACATACGGACTCTAAAAATAGTCCATACTTATGTATTTCGAAATTACATGGGCCTGGCCCAATAAGAAAGGTGATGCAGCACCTAGAATAGCCTCTGGACGAAATTTATGAAGTGGCATCTTGTATATTTCGTCCAAGGCTTCATGCACTCATTATGGTGGCTCCAAAGTCCTGAAATCATCACTTGTAACTCCGTTCTTGTTCCCCTTGCGCATACCATCATCTCCATGCTTGTTCTTGCTCCAATGTTCATCCTTCTCCAAGCTAGGCCCTTCATTTGTAAGCAAAACAAATGTATCCAATTTAGGCGGCCTCATATTCTCATGAACATTAGAATCATTACCAAGAAACAAAAGTACCTGGTAATTTAATTGGCGTGCGCGAGCTCTAGTAATTGGTCCAGTATATGTAGCAGTAGGGGCTGTGGGTGTAACAATGGTAATGATGTCCTCATCATATTTATACTAGTTTTGCGGGGGCTGTGCGGGGGCTGTGGCCTGTCTAGCCAGCATTTTATTTATGTTTACCACATCATGAGCCCAGTTGTGTTTTTTTCTTGCTGAAAATGGCTAGCCCAGTTCTATTTTTTCTAAAAGAAATACCCAAACAAGGCCTACTTGCTTTATCGGCCCTGCTGGGCTGCAAATTCTTCCAAGACGAGGAGAGCTTCATTCGGTTTGCCGAGAAATGGGCTGTACATTTTTAAAACAAATCAAACCGGGATTAGTTTCATTTTTTTTTTCATTACAAGATCTTAAATTCCATTGATTTTTATGCGTGGACAATTATTTGTATTTTATATTTATATAAATTATTTTTCAAAATAGTTTGAATGTGAATCGATATTTCTGGATTAAAAACAATTGACCACACGGAAATATGCAAAATTTCGTATACTTTTTAACCGTGGCCACAATATGGGGTGTAATGCTAATAAAAAGAAGATGGGCTCCAGAAAAATTCTTAAGAATTAGCAAATGGGCCGTACACGGAAATATGTTGTTTTCCATAGATTTGAGGCTGACTTGTGCGCCTTCTACAGGTTGACGCGTATGCTTTCATAAAAAAAAGGTTGACGCACACGCAACACCCTATCAACTTAGTTAACACACGAGAGCAGTGACTGTTGGATGTCTATCCAACGGCTGTCGTGCTTCTTCAATCTCTTCTCTACATGCTCCAGCCGCTCAAACAAGCGCCGGCAGGACTGCCTGCTCCGTCCTCCCGTGGCCGGCTATGCTGCCGTGCAGGCCTCACGGCCCCACCGTACTCCCATCGCTGGCCTAGCCATCCCTCTACTCAGCCACACATGTTGTTATTCTTCGGCGACGGCAGACGAACCAGTAAACCCTCGTACTCCTCCGCATGGGAAACAACTGCTGAGTATTCCCTGGTCAGTGTCGTTCCCTTCCTAGGCCTCGCCGTCGTCCACCGCCCTGGTGCTCTCGGGGCGGCCTGGTCAACGTGGTCAATGAACGACATCCATCGGAAGTGGACTGTATATGTAGAGGCTGATAGCTGGGTCCACGGCCGCACGCAAGGAAATGCATCCTTATTACGCACAAAATAATGATTCCTCCACCTGACAGCTAGGACCCATAGGAAGGGCCTCTGTATTTTGCGAAAAAAACGTTCCCCCCACTGACAGGTCGGACCCACCAGCTATATCTTCGCATGCAAGGAAGTGCCTCCTTATTACGCCCATAATGTTGACTTGTGGGCCTACTAAGTTGATGGGGACGGAGGGCTTTGTCAACTTAGTCAATAGTCCAGTGACCGTATGATGTCCATCCAACGGCCATAGTGCTTCTTCAACCTCTGGTCTTCTTGCTCCAGCCGTCCAAAGCAGCGTCGGTCGTGCCGCCTGCTCCTGCCTCCCGTGGCCGGCTGTGCTACCGCGGAGGCCTCACCGCCCCCATACTACTCCCACCACTGGCCAGGCCATCCCTCCGCTCACCCACACCCCTGTTATTCTACGGTGACGGCAGCCTCACACCACGGCCGAACCAGTGAATGCTCGTACTCCTCTCCGCGTGGGCATCCACTGCCGCGTCTTGCCCAGCTCCGCGTTGTACCCTTCCTAGGCCTCGCCGTCGTCCACCGCCATGGTGCTCTCGGCGCGGCGTGGTCAATGTGGTCAACGACCAACTTCCATCGGAAGAGTACTGTACGTGGAGAGGCTGACAGCTGGGTCCACGGCAGCCGCAAGGAAGTGCCTCCTTATTACGCGGAAAATAATTATTCCTCCACCTGACAGCGGGGACCCACCGGACGGGCCACCAGTGTTTTGCAAAAAAAATCGTTTCCCCCTGACTTCTGGGACCCATCGGATGGGCCACCGTATTTCACGAAAAAAACGTTCCCCCTACTGTCAGCTCGGACCCACCGGAAGTGCCTCCTTATTACGCACAAAAAAAATGAATACTCCCTCGGCTAGCTGGGACCCACCTTGGTGGGAGGCTGACTTGTGGGCCTACTAAGTTGATGGGGACGAAGGACTTTGTCAACTTAGTCAATATGAATGATTCGAGCTCCAGTGACCGTACGATGTCCATCCAACGGCCGTAGTGCTTCTTCAACCTCTGGTCTTCTTGCTCCGGCCGCCCAAAGCAGCGCCGGTCGTGCCGCATGCTCCTGCCTCCCGTGGCTGGCTGTACTGCCGCGGAGGCCTCACCGCCCCCTACTATTCTCATCGCTGGCCAGGCCTTGCGGCGACGGCAGCCTCACACCGCAGCCGAACCAGTGAACCCTCATACTCCTCTCCGCGCGGGCTTCCACTGTCGCGTCTTCCCCGGCTCCACGTCGTCCCCTTCCTAGGCCTCCCCGTCGTCCACCGCCATGGTGCTCTCCGTGCGGCATGGTCAACGTGGTCAAGGAACGACTTCTATCGGAGGAGTACTGTACGTGGAGAGGCTGACAGCTGGGTCCACTACCACAGCCTAGTGTTTTTGTGATTTGCCAAGTAAGTCGC
Source organism: Aegilops speltoides (assembly GCA_021437245.1). Taxonomy (NCBI): domain Eukaryota; kingdom Viridiplantae; phylum Streptophyta; class Magnoliopsida; order Poales; family Poaceae; genus Aegilops; species Aegilops speltoides. Next base: position 211,858,560 of record CM038144.1, read on the forward strand.
TTTGTCAGGCCTGTTGGGCTGCAAATCTTTCAAGACGAGGAGAGCTTTCATTCGGCCGGCCGAGAAAATGGCCCATCAGTAATGAGAAATGGGCTGTACATTTTTAAAACACATCAAACCGGCAATTAGTTTCAAATATCTTTTTTTCATTTCAAGATTTTCAATTACATTAATTTTTATGCGTGAAGAATTTGTTGGATTTTATATTGATACACATTTATTTTTAAAATCAGTTTGAATGTGAGTCGAAATTTTGGGATTGAAAACAGTTCGGACCGCACCGAAATATGCAAAATTTCGTATAATTTTTTAACCGTGGCCACAATATGGGCTGTAATGCTAACAAAAAGAATATGGGCTCCAAAAAAACCTTAAGAATTAGCAAATTGGCTGTAAATTATTAGACATAATGGCAGATGGGCTGTATGCTGTTTTATACAGACGAGAGCAGTGACTGTTGGATGTCCATCCAACGATCATCGTGCTTCTTCAATCTCTGCTCTTCCTGCTCCAGCCGCTCAAACAAGCGCCAGCGGGACTGCCTGCTCCCTCCTCCCCGCGGCCAGCTGTGCTGCCACACAGGCCTCACCGCCCCATCGTACTCCCATCGCTGGCCTAGCCATCCCTCTACTCACCCACACCTGCTATTATTCTCCGGCGACGGCAGACGAACCAGTAAACCCTCGTATAGTCGTACTCCCCTCCGCGTGGGAAACAACTGCCGAGTCTTCCCTGCCTCCATGTCGTCCCCTTCCTAGGCCTCGCCGTCGTCCACCGCCATGGTGCTCTCGGTGCGGCATGCTCAATGTGGTCAACGACCGACTTCCATCAGATGAGTACTGTGCGTGGAGAGGCTGACAGCTGGGTCCACGGCGGCCGCAAGGAAGTGCCTCCTTATTACGCGCAAGATAATTATTCCTCCACCTGACAGCAGGGACCCACCGGACGGGCCACCATATTTCGTGAAAAAAACGTTTCCCTCCCTGACTGCTGGGACCTACCAGCTACACCTTCGCACACAAGGAAGTGTGTCCGGGGAAAAAAACAAAACCAAAACGATTCGCCCCCTGACTGCTGGGACCCACCAGCTACATCTTCGCACGCAAGGAAGTGCCAAACAGTCGGGACCGATCTGGTCGAAGCATACGTAGCATTGTCATTCTGGTCGCGAACATGTAAGTACAGATATACTGGTGGATGTAGAGGCGCGCATGTGTCGTAGTAGAGGCGCACATGTAGCATGTACACGTACGTACATCGGCCAGGGTGCAAGAAAGAAAATACGACCACGTATGTGTACTTACGGGCGGGGTCTCGAACGTCTACTCGCGCATACGTACAGTGTCATGGATTTGTCACGGCAGATGTCCTAGTGAAAGGACTTAGTCGTGGAGCCATCGCTACGGGTTAACTTGAAGGGGTTAAAACAGACACAAAGACACGAGAGTTTATACTAGTTCGGCCCCTTCGATGAAGGTAAAGCCTATGTCTAGTTGTGATGGAATTGATGTGGTCTCGATGGCTAGGGAGCAAACAAGCTTCGCCTAGGCTCGAGTTGTTGTTGTCTGTCTTGAACCACCGCCGGGTCGTCCCCTTATAAACACGGGTGACGCCTGTCGGTTCATGGAGTCCCATACCGGTTCATATTCGTATCCCGGTTGGTCTCTCTCTCTATTCCTAACTTACAATACAAGTTTATACATCAAGCCGGTTTACGGCTACAGGTTCTAAACCGACTACAGGCCTTGGACCTTCATCTGCTTATACTACTAATGAAGTTAACCCGGCCCAAGTAGGCCGGTTCACGCCCAGTGGTAATATCCCCAACATTAGGCCCCAGATTGATTTGAATTGGTTCATGTCAATCCTTCACAAAATCTTTGTCTTCGACATCTTCTGGTAATTGATAAACCGCCATGTCGTCATCATCTCTGGCTGCTGTAAACCGGCATGACGTCATCATGAAGTTAGCATTTATAACGCCTTCTTTTATTAATAGATTTGCGATATCCAAGTCATCAGCTCCACTTCCGAAATTTTGGCTCCTGGATTCGCGCGCCCGACCCACGTCTGTTGCCTTATAAATAGGACCGAGGGGTCATTTCCTTTTCTCCCCTTCGTCTCTTCCTCTTCGTCTTCCTCGCGTCGCCAGCCTCGGAGCTCGCCGCCGCCGTTGTCTTCTGCATCGTCTTGGGCCGCTGCATCAACCTGAACGCACCAGAGTACTGCGGTATCCTTTCGCGTCTTCTTCGTTTCCAGTTAGCCTTCTTCTCTTCTTGACATAGATCTGTTCTTAGGGTTTCATGTTCTTGCCGTGTTCCTTGCCTGTTTATGCTCATACCCAGACTCCCGGATAAATCTGTGAACCCCTGCTCTGTTTAGCAGTAGTCTTTTAGCATCCGCCTGTAATTTCATGCCTAAGTCCATAGATCTCATTTATATATCCGCTCATTGGTTCACTTCCGTTCTGCTTTACCCTTTTGAATATTTTCCGTTTTCCTGAACTTACTTCAGATCCATTGCTACAATAGGACCTTGTGAAACCTGTTTCTGCATTCTTGGCCATATGCAATTTTAATTGCTTCCGATGTTTAGATCAGGCGGTTTAACTTAATATAGAAAAAGTTAGTAAACCGGTATACACCATTAGTCCCCTTGTTGAACCGCCAGAATCCATATGATGCCACCTCGTAGAAATCCGGTTTATATGTACTGCCTCCGGTTTAATGTTGTTCAGATCAGCACCTTCTTTTATCAAACATATTCTTGAACCGGAATCACCTATTTCTTGTAGATCCCACCATGGCCAAACAAGTATATGAGTGCAATTGGGTTCCTTCTCGCATCACAGAAACTCAGCTAGATGATTTAGTCCTGATCGGCGCTTTAGACAGCAAAGATACTATCCACTGGAGGGTACCTGGTGATGAATGTCCTCCCACACCTCAAGAGGGAGAGGTTGTGGTCTTTGCAGATCATTTGGCCCAGGGCTTCAAACCGCCTGGTTCTAAATTTTACCAGGATGTGTTAGCCAATTTTCAACTCCGTCCGCAAGATATTGGCCCCAATTCTGTTACCAACCTATGTCACTTCCAAGTGCTCTCTGAGGTATACCTTCAAGAGGAGCCTTCAGTTGAATTGTTTAGAGACTGCTTTCACTTAAACCGCCACACAGAATTCACTGATGGCCCCAATACTGAATTGGGCGGTATGGCCATTTAGAAAAGGAAAGAGATCACTTATCCCCATGTCAAACTACACACTCACCCCAAGGAGTGGAATGGAACATGGTTCTACTGCAAAGATACCTCCCCTGACAATGAAAATCCTTTACCTGGCTTTCGTCCGGAGCGGCTCAGCAACACTCACCCCTTTCCACAAAGATTAAGTGCCAAGGAGAGAAGTAAATATGCTCCGCAATTGCCCAAGCTCCGAGCCTTCATGGCCAACGGTTTAACTGGAATAGATCTTGCACGTTGTTGGATATCATGGAGCATACTGCCTCTCAGCTAGCGCTCCGGTTTAATGTGCAAATATACTAGTAGCGTCGATGACCCACTCCGACACACCAAAATCCAGCTCTCAGATGATGAAGTCACAGATTCTGTGAAGAAAATGCTGAATGAACTGGAACACCTCTGCGCTCAAACCGGCATGCTCCCCTTCTGTACTACCAACAAACCGCCAGCTGTAAGATTTTGATTATACTTTTTATTGAACCTGTTATCGCTATCTCCGTCTGACATCCATTACTTCTTAACCAGGGTGATAATCCGTTTTGAAGCAAGAAGCTTTCACAAGACAAACCGGAAAAAGCAGAACGGCCAACCCGGCCAAAGACCAAGGTCATGAAGAAGCCTGCTAAAAAGAGGAAAACCACCGCTTCATCTGATCCGGCTGTTGATGATGATGTGGGTAACTCGGACCTTGAGGTAGAACTCGATTCACTAAGCTTACTTTTTACACGCCTTATTGATGATGATACTTGTCAGGACGACGCTGAAGCCAGCAATGCTGATGTCGCTGAGGTAACTATTCTTTCTTCCGATTCAGATCCTTTGCCTTTGCCAAAATTTCGCCAGGCAAACCGGAAAGTTAAATTTTATCATCCTCTTGCTTATTTGGATCCCAAATTTCTTATGAAGACTCAGCAACATGCGGCTCGCCCGACAACCGCACAATGATCGGTAGTTACCTCCGCCGGTTTACCAAACAGTCCGGTTCGAAAACGCCGCTCAGAGGTCTCCGACCTTTCTATTAACTTTATCCTAAAGCGGGTTTCTTCCACAACCTCTTAATCCGTCCGACTCCGATTATCGTTACTTCTCATTCATCCTCTGGTGAATCCTCGGCCACTCACCGCCACCACCGAAAACGGTTCTTGGGTAAGCTAGATCAACATATGCTTCGGTATACTATATTATAACTTATGTTGTTCCTTGACTCCTTGTTTCTCTTCCAGGGCTAAACCCAAACCGAGCAAGAAGGCCCGTCTGGATAAAGCGGCCGAAGAAGATGTTGCCCCTGAACAGGATAAAGCACCAGATCTTGAAGCGTTTGTCTATGAAGATATTCCCAATGATCCTCCCTTGCAAGATGATGCTATTCCTGAGGAAAGGCCTATCAGTACTTCAGTCCCTGCTGACCCGCCTGCCAGCTCCGTCCAGATTGAAAGATCCCGCAGTCCTGCTGCTAAACCGACCGCACCAATGCAAACCGGTGAGTCCAAGGATGATGATGTTGTAATTACCGGCGTAGGTCGCTTTGAACCAGGGAATCCTGTCGCTTTAACCAAGAATACAGTGAAAGAGGATTGTTCTGCCAAGAACAAAGGCAAATGGGATGTGGAACTGGAAACATATGCTGCTCTGAGTGCCCAAGATCTTCATTCTGGCTACTTGAACCGGCTATATACTAGTCGTGACTGTGAAGTTGGCCTGGTAAAGATGATGAGAGACAAATTTGATGTAACTTCCTTGTGCTTCTTCTTTCTTTACTTACTGGCACTGTATTAATCCTCCTAGCCCCCAAGGGCCGGTTTGTAACCTTCTTCAAACCGGGACTTGAATATAATCCTCAGTACTTTGAAATCCGTCAATATAGCCCCAAAAGGCCAGTTCAACTTAGCATAGTTAAACCGGGACTCCAATAAAGATTGTAACATCGAGAACATAAGCGAGCAAATAGCCATTAGCCCCCAAGTGCCAAGTTGAATACCTGTATTGAGCTTGGGACTTTGTGATTTAGTAATAGATGAAAATTGAAGGTGCATTAGCCCCCAAGTATCAAGCATATAACTTGTTATGTGGTTGATACTTCAAATTCTTGTACCGTTTTGTTTAAAACCAAGTACTGTCTGTATGCAGGCTGAAGTGAGGGTCAAAGAGGACCGGATTACTGATCTGCAAGAAACTCTGAAAACCCAGCAAGCCGAAACTGACAAAGCAAGGGAGGAATTGACTAGCGCCTTGAGCATCACGGAACAGCTGAAGGAGGGCTTCAAGAAGGAGCGGGCTGATTGGGCCACTGAAAAGGCCGCTTTAATAAAAAGAGCTAAAAATGCTGAAGCTGCCCTTAAACCGGTGGTATATGAGCTGACCGCTGTAAAGCGGCAAATACACTCCATGACCGCTGCTATCTTTGGTAAGCTCTTTTTGGCTTCTGTGACAACTCTGGCCTGCTTATAATAGATCCTGTTTGAGATCGTTCCTGTATTGTTGCAGGTACACGCATTAGGCACTTAGGGTCAGATGTGCGGAAGAAGCTGAAGGCTGCCTACACTTTAGTTGAACAGCTGTATAGCGGAGCGCAGCGGATCATCACCACAGCTTCTCATAACAATCCGGCACCCTCTTTAATCCAGGACACTCTTAATAGGTTGTCAATGCTGCCTGCCCGGATTGAAGAGCTGAAAAAATCTGCTGCTCGAACCGGAGCCATAAATGCCTAGATCCGGGCAAAAGCATGGGTGCCGGATTTCGATCCTGTTGAGGCAGCTCAAGGCTATCCCAGCCTGAAAGAAGATGGCTCCGAGTTCAATGAAGATGATTTGAGGGCGATAAACCGTGCAGTGCGCCCTCTGGCTTGTCAATTGGCTGAAGAGGCAGACTTGTCGCATTATCAAGCCCAATACAACAATCAGAACAAACGAGTGCCTGCACCAACTCTTGAAGTGGAGAATCTGATTCCTCCAATCCGTAAGGCAGCTATTTAAACCATAAGTACTGATGCTTTTGCTTGATTCAATAACTGTGTTGCCTTGTAATAGGATAGTTAATACTTCTGCCTTGAATATGCTTCGTGCATAAGTACTGATGCTTTTGCTTGAAAAACCGCAATTTATATTTCCTGCAATCAGAAAATCTTGAACTTCGGTGGCGGTTATACCGCCAGCCGGTTTATGATCTTGGTATATATGTCATTAGTGTATTTAAAACATATAACCAAATTAAGCGATACAAAGTACCTGCCATCACTGGGCATGAAGTTGGCTTAGCCAGGCTTGAAGCGGAGGTTTTATAAACCATTACCGTGAAAGGGGAGAAAACAGCTCCCATGTAAACCGTGCTGGGTCATTACGAGCCCCCCTGTTACTCCATGATGTTAACAGGAAAGGTAAACTGGGCATGTTTCTCTGGATTACAAATAAACCAAATCCGTCAGCTGAACCGGTAAAAAAGTGTTGTTGGTTTAAATGAAACACAACAAAAATTAAGAAATAGCCATAAAATAAATATGTAAGCAAAGGCAATGATAAAAACCGTTTGCAAAAAACATGCTATACTGAGCTGATCAGATGGTGTTACCATGGTCGGACAGGACCAAGCCCCCAATAGGAGTGACAATGGTTCAAGTCAGCGGGTCCCCAAATGAAACCGTGGCATATATGCCAATCATAAGGCGTGGCAATGGTTGGGTTCGACCAAGCCCCAAGTTATTTTGTGGCCTTAGGCGATCAAGAGGCGTGTCGGTTCAGACTTGACCATGTCCCCAAGTGATCTGGTGGCTTTAAGCCTATCAAAAGGTGTCGCGTTGGTTCGGACACGACCAAGGCCCCAAGTGATATAAAAAGCAAATTTCAAGGGGCAAACCGGAGGCGCTTTAAAATGAACCACTCCATGTAACCACGCATGATATGAAAAGACAGAGACCCGCTTTAGGCGAGGCTTGGTTTTATTATATGAAAGATAATATATACCTTTGTCATAATATGTACATAGATAGAGCCAAAGGCTCGGGTGTAATAAGGCGAAGATGAGCTATGTTCCACCGCTGTTGGTCTCCTTCTCGATGTGCGTGAGTCTTTATGCTCTCGAATATCAATCGATAAATACGACCCGTTGTGCGATTCTTCTTGACCACGAAAGGTCCCTCCCAAGGTGGGGATAACTTGTGCATATCCGTCGGTCTTGGATGAGCGAAGCACCAAATCTCCTTCTTGAAAAGTTACGGTTCGACCGGCGGCTGTGATAGCGACGAAGATCTTGTTGATAAATCGCCGAGCGGGCAGCCGCTATATCGCGCTCCTCGTCCAATAGGTCCAAAGCGTCTTGTCGTGCTGTCTCATTGTCCGCTTCAACATAAGCTGCCACATGAGGCGAATCGTGCCGGATATCACTAGGGAGAACCGCCTCCGCTCCGTAGACCATGAAAAACGGCGTGTATCTTGTGGATCGGTTGGGTGTAGTATTGATACTCCATAGCACAGATGGTAGTTCTTCAACCCAACATCCTGGTGTTCTTTGCAATGGAACCATAAGCTGGGGTTTGATGCCTCGCAAGATCTCTTGATTAGCCCGTTCTGCCTGCCCATTGGACTGGGGATGAGCCACGAATGATACATCAAGTCAGATGTGCTCATGTTCACAGAACTCCTTCATAGCACCCTTGGATAAATTGGTACCATTGTCAGTAATTATACTGTGTGGAAAGCCAAACCGGAAAATCACCTTTTTGATGAACTGCACCGCTGTCGCTGCATCACACTTGCCGACAGGCTCCGCTTCAACCCACTTGGTAAACTTGTCAACCGCCACCAAAAGGTGTGTTTTCTTATCCTTGGATCTTTTAAAAGGTCCGACCATATCCAGCCCCAAGTTGCAAGCGGCCAAGTGATTGGAATCATCCTCAATTCTTGAGCGGCACATGAGCACGCCTTGAAAATTTCTCGACAGCCATCACACCGTTTAACCAAGTCCTCCGCATCGGCATCTTGCCACAACCAATAGAACCCATGACGAAACGCCTTTGCCACCAGAGACTTTGAACCGGCGTGGTGACCACAATCCCCTTCATGGATTTCTCGTAAGATTTCACAGCCTTCCTCAGGAGAAACACAACGTTGAAACACCCCTGATACACTGCAATGATGCAATTCGCCATTGACAATCGTCATAGACTTGGATCGCCGGACTATCTGCCTGGCTAGAATCTCATCCTCTAGCAACACTCCCCGGTTCATGTACGCAAGATAAGGAACTGTCCAATCTGGTATGACATGCAGGGCTGCCACCAATTGAGCCTCCGGATCAGGAATAGCCAAATCCGCTTCACCTGGGAGCTTGACTGACGGGTTATGCAACACATCAAGAAAGACATTAGGCGGGACCGGTTTACACTGAGAGCCCAACCGGCTTAAAGCGTCCGCCGCTTCATTCTTTCGTCGGTCCACGTGATCCACCTGATAACCCTTGAAGTGACCCGCAATGTTATCCACTTCACGACGATATGTAGCCATGAGCGGGTGCTTAGAATCCCAAGTGCCAGACACCTGTTGAGCCACGAGGTCCGAGTCACCGAAGCACTTAACCCGGCTTAAGTTCATCTCTTTAGCCATCCGGAGACCACGGAGCAAAGCTTCGTACTCAGCTGCATTATAAGTACAAGGGAACATTAAGCGGAGAACATAACAAAACTTATCACCTCGTGGGGAAGTTAATACGACTCCAACCCCCGAGCCTTCCAATTGCCTGGATCCATCAAAATGGATAGTCCAATACGTGTGATCCGGCTTCTCCTCTGGTGCTTGTAACTTCGTCCAATCATTGATGAAATCAACAAGTGCTTGAGACTTCACCGCCGTCCGAGGCACGTACTTCAATCCGTGCGGCCCAAGTTCTATAGCAAACTTGGCAATCCGGCGATCGCCTCCGGTTACAGATGATATCGCCCAAGGAGCTGAATCGACCATCGTGATGGGGTGCCCTTGAAAATCTGCTTCAACTTCCGGCTTGCCATGAAGACTCCATATACCAGCTTCTGCCAATGCGGATACCTTTGCTTGGATTCAATAAGCACCTCGCTGATATAATAAACCGGCCGCTGAACCGGATATTCCTTGCTCGCCTCCTGCGTTCCACCACAATAGCCACGCTTAATCGCACGAGCATTGGCGCTTCGATATAACAATAACGGTTCCTTGTCGACCGGAGCCGCAAGAACGGGCGGATTGGCTAATTGCCGCTTCAAGTCCTCAATGCTTCATCAGCGGCGGACTCGAGATGAATTGATCTGTCTTTCAAAGATCTGGTACAAAGGATAGCCTTCTCTCCGAGGCGGCCGATAAACCGCTCGGTCAGCGATCCGACCCGCCAAACGCTGAACATCGTTGATACACTTCGGTTTAGCCAGGGAGGTGATAGCCGTAATCTTCTCCGGATTAGCCTCGATTCCTCTATTGGACACAAGGAAACCCGATAACACTGCCGGAACACCTAAGACACACTTGGCCGGGTTAAGCATCATCTTGTAAACCCGCAAGTTGTCAAAGGTTTCCTTCAAATCATCCACCAGCGTCTCCTTCTGCCTTGACTTGACTACAATATCATCCACATAGGCGTTCACATTGCGGTCGATCTGTTTATGCAGGCAATTCTGTACACACCGTTGATAAGTGGCTTGGGCGCTCTTGAGCCCAAAAGGCATAGATACATAGCAGAAGGCTCCAAAGGGAGTAATAAACGATGTCTTCTCCTGGTCCTTAACCGCCATTTTGATCTGATGATATCCAGAATATGCATCCAAAAAACTCAAACGCTCACAACCTGCTGTGGCATCAATAATCTGGTCAATGCGGGGGAGGGCAAAAAGGATCCATTGGCAAGCCTGTTAAGATCCGTGTAATCCACACACATACGCCAAGTGCCGTTTTTCTTAAGAACCAGCACCGGATTAGCAAGCCACTCTGGATGGAACACCTCAATGATAAAGCCAGCTACTAAGAGCCTGGCCACTTCCTCTCCAATAGCTTTGCGCCTTTCTTCGTTAAACCGTCGAAGAAATTGCTTTACCGGTTTATACTTAGGATCCACATTAAGAGTGTGCTCAGCGAGTTCCCTCGGTACACTTGGCATGTCAGAAGGCTTCCATGCAAAAATGTCCCGGTTCTCACGGATGAACTCGATGAGCGCGCTTTCCTATTTAGGGTCCAAGTTGGCACTGATAGTGAACTGCTTGGACGAATTGCCGGGCACGAAGTCAACAAGCTTAGTCTCAGCCGCCGATTTGAACTTCAGATCTGAATCATGCTCCGTGGTTGGCTTCTTCAAAGGGGTCATGTCCGCCGGACCAACATTGTCCTTATAATATTTCAACTCCTCCGTGGCACAAACCGACTCTGCATAGGCTGCATCACCTTCCTCACATTCCAAAGCAACCTTACGGCTCCCATGAACCGTTTGTCCCCTTGTAACCCGGCATCTTGAGCTGCAAGTAGATATAACAAGGCCGTGCCATGAATTTGGCATAAGCCGGCCGCCCAAACAAGGCGTGATACGGGCTCCGGATCTTCACCACCTCAAAGGTTAGTTTTTCGGATCGGGAATCATGCTCGTCCCCAAAAGCCACGTCCAGGGCTATCTTACCAACAGGATATGCTGATTTGCCAGGCACCACACCATGGAAAACCGTATTAGACGGTCTGAGATCTTTGTCTGTTAGCCCCATGCGGTGGAATGTCTCATAGTATAGGATGTTAATACTGCTCCCTCCATCCATTAGTACCTTGGTGAATTTATAACCTCCCACCTGAGGGTCTACCACTAATGCCAACTGGCCCGGATTGTCAATCCGGGGGGGGTGATCCTCCTTGCTCCACACGATAGGCTGCTCCGACCAGCGTAGGTAACGTGGCACAGCCGGTTCAACAGCGTTCACCGCTCGCTTGTGAAGCTTCCGGTCGCGCTTATCCAAACTAGTTGTGAAAACGTGATACTGTCCGCTGTTCAACTGTTTTGGTTGGCTCTGATAACCCGACTGATGCTGCTACTGCTGTTGGTTGTAACCTCCTTGACCGTTCTGATTATTCTGATTATTATTGCCGCCCTGATTGAAACCTGAACCGGAAGCTCCATCGTGACCCGGCCCATGGAAACCGGATCCTGAACCACCGCCTGACCCACGGTCATACCGGAAAGCATTAGAATTCTTAAACTCCTACATAATGTAACAATCCTTCCAAAGGTGGTTAGCTGGTGCCTCCTTCGTCCCGTGCTTTGGACAAGGCTGATTCAACAAATAGTTCAAGCGATCCGGGTTAGGATTTGGAGCCCCATTACGATTTGCCGCTTTACCTCTGCGCCGCTGACCCTTGTCCTGTGCATTAGTGTTAGCCACAAAGTCCATGCTGCCATTCGCTTTGCGCTTGCCTCCGTTTCCATGGCCCGCCGGTTTGTACTGATGTCCCTTAGAGTTGCTATTCTTCTTTCCCTTCCCTGCTTCATCATCGTCAGTCTCGGGATCCTTGGTACTATCAGAATCAGCATACTTCACTAAAGCGGCCATGAGAGTTCCCATGTCATTACAGAACCGCTTCATGCGCCCCAATTTCAATTTTAAAGGCATAAACCGGCAGTTGCCCTCCAGGGTTAAGATCGCAGAGTCAGCATTGATCCTATCAGATGAGTCCAAGACTTCTGAAACGTGGCGTACCCAATGGGTTGTTGATTCTCCATCCTCCTGAACACAAGCCGCCAGGTCCACTATGGACTTGGGCTGGTTACACGTGTCTTTGAAATTCTGGATAAACCGGGCTCGCAGCTGGGCCCATGAACTGATAGAATTAGGCGGCAGGCTCTTCAACCAAGTACGGGCCGTGCCTTCAAGCAACATGGTAAAGTACTTTGCACATGCGGTCTCATCCACATCCAGCATCTCCATGGCCATCTCATAACTCTCTACCCATGCTTCTGGAGATAAATCAGCGGTGTAATTCGGCACCTTGCGCGGACCCTTGAAATCTTTGGGCAGGCGTACATTGCATAAAGCGGGGACTTAACGAGGCACTCCCAAAGCGGATGCGACCCCTGGCCCGGCAGAGGTGGTAGGACGAACCAGTGTAAGCTGACCCACCTCGTTCTGTGCTGCTAACTCGGCCTCCCTTCGTGCCCGGGCCCGGTCCACCACATCCTGAGCATCGCGAACACCACCTACCGGGTTATTGCCACGGGCCGCTTCACAGCCTCGCGCGTTGCTCGATATGGCCGGTTCATCCAGGCACCTGCTATAGCTCCGGCTTGGACGAGGTGTGGAGTGAATCCGATCGCGGCTGTATGAATATGCCTCCTGTTGAATCAAAGCGGTCCGGAGAAGTTCCTTAACCCGGCGTGTCTCTATTGCTTGCGGAGTGTCTCCTTTCACCGGGATAGCTTCTGATCGCACAGCAGCTGCAACAAGATTGTCCATAGGACTAGAATAATGACCCGGAGGTGTCTGAACCGGCGGAGGAATCACAATGTTCTGTCGAGGAGGTTCCATCAGGCGGGGTTGGATCGTCGCTCCTGGCCCTGGTGCCTCGATCCGGTTTGCCTCCAGTGCCCCGGCGGATTACTGGTTCCAGCTCTGGAGGTGTGAAAGAGATTCCGAGGGTCGAACCCTAACGGCGGCGTGATCGTGCTTCCGTTTCAAGACCTCTGTGATGCGTTACGGTCAAGCATGAGCTTATAGGCCTGGCGTCCGAAGCGGCCCGCTCTGCGGCCATCCCATCCTTCTCTGCTGCCAGTCGGCTTTGGCACTGCATAATCTGTTCTCTCACCTTTTGCAATCTCTGCGTCATGGGCCTCTTGGTCCGCGGATTAGCCTCTCGCCATAAGTGCAGCTAGTCGTCCAAACAGGTCGACAGAACTTGAACCGGCGGGCGCACAAGGCCTCCTGCCCCTGCTGCCGCTGCCGCTGCTGATCCGGAGTGCATTGCTGCTGCGGTCGAGGAGTGATTCGCTGCCTGTGTACCGGCCATGAATATTCCAACCCGGTTGATCTGATCTGGGGGGTCCGGAATACTGTCGCCATCAGAACAGCCCCTGATCTGGTCATCTTGCAACTGGTACAATGATTCGGTCTCTCCGGTTGAAGACTCGTCGCCGGAATAGACAACGGTCTTGCTACCATATTCTTACTTGTCCTCATGCTCTCCTCCGTGGATGACTCCCACGAAGGCACGCTTCACGGCCGGTTTAGCCTAGGTAGATCTCGCACGCTGAGCCGTCTCGACGAGGTCGGTGCAGATGTCCGGCTCACGCCCAGGCTCACCAATCTTGCCGATGAAAACGTGTATGCCACCAAAGGGGACCTGGTACCCGTACTCGATCGAATCGGCTTCGGGACCCCATCCTGCATCGTCGATGTAGATCTTGCCACGACGACTCTTGGTCATCCGGCCCACAGCATAGCCTTCGAGTCCTTTGAGCTTGCCCTCCAAGATCATCAAACCGTCGTGCGATAGCCCCATGGTGGGCGCCAACTGTCATGGATTTGTGACGGCAGATGTCCAAGTGAAAGGACTTAGTCGTGGAGCCATCGCTATGGGTTAACTTGAAGGGGTTAAAGCGGACACAGAGACACGAGGGTTTATACTAGTTCGGCCCCTTTGATGAAGGTAAAGCCTACGTCTAGTTGTGATGGAATTGATGTGGTCTCGATGGCTAGGGAGCAAACAAGCTTCGCCTAGGCTCGAGTTGTTGTTGTCTGTCCTCAACCGCCGCTGGGTCGTCCCCTTATAAACACGGGTGACGCCCGTCGGTTCATGGAGTCCCATACCGGTTCATATTCGTATCCCGGTTGGTCTCTCTCTATTCCTAACTTACAATACAAGTTTATACATCAAGCCAGTTTACGGCTACAGGTTCTAAACCGACTACAGGCCTTGGGCCTTCATCTGCTTATACTACTAATGAAGTTAACCCGGCCCAAGTAGGCCGGTTCACGCCCAGTGGTAATATCCCCAACATACGGCGAGGGCTCGTGTACATGGCTGGGTCGGAACGGAGAAACAGCTTCGTCGTCGTGTTCATGGGGAGGCAACGGAATGCGTCGTGTTCATGGGGAGGCAACGAAATGCGTCGTGTTCATCGGGAGGCAACGGAACGCGTGGGAGCCAACCGGCTGGGTCGGAACGGAATGCGTGGTCGTGTTCATCGGGAGGGCTTGGACGGAACAGCGATGGAAACGAGGCCTGGCGTACCGCAAGACAACGGAGGAAACGGACCTCCTACGTTCAGAACGGGGTCCTGTTGATTGGGAGGGGTGTGGTGTACCGCAAAACGGAGGAAACGGTCCTCCTACAGTCGAAACGGGGGTCCTGTTGATCGAAAGGGGTGTGGCGTACCGCAAAACGGACGAGATGGACATCCTACGGTCGAAACGTGGGTCCTGTTGATCGGGAGGGGTGTGGCGTACCACAAAACGGACGAAACGGATTTGTGTTGGAGTGCTACGGTCGAAACGGGGGTCCTGTTCATTGGGAGGGGTGTGGCGTACCGCAAAACGGACGAAACGGACCTCCGACAGTTGAAACGGGGGTCCTGTTCATCGGGAGGGGTGTGGCGTACCGCAAAACGGGACTCCACGAGATACTGTTCATCTCCACCGTCGACCTCCTCTAGCCTCCATGGGCTACCGTCGACCTCCTCCAGCCTCCACGGGCTCCTGTTCATCCAGCATCCACCGCGCGCTACTCCACCGACTACTATTCAACCACCCCTCCACCATGTACAGTTTATCCAGCCCTCCACACCACGGTGTCCTGTTCAACCACCCCTCGACGGGCACCCCTCCAACGTCTACTGTTCATCCAGCCCTCCACCACACCACGGGGTCCTGTTCATCCAGAGGCAACGCCACCGCTCACTGTTCATCCAACCCTCCCCCCCCCTCCCGCAACGCTCACTTTATTCCCAGGCGGCATCAATCGGCTTCGATTAGCGGCGATAGCGAAGGAATCGCTCGATCGGGTTCGATTAACGACCATCGATCGATCTCTCGAGCTTAGTAACGCGTAGCCTACGGTCTGTCCTTCGGGTTCGATTAGAACCAACGCCTAGCTTCGGGTTGATTAGAGCCAACGCCTACGCACACGCAGCGTCGTGTCACGAGAGAAAGCGCATCGCTTCGCCCCGACACATCATCGTGAACCGGAACTCCCGATATTTTCCTCCCCCTTGCTTCTAGCACGGGTTTTTCCGTCATGGACGGCCCAAAGAATGTCATGCAGCTGCGTCTCCGGCCCGCCCAGGACGAAAAGCCCATTTTCTATCATGATTCTTTTTCATAGAAGTAGGAGCCCAGCACATCTATGATGATACCGGGTTTTGTCACAATTATCGTCATAGAAGTGTCATATGTATGACAGAATTTTTTTTCGTTCGGCCCAAAATGTCACGGATGTGTCTTTTTTTTGTAGTGATTGGACTTGTTCTTGAGTGTTCCTCTCGTTTCCCCTCGTGTTTCCCCTCGTGTTCTTCGTGCTCTTCGCGGAATCCCCTCCATTTCATGAAAGATCGGGCATCTAGGGTTCTACCCAACATCATCTTGGATCAGAGCAAGGTTGATCATGAATTTGGAGCCCCTACCCCTCCTTTTCTAGCCTAATTTTTGTTGTGTTCTTCCCCAAATTCGAAAATCCCCACCAAAGATAGCCCCAAATTGTTTTTGTGATTTGTTCGTTTTGATGATGTTTTGTTAATTTTGATCCATGGATTTACTTAGTTTTAAGTGAATGTAGCATCTCCCTGAGTTTCCCCACCTTACATCCACAAAATCTCCGTAAATTTTGCCCCAAAATCACCCAATTTCTGCCCAAAAAAACGTCACTGAGAGGAAATCCCGAGCAGTTTGACCTGCCCGGATCATCCGGAAGTACTCCTGGATCATGCGGATCCACCTGGATCCGCTGGACCATCTCCCGGATGTCCGGACGCCCCACACGACAGAAATCCGGTTGACGAACCCGGATCATCAGGACCTACTCCCGGATGTCCGGGTAACCTTGAAACTGACTGTGCTGAATTCTTGTTTCGGCCATAACTAATTTATCCGGAGTTCATTTTTGACGTTCTTTAGCTCGTTTTGAAGCTATTGACATCCCCCATCCCACAAAAATACTTTCAATATCAATTGACTCCATCAAAGTTTTGGAACTTTGGCAACTTTGCCTAGGGCCACCACCATACCATCCGCTTTACCACCACCGACTTCCGCAACCTAACCCATTTTGTTCCCCATGCATTAGTGGTTGCTTGGGTAGTGATTCGAGTCTCCTAAGGTGCTTCAGCTACTTAGGAACGGTTGCTTCTTCATCAACCACCATCACCACTTCGGCATAACATTGCCCACCATACACTTCCACCAACCCAACTTAACCCAATTTTGATTGAGCATGTTTGAGTTGTGGCTTGTGTTATCCTAAGGTGTTTTGGCTACTTAGGGACGGCGAATTCAACGTCGACTCACATAACCCATTGTCCCACTTCCGCATTGCCGAGTGCAAAACTACCACCACTTTCCGCTACCACCATTTGACTTTTGTCCTTGAGATTTTGAGTTGTGGTTTTTCCGTTTCCTATGGTGTTTCGGCTAATTAGGAATGGCTCAACATCGACAACACCGCCTCTCATCATCGACACAGACGGTAACCTCGACGACATCATTGTATATTCCCCTTGCAATTGCACTGATAACCCCTAGCCCATTTTGCGTCACTTGCCTATCGAGACTAGCCATTGAGTATGGCCTGCGACGTTACTTGTGCACCTTAGTGATCATCGATATACCTTCCATTGCATACATACAATATCATATTGGTACCATCATATCATCTCTTGTGTCACAAGATTGTTCCCGCATATACACAATTGCTATCTTGGGTTGTGCATTGTGCAAAAGTGGCCATACAAAAAAAAGAATAAGCTTTTAAGCAAAAGAGAAAGAGCAGAGAGCTTGTAAGCAATAGCCATAGCATCATACCACATTGCATTTAAGATTGTCATATCCTTGTCATATCTGATCATCTTGGATCATCTTGAGAAGAACACCAGGAACCATACATGCATAGCATACTTGGGATAAAAATTGCTACATTTTGCATCTTATAGGTTGTGGACAAGTGTTGTATCCGCCTATTGAGCAATTGTGCTAGCGTCTCTCTTGAGTTGTGCAACATGAGCATTTTCCGTGGATTCCACATTTTGTGCTCATTCCTTGGTTGCACGACCCCATTTATCTATCTGTGTTTGTGTTTCCGTGTGCCATACATTGCTATTGGTCTACTTGTTTCACCTGCGAATTTGTGAATCTCTTTCAACATTATTGACTCTTGCTAAAATTTTGCATCAAATTTTTATGCCACTATCCTAACCAAGCTACTCCATAAGCTTTAGTTGATAGGTGTGAGTGAACAAGTCCAGTACCAATTCCACTATTGAGTGAAACGGGATACATCCTCAACTTTGGGAAAATGTAACTTGGTATTGTTTATCTCATTTCCTACTCACGTTTGCTCGAGTCTTGTGATGGATAGGCAAGGCATTTCACCTTCGGTCTACAGCAACAACAACGAGTTTGATGCCACGAAAAACAACTTCGACGCCAAGATGCAAGCTCAAATGGAGGAGATCAAAGCCCTCATCAAGTCCTACAAGCGATCTTCCTCATCTTCAAGAAGACACACAAGTACACATGCTTCCGAGTTACCATCTCTGGCAAGGTCACATCAGCATCGACACCATCACCAACAAGAACATGAAGGTCAAGATCTCAACACCAACAACAGCTCAACGACTTCACCATCTCCCTTGGCATCTTCACCACGCGACTTCAAGGCATCTTTTCCTACAGACATATGACATCTTCCCCAACAAGCACCACAAGACTACGCTCAAGAGAAGCACCCCAAGCTCAAGTCCATGACTTCCACGAGCTACTACGACCTTGACACCGACCATGCGATTCCTTTCTATGGGACTCAAGAACCCGAGGAGTATCCCGAACGGGAGTGCTTGATGGACCACTACCTCAAGCTACATGAAGTTCCTCCCGAAGATCAAGTGAAGTGCGGCACAAGAAACTTCCACGACTACACCTCGACATAGTGGCTTCACACACCTTCGGAGAGCTACAACATGAGTTGGTCCAAGACGAAGAGAGCTATGCAGCGAGAGTTCGTGCCTCCAACCTACACAGAACAACTTCTATGCCAATTGGAGAACACCATCCAAGGATCCACGTCCAACGACGAGTACTTCAAACAGATGAAGAATGCCTTGCGACGAGCCAGCGTGGACGACCCCATTTCGATGAAGTTCCACTTCATGATGGGATTGCACAACGACATCTTGAAGACTATTTTGCTTGAGAACTACACGTTCCTCGATGACAACTACATTGGTTCTCTCAAGGCGGAACAAGAAATCATGAAGGCCGAGGTTTTTCTCCACCCCAAGCTCACTTCGCAATGACCAAACTCCACGGCAACGAGCATGAGGATAGTACCACCAAGATACCCAAGCTCGATGAGCTCCAATACGATGCTCCCATGTTCAACTTCACCGCCATCCCTCTTTGTGGCATTGATGATGCCGAGTCGACTTTGACTCTTTTTCAAGATGGTGTGGCAACGAGTATGACTACGGAGATCCTCAAGGACCAAGCTTTGGAGGCGAGCAACAAGGTGGAGAGCAAGGATGATACTTCCATCTTTGCAGGCAAGAGTGATGATGTGCCATCTTCGGCCTTCATCCACGGCGTTGGTGACGAGATGATCGAGCATGGGATTTTTGAAGGAAATATGCCCTAGAGGCAATAACAAAATTATTATTTATTTCCTTATTTCACGATAAATGTTTATTATTCATGCTAGAATTGTATTAACCGGAAACTTAGTACATGTGTGAATACATAGACAAAACAAAGTGTCCCTAGTATGCCTCTACTTGACTAGCTCGTTAATCAAAGATGGTTATGTTTCCTGACCATAGACATGTGTTGTCATTTTATGAATGGGATCACATCATTAGGAGAATGATGTGATGGACATGACCCATCTGTTAGCTTAGCCTTATGATCGTGTCAGTTTCATTGCTACTGCTTTCTTCATGACTTATACAAGTTCCTCAGTCTATGAGATTATGCAACTCCCGAATACCAGAGGAACACTTTGTGTGCTACCAAAGGTCACAACATAAAAGGGTGATTATAAAGGTGCTCTACAGGTGTCTCCGAAGGTGTTTGTTGGGTTGGCATAGATCGAGATTAGGATTTGTCACTACGTGTTTCGGAGAGTTATCTCTGGGCCCTCTCGGTAATACTCATCACTATATGCCTTGCAAGCATTGTGACTAATGAGTTAGTTATGGGATGAACTATTACAGAACGAGTAAAGAGACTTGCCGGTAACAAGATTGAACTAGGTATGATGATACCGACGATCGAATCTCGGGCAAGTAACATACCGATGACAAAGGGAACAACATATGTTGTTATGCGATTTGACCGATAATGATCTTCGTAGAATATGTAGGAGCCAATATGAGCATCCAGGTTCCGCTATTGGTTATTGATCAGAGATGTTTCTCGATCATGTCTACATAGTTCTCGAACCCGTAGGGTCCGCACGCTTAACATTCGATGACGGTTTGTATTATGAGTTATGTGATTCGATGACTGAAGTTTGTTCGGAGTCCCGGATGTGAGCATGGATGTGACGAGGATTCTCAAAATGGTCGAGACGTAAAGATCAATATATTGGAAGGCTGTATTCGGACATCCGAAAGGTTCCGAGTGATTCGGGTATTTTTCGGAGTACTGAAGAGTTACGAGAATTCGCGTGGGAAGTAGTGGGCCTTAATGGGCCATGTGGGAAAGGAGAGATGGGCCTCAAGGGGTGGCCACGCCCCCCATGGAAAGTCCGAATTGGACTAGGGAGGGGGCGGTGCCCCCCTCTCTTTCTTTCTCCCTCTCCTACTCCTTCCCTCTCTCCCCTCTTGGAAAAGGAAGGGGACTCCAACTAGGATTGTGAATCCTAGTTGGACTCCCCCGATAAGCGCGCCCCTCCTAGGCCGGCCTCCTCCTCCTCCCTCCTTTATATACGTAGCCAGGGGGCACCCCATAGACACACAAGTTGATCAACTTGATCTTTTAGCCGTGTGCGGTGCCCCCTCCAGAGTTACACACCTCAGTCATATCGTCGTAATGCTTAGGCGAAGCCCTGTACCGATAACTTCATCATCACCATCGCCACGCCGTCGTGCTGACAAAACTCTCCCTCAGCCTCAACTAGATAAAGAGTATGAGGGACGTCATCGAGCTGAACATGTGCTGAACGCGGAGGTGCCGTATGTTTGGTGCTTGGATCAGTTGGATCGCGAAGACGTTCGACTACATCAACCGCGTTAACTAAACGCTTCCGCTTTCGGTCTACGAGGGTACGTGGACACACTCTCCCCTCGTTGCTATGCTCACCTAGATACATCTTGCGTGATCGTAGGAAATTTTTGAAATTACCGCATTCACCAACAGTGGCATCCGGGCTAGGTCTATCTGTAGATGTTATATGCACAAGTAGAACACAAAGAGTTGTGGGCCATAATAGTCATACTGCTTACCAGCACATTATAATATGATTCGGCGGTATTGTTGGATGAAGCGGCTCAGACCGACATTACAAGTACGCTTACACGAGACTGGTTCTACCGACGTGCTTCGCACATAGATGGCTAGTGAGTGTCTGTTTGATAGAGGCACTTGATAGAGGCGGGGTGTCCCGATCTTTCGATGAGATGATAACTATCGATTTGGTGGAGACGACTTTGACGATCCGACTACAAACGTGCACGACGTTGCGCCTTAGCAATCGCTAAACCAACTCCGAGAGGTTATTGACCACGCCGGAGCACAATCAACCTGACCACGAAGGTATATTCCTGCAAGCAATCGAAGAACAAACAAGAATATGATAAAAGCAATCTGAATATTGCGGTATGTATGAAGTATTGATAAAGGTGGGGATCCGTGGCGGTATTGGTTTGGTCGTTGGACACAAACGAAGTACGACGGTTGCAATGGCTAACTTTAACTAAACAAATCCCAAAGTCTAAACGGTGCCCTAAGGGCTGTATATATGGAGGAAGAGGGTGAATTTCGTGGCCCTTGGTAGAGGGGTCCAAACTAACCCTATCTCTTGTTTCCCCACACATACGGACTCTAAAATAGCCTATACTTATGTATTTCGAAATTACATGGGTCGGCCCAATAATAAGGTGACGAGACACCTAGAATAGCCTCTGGACGAAATTTATGAAGTGGCATCTTGTATATTTCGTCCAAGGCTTCATGCACTCATTATGGTGGCTTCAAAGTCCTGAAATCATCACTTGTAACTCCGTTCTTGTCCCCCTTGTGCATGCCATCATCTCCATGCTTGTTCTTGCTCCAATGTTCATCCTTCTCCAAGCTAGGCCCTTCATTTGTAAGCAAAACAAATGTATCCAATTTAAGCAGACATCATATTCGATGAACATTAGAATCATTACCAAGAAACGAAAGTACCGTAATTTAGTTGGCGTCTGCGAGCTCTAGTAATTGGTCCAAGATGTATATCGGCAGGGCTGTGGGTGTAACAATGGTATTGATGTCCTCATCATCCTCCCTTCTTGAAATGAAGTCGCCCTCGATGGAAGTTCATCTTCCTCACCCAAATATGGCTTCAAATCTGCAATGTTAAAGGTGGGACTAATCCCAAAATCTGCAGCAGCTCAAGTTTATATGCATTATCATTTACTTTCTCCAACACCTTAAAGGGACCAGCAGGGCGTGGCATTAGCTTTGATTTGCGCAAATCAGAAATCTATCCTTACGCAAATGTAACCAAACAAGATCTCCGGTGCAAACACAACATGTTTTCTACCCTTATCTCTAGCAAGTTTATATTTAGCATTCATACGCTCAATGTTTTCCTTAGTTAACTCATGCATTTTTAAAATCAATTCAGCGTTCTTTAGCATCAAAATTAACCTTCTCCAAGATGGAAGAGGCAACAAATCAATAGGTGCACGAGGTAGAAAACCATACACAACTTCAAAAGGGCACATCTTAGTAGTAGAATGCAATGAACGATTATAAGCAAATTCAATATTAGGCAAGCATTCCTCCCACATTTTCTTATTATTCTTTAGAACAGCCCTAAGCATAGTAGACAATGTTCTATTGACTACTTCAGTTTGTCCATTAGTTTGGGGGTGACAAGTAGTACTAAAAGCGGTTTAGTCCCCAACTTAGCCCATAAACATCTCCAAAAGTGGCTAAGAAATTTAGTATCATGATCTGAAACAATAGTATTTGGCACACCATGCAAGCGAATAATTTCACGAAAGAACAAATCAGCAACATTGACAAAGATCATCGCTTTTATGACATGGTATAAAGTGTGCCATTTTAGAGAATCTATCCACGACAACAAATATGCTATCCTCCCTTCTTTGTTCTAGGTAAACCTAAAACAAAGTCCATAGATATATCCTCCCAAGGAACACTAGGTGCAGCAAAGGCATATATAAACCATGAGGATTGAGTCGTGACTTAGCTTTTTGACATGTAGTGCAATGAGCAATAAAACGCTCAACATCCCGTCCTCATCTTTGGCCAAAAGAAATGTGTAGCAAGTACGTCCTCCGCCTTCTTCACGCCAAAGTGTCCCATTAGTCCTCCTCCATGCGCCTCCTGCAACAACAAAAGACGAACGGAGCTAGCTGGAATGCATAGCTTGTTAGCACGGAACACAAATCCATCATTAACGACAAACTTGTTCCATGTTCTTCCTTCTTTACAATTCGCAATACATCTTTAAAATCAGCATCATGCACATATTGATCTTTGATGGTCTCCAAACCAAATATTTTGAAGTCAAGTTGTGAAAGCATAGTATAGCGATTTAGACAATGCATCGACAATAACATTTTCTTTACCCTCTTGTGTTTAATGACATAAGGGAAAGTCTCAATGAATTCAACCCATTTAGCATGTCTACGATTCAGTTTAGCTTGACTTTTAATATGTTTCAAAGATTCATGATCGTAATGTATAACAAATTCTTTGGGCCATAAATAATGTTGCCATGTTTCTAAAGTCCGAACAAGAGCATATAATTCTTTATCATAAGTAGAATATTTCAGACTAGGCCCACTCAATTTTTCAGAAAAGTATGCAACAGGTTTGCCATCTTGTAATAACACACCTCCTAATCCAATTCGACTAGCATCACATTCAAGCTCAAAAGTCTTATTAAAATCGGGAAGTTGGAGTAAAGGAGCATGTGTCAACTTATCTTTCAATACCGTGAAGGCTTCTTCCTGCAAGACCCCAAACAAAAGGCACATCCTTCTTTGTAAGCTCATTGAGAGGTGCAGCAATGGTGCTGAAATCTCTCACAAAACGCCTATAGAATCCAGCGAGGCCAAGAAAACTCCTCACTTGTGTGACCGTTTTGGGCTGCGGCCAACTCTCAATAGCTTCAATCTTGGCTTTATCAACTTCAGTTCCCTGTGGAGTAACAACATAGCCAAGAAAAGACACTCGGTCGGTGCAAAAGGTGTACTTCCCAAGGTTACCAAACAAACATGCATCACGTAGAGCAATAAAAACAGCACGTAAATGTTCCAAATGTTCCTCCAAAGATCTGCTATAAATCAATATGTCATCAAAGTAAACTACCACAAATCGTCCAATGAAAGCACGTAAAACTTCATTCATTAATCTCATGAAAGTACTAGGTGCATTAGTTAACCCAAAAGGCATGACTAACCACTCATATAATCCAAACTTAGTTTTAAATGCTGTTTTCCATTCATCTCCCAATTTCATACGAATTTGATGGTATCCACTACGCAAATCAACTTTGGAGAATATTGTAGAGCCACTCAATTCATCAAGCATATCATCTAGCCTAGGAATAGGGTGACGATAACGAATAGTAATATTATTAATGCCTCTACAATCAACACACATACGTGATGTACCATCCTTTTTCGGCACTAGAATAATAGGAACAACACAAGGACTAAGGGATTCGCGTATATAACCTTCGTCGAGCAGCTCCTGTACTTGACGATAATCTCCTTCGTCTCCTCCGGATTGGTACGGTATGGTGCACGGTTGGGTAATGATGCACCGAATTAAGTCAATTTGATGCTCAATCCATCGAATAGGTGGTAATCCGGTGGCACGCCTTGTGGAAAGACGCCGGCGAACTCTGCAAAATGTTAGTGACAGCGAGGGGCAAAGAGGAAGGCACGTCCTCGAATGAAAATAATGCCTCTTTGCATACAAAAGCATAGCAAACAGATTTGCTAAAATCTAGCTCATCAATATCGATTTGGTGGAAAGTAAACATGCACTTTTCAATTTAATTTCGAAGCAACGAGATGGTTTATTATTAGGCTTCATGTGTTGCTCAAATTCTTTTGCCACAATCTGATTTTCACTCTTATTTTTCTCCTGTTTTGCTTTATTATCTCTATTAATATCATCTTTTAAAATGGAATCGAGAGTCATAGGAAGCAAAGTAATATTTTTATCCCTATGAACAAGAGTATATTGATTGTTTCTACCATGGTGTATGAATTTTTATCAAATTGCCATGGTCTACCAAGTAATAAGGAACATGCTTGCATAGGTACCACATCACAATCAACATAATCAACATATGTAGAGATACTAAAATGCACACCTAACAAAGACGTGTTACCTTAACCTTGCCGCTGTTGTTGAACCATTGGATGTAGTAAGGATGTGGATGTGGTCTTGTGGTGAGAGATAGCTTCTCCACCATGTCCATGCTAGCCAAGTTGTTGCAGCTCCCTCCATCTATGATGACGCTAATAGAATGTTCCTTCACAACTCCTTTGTATGGAACAAATTATGCCTCTGATTTTGCTCACTTTGTGTAACCTGCACACTCAAAACACGTTGAGCAACTAAACATTCATACTTGTCAAAGATCTTCAAAGCCATGTATTGTGTCTCATGATCGTAATCATCTCCACCGTGTTCCTCATGTGTAATAAGAGCCAAAGTCTCCTCATCATAGTCACTAGCGGACTCATACCCACCATCCTCGTGAGCAATCATCACACGCTGAGATTTGCATTCTCTCAAAAATGTCCTCTTCCCTTACAACGACGACGATAATATCACTTGTGTGCCCTATTGACGCCATGGAAGAAGAAGAGCTCTGTGCAGGCCGGCAGTGTGCTCTTGGCGATAGTGGTGGTTGTGTCCGCTTTCTTGTATCACGGTTGGAGGTGGCACCAAAGAGGTGATGGTGCAAAGGAAGCGAGATGATGCACGTGGTGTCCATGATGAAGGTCGACCTGCGAGAAAAGTTAGTGCGGCGCCAATGCACGCCGATCCTGCACTTCACATTCAGCTTTTCAAGCAAGATGGAATAAACGAGTGATATTATTATAATCCTTATAGTCTAGAATGGTCTGAATATCTCTATTTAATCCACCCAAAAACGTGCAAGCATAGCTTCATTCTCCTCAACAATACCACATCTAATCAAGCCGGTTTGTAATTCCCGATAATATTCTTCTGCAGAATTTTTCCTTGTCTTAAGCGCTGCAATTTTTGAAGTAATTCACGTTGATAATATGGTGGAACCCAACGAGTACGCATAGCAGTTTTCAAAGCAGCCCAAGTAGTGGAACAGATATAATCTACAATGTTCGACCACCAAACACATGCAAAGCTAGTGAAAGCACAAACAGCAGCAGGAACACGTCTCTCCTCGGGATATTGTAAACATGTAAATCGTTGTTCAGTTTCTAACTCCCAAGTAAGATATATATCGTGAACATATCTACCCTCAAATGCTGGAATATTCAATTTCAGTTTAGGGAGATGGTCATGATCTCGCACTGAGGGGAGCCCTAATATTGCCATTATTTGCATGTGGACGACACGGTGGTTGTGGTGCTGGTGGTTGCACGTAGTTCGATGTTGATCAACCTCATCCTCATAATCGCCCACATACTCATCATCCTCCTCGGTACCACCAGCAGCAGATGGCAGGAGCCAAAGAAGCACCAACAGCAGATGGCAGCGGCACGAAATTTTGTCCTGGCTCAATAGGAACACGCCGAGCTCGTCCATACCGATTCGGAAGGGGCGAGTTGTTGTCGTTCAGAGGTGCGATAGGTGCAGCCGGCGGTGGTTGTGGAAAACGCGAGCAATTCATCAAACTTGCTATCAAGCTTTGTTTCAAACGCCTTCTCAATGCCATCTATCTTCTCCATGGCCTCGTCAAATCTGTTTAGCACATCTTGCACCTGTCCACTCATCATTTACTGAAATTTATCATGTAGCTATTTGTTCGTCATGTTCTCCCAATCGGTCTAAATCGGCTTGTGATCCTGCCATGGTTAGCAGCAATAGAAACACACAAGAATATGATCCTCAGACTACTAACAAGAGGTGGTGGAGGGTGTCACAAATCCGTCAAGCAAATCTCAAATTCTTACCAGTTCTTACCCAGAAGAAGCGGTGATCGGCAACCGTTGTAATCAAAACTCTCAAAAGCTTGGATAGAGCGATTGCGTGGAGAGTCAAATGCACGACGAGATGTACGTGGAGGTGGGAAGGCTTATAATATGGTAGCAAAAGGGTCAAGAATAATCAATTTAGAGATGCAAAGTTGAATAAACGCTCAACGACGCAGATCGTTTCGGTCCTAGGCTAGACCGTGCTAGAGACGCAAGCCTAGAACACTAACAAAATCACGGCGCTGCACGTAAACAAGGGAGGAGCACACACTGAATTTTTTTTCTTTTTTTCACTTTTTTTTGTACTTTTTTCCTCTTTTTTTTTGCTCCGCAACAAAATTTTTTCGAAAAAGTCTACAAATGGTCTAGAAACTACCTAGCCAGAATTTTCCAGACTTAGTTTTTTTTTTTTGAAACTGGAACTATTTTTCTTCTGCGGATGGCTCGGAAGTTCGGGAGTCCTTCTCTGTCACGACTCGGAGTATCGCGTGATCTGGAAATCAAGAACAATGCAACAATTACTGGACTCGGACTAGGACTGGTGGCGGAGATGAATCTGTGGAACTTCGATTGGTGGCGGAGATGAATCTGTGGAACTTCGGATCGGTGGCGGATATATGTTGCGTGTGAACTCGGATTAGGCGTGATGGCGGCGGATATGTGGTGGCGATATGGATTCGGATTAGGCGGTGATGATGCGGTGGTGATATATGGCAGCGGCGACGTGACAACATGTGAACGAACTCAAACTCTAAAAGACTAGACGCTAAGACCAGCAACTTGACACGACGATGCAACCGCAAATTCAACAAAGCAAATACGTAAAAGATTATGCAAAGGCTCGATTGGTTCGGATGGGATGAACTAACCCTAATTTTTTTTTGGCTTTTTCGTGGACTATAGGTATGAAGAACAGACTCGATCTAAACTACGAAAAACTGTAAAATCTCATCGAGCAACCTGGAAATCTGATACCACTTTATAGAGGCACTTGATAGAGGCGGGGTGTCCCGATCTTTCGATGAGATGATAACTATCGATTTGGTGGAGACGACTTTGACGATCCGACTACAAACGTGCACGATGTTGCGCCTTAGCAATCGCTAAACCAACTCCGAGAGGTTATTGACCACGATGGAGCACAATCAACCTGACCACGAAGGTATATTCCTGCAAGCAATCGAAGAACAAACAAGAATATGATAAAAGCAATCTGAATATTGCGAGTATGTATGAAGTATTGATAAAGGTGGGGATCCGTAAGCGGTCTTGGTCTGGTCGTTGGACACAAACGAAGTACACGAAGTTGCAATGGCTAACTTTTTACTAAACAAATCCCAAAGTCTAAACGGTGCCCTAAGGGCTGTATATATGGAGGAAGAGGGGTGAATTTCGTGGCCCTTGGTAGAGGGGTCCAAACTAACCCTATCTCTTGTTTCCCACACATACGGACTCTAAAAATAGCCTATACTTATGTATTTCGAAATTACATGGGTCTGCCCAATAATAAGGTGACGAAGCACCTAGAATAGCCTCTGGACGAAATTTATGAAGTGGCATCTTGTATATTTCGTCCAAGGCTTCATGCACTCATTATGGTGGCTTCAAAGTCCTGAAATCATCACTTGTAACTCCGTTCTTGTCCCCTTTAGCATGCCATCATCTCCATGCTTGTTCTTGCTCCAATGTTCATCCTTCTCCAAGCTAGGCCCTTCATTTGTAAGCAAAACAAATGTATCCAATTTAGGCAGCATCATATTCTCATGAACATTAGAATCATTACCAAGAAACGAAAGTACCTGGTAATTTAGTTGGCGCACGCGAGCTCTAGTAATTAGTCCAGTATGTATAGCAGCAGGGGCTGTGGGTGTAACAATGGTATTGATGTCCTCATCATTGTTTCTCCAACTTTAGTTGAATCGAGTGTAGCTACGCCCGGTCCTTGTTGAAGGTTAAAACAACACACTTGACTAAAAATCGTTGTGGTTTTGATGCGTAGGTAAGAACGGTTCTTGATAAAGCCCGTAGCAGCCACGTAAAACTTGCAACAACAAAGTAGAGGACGTCTAACTTGTTTTTGCAGGGCATGTTGCGATGTGATATGGTCAAGATGTGATGAGATATAATTTGTTGCATGAGATGATCAATTTTTGTTAAAGTTATCGGCAATTGGCAGGACCCTTATGGTTGTCTCTTTATTGCATAAGATGCAAGCACCATATAATTGCTTTACTTTATCACTATGCGATAGCAATAGTTGCAAAAGCAATAGTTGGCGAGACGACCATGTGATGACACATTGATAAAGATCAAGATGATGGAGATCATGGTGTCATGCCGGTAATGATGGAGATCATGATGGTACTTTGGAGATGGAGATCAAAGGCACAAGATGATGATGGCCATATCATGTCGCATATTTTGATTACTTGTGATGTTTATCTTTTATGCTTCTTAATTTGCTTAGTTTGGGGTAGCATTATAAGGTGACCTCAAGGAAACACCTGGACCCCCAGAGCCTCCTGAGGCTCAGGGCCCCGGTGGCTCGTGAGGGTCGGCCCGTTCGCTGCGCATCTTCAGCTACTCCAACACCCCCTCTACAACGGAACCAGGTGACATCTCCGAAGTTCATTTCAGCTGGGAGCGCCCTTAGGGCTGCATCATTCCCAGGCCGCGTGAAGAGGACATCAATACCATTGTTACACCCACAGCCCCTCCTGCTATACATACTGGACCAATTACTAGAGCTCGCGCACGCCAACTAAATTACCAGGTACTTTCATTTCTTGGTAATGATTCTAATATTCATGAGAATATGATGCTGCCTAAATTGGATACATTTGTTTTGCTTACAAATGAAGGGCCTAGCTTGGAGAAGGATGAACATTGGAGCAAGATTAAGCATGGAGATGATGGCATGCGCAAGCGGAACAAGAACGGAGTTACAAGTGATGATTTCAGGACTTTGAAGCCACCATAATGGGTGCATGAAGCCTTCGATGAAATATACAAGATGCCACTTCATAAATTTCGTCCCGAGGCTATTCTAGGTGCTGCGTCACCTTATTATTGGGCCAGGCCCATGTAATTTCGAAATACATAAGTATAGGCTATTTTTAGAGTCCGTATGTGTGGGGAAACAAGAGATAGGGTTGATTTCGGACCCCTCCACCAAGGGCGACAAATTCCCCCCCCCCTCTTCCTCCATATATACAGCCCTTAGGGCATCGTTTAGACTTTGGGTTTTGTTTAGATTAAAGTTCGTCATAGCTGCAAATTCGCGTACATCGTTTGTGTTCAACGACTAGACAAAGGCGTCACAGAACCCCACCTTGATCAATAAAGCTTTCCTCTTATATTCACAATATCCAGATTGCAATCTTAGTTTCTTGCTTGTTCTTCGTTTGGCTGCAGGAAACAGACCTTCGTGGTCAGGTTGATCGTGCTCCGGTGTGGTCAACAAACTCTTGGAGTTGGTTTAGCGATTGCTAAGGCGTGATGTCCTCGCACGTTCGTAGTCAGATCGTCAAAGTTGACTTCCTCCAAAACGATACCCACCATCTCCTCGAAAGACGGAACACCTTTGCCTATATCAAGTGGTATCAGATTTCTAGGTTGCTCGGTGAGATTTTACAGTTTTATCGTAGTTTAGATCGAGTCTGTTCTTCATACCTACAGTCCACGAAAAAGCCACAAAAAAAATTAGGGTTAGTTCATCATATCCGAACCAATCTTAGCCTTTGGATAATCTTTTTAGGGTTTTGCTCGGTGGATAATCTTAGCCTTTGTTGAATTTGGATAATCATACCTACAGTCCATGAAAAAGCCACAAAAAAAATTGAGAGTGTGCTTCTCCCTTGTTTACGTGCAGCGTCGTGATTTAGTTAGTGTTCTAGGCTCGCATCTCTAGCACAGTCTAGCCTAGGACCAGCACAGCACCGTCGTTGAACGTTTATTCAACATTGCATCTCTGAATTGATTATTGCTGACCCTTT
The DNA here is from genome assembly GCA_021437245.1 of Aegilops speltoides. Classification (NCBI taxonomy): domain Eukaryota; kingdom Viridiplantae; phylum Streptophyta; class Magnoliopsida; order Poales; family Poaceae; genus Aegilops; species Aegilops speltoides. The sequence goes on from CM038144.1 coordinate 211,889,359, forward strand.
TTTGCCACCATGTTATAAGCCTTCCCAGCTCCACATACATCTACGTCGTGCGTTTGACTCTCCCTGGTAATTGCTCTATCCAAGCTTTGAGAATTTTGACTACAACGGTTGCCGATCACCACCGTCACCGGGTAAGAACTGTAAGAATTTGAGATTTGCTTGACGGGTTTGTGATACACCACCACCACTTCTTAGTTGTCTGTAGGATCATATTCTTGTGTGTTTCTATTTGTTGCTAACCATGGTAGGATCACAAGCCGATGAGACTGATTGGGAGAACCTGACGAACAAACAGTTACATGATAAATTTCAGCAAATAATGAGTGGACAGGTGCAAGATGTGCTAAACAGATTTGACGAGGCCATGGAGAAGATAGATGGCATTGAGAAGACGTTCGAAACAAAGCTTGATAGCAAGTTTAATGAATTGCTTGCGTGTTTTCCACAACCACCGCCGGCTGCACCTAACACACCTCTACAACAACAACAATAACGACTACCTTCACGTCGCGAAACAGCCTTCCGCCGAGCGAGCCGTGTACCTCTTGCGTTTGGCCAAACTGTTGGTGCTGCTGTTAATACTTCTGTGGCTCCTGCTGCTGATGCGGAGGAGGATGATTATGTGGGATATTACGAGGATGAGGTTGATCAAAATCAGAACTACGTGCAACCACCTGCACCACAACCACCAGGTCGTCCACATGCAAATAATCACAATGGTAGGGCTCTCCCTCAGGTACGAGATCATGACCATCTTCCTAAACTGAAATTGAGTATTCCACCATTTGAGGGTAGATATGTTCCTGATATATATCTTACTTGGGAGTTAGAAACTGAAAAACGATTTACATGTTTACAATATCCCGAGGAGAGACAGTTGTCATTGCTTGTGCTTTCACTAGTTTTGCATGTGTATGGTGGTCTGAACATTGTAGATTATATCCTATTCCAACTACTTGGGCTGCTTTGAAAACTGCTATGCGTACTCATTGGGTTCCACCATATTATCAACGTGAATTGCCTCAAAAATTTGCAGCGCTTAAGACAAGGGAAAAGTTCTGTAAAAGAATATTATCAGGAATTACAAACTGGCATGATTAGATGTGGTATTGTTGAGGAGAATGAAGCTATGCTTGCACGTTTTATGGGTGGATTAAATAGAGAGATTCAGACCATTCTAGAGTATAAGGAGTATGCTAATATCACTCGTTTATTCCATCTTGCTTGTAAAGCTGAACGTGAGCGCAGGATCGACAAGCATTGGCGCGAACTAACTTTTCTGCAGGCCGACCTTTATCATGGACACCGCGTGCATCTTCTACTTCAATTGCACAAGCACCTCCATCAGGTGCCACCTCCAGCCGTGATACAAGAAAGCAGGCACAACCACCATTATCTGCCAAGAGCGCACCTGCCGGGCCTCCACAGAGTTCTTCTTCTTCCATGGCATCAACAGGGCACACAAGTGATATTATTTGTCGTCATTGTAAGGGAAGAGGTCATTATGCGAGAGAATGCAAATCTCAGCGTGTGATGATTGCTACTGAGGATGGTGGGTATGAGTCTACTAGTGACTATGATGAGGAGACTTTGGCTCTTATTACATGTGAAGAACATGGTGGAGATGATTCTGATCATGAGACGCAATACATGGCTCCTGAAGATGCTGACAGGTATGAATGTTTAGTTGCTCAACGTGTTTTGAGTGTGCGGGTCACACGAGCTGAGCAAAATAAGAGGCATAATTTGTTCCATACAAAGGGAGTTGTGAAGGAACGTTCTGTGTGTGTCATCATAGACAGAGGGAGCTGCAACAACTTGGCTAGCATGGAGATGGTGGAGAAGCTATCTCTCACCACAAGACCACATCCACATCCTTACTACATCCAATGGTTCAACAACAACGACAAGGTTAAGGTAACACGTACTGTTCGTGTGCATTTTAGTATCTCTACATATGCGGATTATGTTGATTGTGATGTGGTACCTATGCAAGCATGTTCCTTATTACTTGGTCGACCATGGCAATTTGATAAAAAATTTGTACACCTTGGTAGAAACAATCAGTATACTCTTGTTCATAAGGATAAAAATATTACTTTGCTTCCTATGACTCCTGATTCCATTTTGAAAGATGATATTAATAGAGCTAATAAAGCAAAACAGGAGAAAAATAAGAGTGAAAATCAGATTGTGGCAAAAGAATTTGAGCAACAAATGAAGCCTAATAGTAAACCATCTAGTGTTGCTTCTGAAATTAAATTGAAAAGTGCATATTTACTTGCCACTAAATTTGATATTGATGAGCTAGATTTCAGCAAATCTGTTTGCTATGCTTTTGTGTGCAAAGAGGTATTATTTTCATTCAAGAACGTGCCTTCCTCTTTGCCTCCTGCTGTCACTAACATTTTGCAGGAGTTCGCTGACGTCTCTCCAGAAGACCTGCCACCGGGATTACCTCCCATTCGAGGGATTGAGCATAAGATTGACTTAATTCCCGGTGCATCATTACCCAACCGTGCACCATACCGTACCAATCCAGAGGAGATGAAGGAGATTTTGCGTCAAGTACAGGAGCTGCTCGACAAAGGTTATATACGCGAATCCCTTAGTCCTTGTGTTGTTCCTATTATTCTAGTGCCGAAAAAGGATGGTACATCACGTATGTGTGTAGAGGCATTAATAATATTACTATTCGTTATCGTCATCCTATTCCTAGGCTAGATGATATGCTTGATGAATTGAGTGGCTCTACAATATTCTCCAAAATTGATTTGCGTAGTGGATACCATCAAATTCGTATGAAATTGGGAGATGAATGGAAAACAACATTTATTACTAAGTTTGGATTATATGAGTGGTTAGTCATGCCTTTTGGGTTCACTAATGCACCTAGTACTTTCATGAGATTAATGAACGAAGTTTTACGAGCTTTCATTGGACGATTTGTGGTAGTTTACTTTGATGACATATTGATTTATAGCAGATCTTTGGAAGAACATTTGGAACATTTACGTGCTGTTTTTATTGCTCTACGTGATGCACGTTTGTTTGGTAACCTTGGGAAGTGCACCTTTTGCACCGATCGAGTATCTTTTCTTGGCTATATCGTCACTCGACAGGGAATTGAAGCTGACAAAGCCAAGATTGAAGCTATTGAGAGTTGGCCGCAGCCCAAAACGGTCACACAAGTGAGGAATTTTCTTGGCCTCGCTGGATTCTATAGGCGTTTTGTGAGAGATTTCAGCACAATTGCTGCACCTCTCAACAAGCTTACAAAGAAGGATGTTCCTTTTGTTTGGGGTACCGCACAGGAAGAAGCCTTCACGGTATTGAAAGATAAGTTGACACATGCTCCTTTACTCCAACTTCCTGATTTTAATAAGACTTTTGAGCTTGAATGTGATGCTAGTGGAATTGGATTAGGAGGTGTGTTATTACAAGATGGCAAACCTGTTGCATACTTTTCTGAAAAACTGAGTGGGCCTAGTCTGAATTGTTCTACTTATGATAAAGAATTATATGCTCTTGTTCGGACTTTAGAAACATGGCAACATTATTTATGGCCCAAAGAATTTGTTATACATTCTGATAATGAATCTTTGAAACATATTAACAGTCAAGCTAAACTGAATCGTAGACATGCTAAATGGGTTGAATTCATTGAGACTTTCCCTTATGTCATTAAACACAAGAAGGGTAAAGAAAATGTTATTGCTGATGCGTTGTCTCGTCGCTATACTACGCTTTCACAACTTGACTTCAAAATATTTGGTTTGGAGACCATCAAAGATCAATATGTCCATGATTCTGATTTTAAAGATGTATTGCAAAATTGTAAAGAAGGAAGAACGTGGAACAAGTTCGTCGTTAATGATGGATTTGTGTTCCGTGCTAACAAGCTATGCATTCCAGCTAGCTCCGTTCGTCTTTTATTGTTGTAGTAGGCGCATGGAGGAGGACTAATGGGACACTTTGGCATGAAGAAGACGGAGGACTACTTGATACACATTTTTTTTGGCCATAGACGAGACGGGATGTTGAGCGTTTTATTGCTAGCTGCACTACATGTCAAAAAGCTAAGTCACGACTAAATCCTCATGGTTTATATATGACTTTGCCTGTACCTAGTGTTCCTTGGGAGGATATATCTATGGACTTTGTTTTAGGTTTACCTAGAACAAAGAAGGGGAGGGATAGCATATTTGTTGTCGTGGATAGATTCTCGAAAATGGCACACTTTATACCATGTCATAAAAGCGATGATGCTGTTAATGTTGCTGATTTGTTCTTTCGTGAAATTATTCGCTTGCATGGTGTGCCAAATACTATTGTTTCAGATCGTGATACTAAATTTCTTAGCCACTTTTGGAGATGTTTATGGGCTAAGTTGGGGACTAAACTACTTTTTAGTACTACTTGTCACCCCCAAACTGATGGACAAACTGAAGTAGTAAATAGATCATTGTCTACTATGCTTAGGGCTGTTTTGAAGAATAATAAGAAAATGTGGGAGAAATGCTTGCCTCATATTGAATTTGCTTATAATCGTTCATTGCATTCTACTACTAAGATGTGCCCTTTTGAAGTTGTGTATGGTTTCCTACCTCGTGCACCTATTGATTTGTTGCCTCTTCCATCTTCGGAGAAGGTTAATTTTGATGCTAAACAACGTGCTGAATTGATTTTAAAAATGCATGAGTTAACTAAGGAAAACATTGAGCGTATGAATGCTAAATATAAACTTGCTTTGGAGATAAGGGTAGAAAAGATGTTGTGTTTGCACCGGAGATCTTGTTTGGTTATTCTGATGTAAGTATAGATTTCTGATTTGCGCAAATCAAAGCTAATGCCACGTCTTGATGGTCCTTTTAAGGTGTTAGAGAAAATAAATGATAATGCATATAAACTTGAGCTGCTCGCAGATTTTGGGGTTAGTCCCACTTTTAACATTGCAGATTTGAAGCCTTATTTGGGTGAGGAAGATGAGCTTCCGTCGAGGACGACTTCATTTCAAGAAGGGAGGATGATGAGGACATCAATACCATTGTTACACCCACAGCCCCTCTCGCTACATATCTTGGACCAATTACTAGATCTCGCAAGACGCCAATTAAATTATCGTGTACTTTCGCTTTCTTGGTAATGATTCTAATGTTTATGAGAATATGATGCTGCCTAAATTGGATACATTTGTTTTGCTTACAAATGAAGGGCCTAGCTTGGAGAAGGATGAACATTGGAGCAAGAACAAGCAAGGAGATGATGGCATGTGCAAGGGGAACAAGAACGGAGTTACAAGTGATGATTTCAGGACTTTGAAGCCACCATAATGAGTGCATGAAGCCTTGAACGAAATATACAAGATGCCACTTCATAAATTTCATCTAGAGGCTATTCTAGGTGCTGCGTCACCTTATTATTGGGCCAGGCCCATGTAATTTCGAAATACATAAGTATAGGCTATTTTTAGAGTCCGTATGTGTGGGGAAACAAGAGATAGGGTTAGTTTCGGACCCCTCCACCAAGGGCCATGAAATTCACCCCCTCTTCCTCCATATATACAGTCCTTAGGGCACCGTTTAGACTTTGGGTTTTGTATAGATTAAAAGTTCGCCATAGCTGCAACTACGCGTGCATTTCGCTTGTGTTCAACGACTGCATAAAGCGCCACAGTAACCCCACCTTGATCAATAAAGCTTTCATCTTATATTCACAATATCCAGATTGCAATCTCAGTTTCTTGCTTGTTCTTTGTTTGCTCGCAGAAAATGACCCTCGTGGTCGTTGATCGTGCTCCGGCGTGGTCAATAACCTCTCGGAGTTGGTTTAGCGATTGCTAAGGCCCGACGTCCTCGCACGTTCGTAGTCGGATCGTCAAAGTCGACTTCCACCAAAGCAATATCCATCATCTAATCAAAATACGGGACACCTTTGCCTCTATCAAATGATAGGGAGAGTGCGACACTTCTCAAGGGAGACGTCGAGAGACTATGCTTGCGAGGATAGGAGAAACATGAAGTGAGCGTGCGGGTGAGCTGGAGAAAAGAGAGTGATAGCTACATGAAGGAGCATGCATGCGAGAGAGATGGGCGTGAAAGGAGTGAACATAAAAGGGATTCAAATATTTGAATTCGATATGATGATACATGTAATCCATACTCGAGACACTCTGCAAAATTTGAACGAAGCGAGGAAAGTCGTAGTAACCGCCCGAAACCAAAATCTGTGAGATGGAAATTACTACTGCCTATCCTTGCCACGCAAAGCCTATCTGCTGGATTTCTATAGGTTTCGATAGGGGTAGGTTTGTAATTGCACCCAAACGTGACGTAACCGCCTCTCACCTGGATTCATACACGGTGGGCGCCAAAACACAGTGTGTCCTCGGCCGAAATCGACTCCCTCCCCGATTCATATTCATACACAGTGGGCGCCAAAAACAAACTCTCGTCGGCAAATATTCGGTGTATGCGAGATTACCGTACTATCCCCAACCGAGTAATATTTCAGTGATGTAGGAAATTTGAAACGGGGGCTAAGTTTGCAAATTTCCTCGCATTTGAGACAAGTGCGCCCTGAATACATGGTTCCCCCCTTCCTTCCTACCTCCCTTTTCCCCATTCGTACTCCGTGCGTGCCAAAACACCCTCTCCACCCCACCCTCCTCCATCCGCCGCCGTCCACCACCCCATCCACCGCTGTCCTCCTCCAGCATGCCGGAGCTGATACCTCGACGCCGCCGTCCATTACAAGAGATCAACCTCTCTCATCCACGGCTTCGGACCGGGATCCTTGCATCCCGTCCTCTCGCTTCATCCCCACCGTCGTCCACCTTGCCGGCGCCGCTCCTATGACCGTCTCGTCCACCACGCCCCGCCGCCACCGTCTACCCTCCTAGATCTGCTTCCACGCCGCCGACAGCCATCGCTACCGCAGCACCGTCAAATTCTCAGCAGATGCATACACGGCGCCGCACCATAGGCGGTACTCTTTCGTATCTACTCAACTTATTTATCGCAGCAAGAAAATAGATCGCCACTGTTTTACTCTGATTTCTTGTCTTGGTGGCGAAGTTGCATTTGTCCGGTTTGCACCTTCAGATCAGCCATGGCACGCTCAACACTATACTCCCAATGCTTATGGTTTTCCCCTTTTATATTCCACACTAGTTAAATCACACTAGATTGGGTCAGTCGATTTTTCAGAGCTCACCGGAGTTCGCCGGTGCGAACGAAGGGGCTTGGGTGGTTGTGGGGCCTCGCCGAATGAAGGGGCTCGGGTGGTTGTGGGGGTTGGGGCGGGGGTGGGGGTGGGGGTGGTGGAGGAACACAGGCGATGGTGGCCGGTGGTCCGGCCGGCGGCCCGTGCGGTGTTCTGTGTGGGAAGAATCATAGAAGGGGAAGAAGAAGGGTTAGGAGACGTAGGATCTTCATCCAACCGCCTGAAATGGTCGAGAGATAGCTAGGAGTTGAATTCTTAATGCGCTCTGGTTCATCATGTGTGGGCACTACGCAACCAACATCTTATTATCCAAAATGTGTTTGCTCTTCTTTACCATGTTCCTCTTCCGTTCTTCTTTAATATGTACTCTCTCTGTTCCTAAACACAAGTCTTTGTATAGATTCCACCATGGACTACATATGGAGCAAAATGAGTGAATCTACACTCTAAAATGTATCTGGATACATCTGTATGTGATCCATAGAGGAAATCTCTACCAAGACTTATATTTTGGAACAGAGGGAGTATGATAGTAGTATAGTATGTTCCTTGTACTGAAGATGAGCAGGGACATTTGCAGTGTAGAGGTCTATACGGTCGGTTGTGATGGACACTTTGAGCCTCTTTGATTCGTAGGATTTTGTAAACATAGGAATAGGATTTGTAGTCACCTGCCCACTTGAATCCTATAAGAATAGCAAGGAAATGCAGGGAGCTGTGTCGCCTTTGAGAGTTAGACTGATATTAATAATCACTGCACCTTCAGCTTGAAGAGAATTGGTATCCGAAGTTTTCTAGCCGCATCGCAAGAATAGCACATATATTCCGGCAAGTTCCACTTTGCTGATTTTACTCTGATGCTTACAGTTTTCCCCGTTATATCTACACCATGATCTATGTAGCTGCTTTGTGTCACCCTAGAAGCAGTCCACTCTTGAAGCTAAACACTACAATGACTTACAAAATTGGCACCAAGGCATTGAGTGCCATTCTGGATGCAATGAAACTCATACGTCCCCACCTGTTGATTCTTGTTCAGAATATGATCCTAATAACTAATCTAACCTCGAGGAGTCAAAGGCAGATGGCCTGGCCTGCTCACCCATCAAGGTGCCTGTTCTAATTTGGCAAGGTTTTATTGATTGCGCGTATCTTGCATATGTTGTCTTGCATTTCTTCTACTTTGTTGCACCGCCATCTGCTTAGTTTACTCATCATATATGTCGAGATGCCATGCCCATCCATTATCAATACATATTCCATCTGTCCTTATACCATGTTTTTTCACTCAAATGTTGTTCTTGTGCATCGACATCAAAAGGAAGAGGGTGATTGCCGAACTCAAGGAGCACCAAAGAAAGTCCTTGAAAAACGTGGTGGTGCCGAGAAATCGACAAGACACCCACTTATATTGGTTGTACAACCAAGGACACAAAACGTGGGACCGACTCGCAGACTGCACCCATACTTCACCGGCCACACCACTAGCCCCACCACACAGGACCTGCACTCCAAAGAAAAGGTATACCAATTTCATTTGCCATAGCACCACCGCACCACGTAAAAAATCCCACTCTAGCAAAAAGTACAAGAAGTCCATCGGTCAAGACCTATCCCAATCAGAGACGGCCAATTCTGCAGATTGGAACCCCATTCCATTTATTCCCAGTTTAAAAGACAATGCTTTCAATGTTGTTAGGGACTACGTGCATATATTCCCATCATGGGAAGATTATAGTGAAGACAAACACCATTTTCACATCTTCCTGTCCAATTTACGTGTAAGTGCTATTATTCATGGTTATTATTTTCCTGTTTTCTGCTGATTGAACACATCAATGATTTACATTACATTGTTGAAACTAGGCGAGGGTCAATCTGGATAGTCATGACGAGCAAAGCTTGCTTGTGCTTTTCAAGGAAGCATTGCAGCAGTATCGGTTTTACCTGAGGAAATCACACTTTGATGGCAAGTCAATAAACAAATTTCCGGTGAAGTCTCATGTGCTAAATTTAGAAGACATTGAATGGAAAAACCTTGTTATGCACTGGTCTCGTTCCCAGGATGTGGTACTGTCTATGAAATCACATGACAATTTGAACTTCTACTTTTCCGCATGTGCCTTGCGGATCTTTTTTGCAGGAAATCTGGTTGAAGAAGAATTCCGGTTTGAAAAGAACGACAGGATATCGCAAATATGCTGCCCGCTGCTTTGCTCTTGTTAGTACGTGTTGTCCTGTATCACTGTACTTGCATACATACATGGTTCATTATGTGACAGCAGTATGCATGATAGCTTGCTTATCAATTGTTCGCTCCAAATTATCTTATCTGTTGAATGGTTACATTAGTGTATAATACATCCATTGCCAATGAATTTTTTAGCTCTGCATTGTTCTTGTAAGTACATGTTGTCCTTTATCAGTGAACTTATATTGACTGGTAGTTGTTCATGTACCATCACTCTGCAACTTATTTTCCTTTGCCCTCCACTTTCTACACACCAGATCTATATTTACTCTTACCATAAGGTTGGTACTGAAGAAGTTTAGTTGTGCATTGCTCTTGGCTGTACCTTTTGCTTGTATCGCTGCACTTACATTTATAGCTACTTGGTTATGTAGCATCACTCTTCATCTTATCTTAAATATTCTCCATTTTTATATATTATCACATCTATATTTACTCTTAACAAAATGTAGAATAAAGGCAATGCTTATGAAGAAGATTATGTGGTAAACTTCTTGAATTGCCCCCCCCCCCCATCGGCATGGACAAGGGCTTTATAGAGCCTGTCTTCACCAATAATGTAAGTTTGTCCTTCTCAAGCCTTCAAACTTTGTTGTGTATATTTGGTTATGCATGACTGCAACAGCTGTTTATTTTTGGTGTTTGGATCAAATTGCATGTTTTAAGTTTATTATGTAGTTCATAAACAAAAGTTTGTCCTTCTCAATTTAAGTTTTCAGTTGTACAACCAAGTTCCTTCTTCATACCATGTAAATTAAACTATACGGAGCAAGTGATCTTCTATTGCACTGCATGTATGCATCTGTTCTTCATCCGTAATCTAGTGGTGTGGTGAACCTACCCACTACAGCACAATGTCATATTCTGCATTGTCTTAACTTTGAACAATGTCATATCATTCTACTATTATTTAAACCTTCTCTTTATTTGCCAATCTAAAATGGGATAAATTGACAGCACACTAACCGTTGATACTTATGAGTTCTTGATCTGGAATCCAGTGGTGTCGTGAAGCTGCCAACTCCTTCACAATGTCATTTCCTGCCATGTCTTGACCTGAACAATACCATATTGTGTTAATGCAATTTTAAACCGTGTCACTTTATTCGGCAGTAACAAATGTAAAGAATTGTCAGCACTGATACTTTTATGTGCAAAACCTGTCATTTGCCTGCTTGTTTATCTTTCAGAGTGAGGAAGATATAAGTGTTGTACAAGCGTAGTCTCATCAGCTTGCTCACTGCTTTATACTAGACCAATGAGGCTAACCTTTCTTGAACTCTCTTGAAGTGTCACGGTTTTGTATATTATTTTGTCGGCGTGTTTATTTGCACTCATGGTGATCTTTGATGCCCAGTGTATGTAACCTGCTGTCTGCTTGTGCTTTATTATCATAGTGGCAAACTTTGATGCCCAGTGGATGTAATATGCCGTAATTTCTTTATTGTATAGTCTAGGTTTTTCTTATTCACGATGTTGCAGTTATTTTAATGTATATATATCCTGTCTTCGCAGTAAACCGGCCAAACCGTAAAATTACGATACATAATCGGGCCGTCATGCAATCACGATGTATGATCCGCATCATGGGCCCCGTCATCTTGGTCCGTTAAAAGGCCAAAAGTAAACTGGCCCACTAGTAGATTCGGGCCTTTAATAGGCCGAGTAACCCCCGGCCCTCTTTTCGCAAGAAAACTCAATGGGCTTTTAGGAGGCTGAGAAGTAGGTTGGGCCCAAACGTGTCGAACAGCTCACGGGCGGCAAAGAGCCGAATGGACCCCGGCCCATGATTGTGCGAATCAAATCACGGGCTTTTAACAGGCCAAAATTGTCTCGGTCCTTGTATGGCCCAATCAGATATCGGGTGCGAGCAGGCCAGATGCAAACTGGGTCATAGTTAGGCCCAACTATATGACGGGCTTTTAACCGGCCAAAATTAATATAGGGCCGAAATGTTAAACGGGCCCTTAACAAGCCGAAACTAATATCAGGCCGAATTACTAAATGGGCCTTTAGCAAGTGAGCCCAAAAGCATAGCGTCTAGTTGACGGGCCGAATCTGATATGGACCATAATTTAGCCCAAAGCCTCTTAAAGGGCCGGACCTGATCTGGGCCGTAATTTGGCCCAGAACGTGCTAGGCTTTTAACGAGCCGGATCTCATATGGGCCATTATTAGGCCCGGAACGTGGCAGGCCATTAATGGACTGGATCAAATATGTGCCGGCATTTGGCCCAAAACATGGCAGCCAGTTAATGGGCCGGCCTACTAGGGTCCTCAAAATCTTATGGGCCTACAGCTGGGCCGGCCCATTAATGTCGGCGAAATATCGTGGGCCTTTAGCTGGGCCGTCCCATTATGATCCGCAAGAATCTTGTGGGCCTTTACCTAGGCCGGCCCATTATGGCACACAAAAATCTTGTGGGCCTTTACCTAGGCCGGCCCATTATGGCCCGCAAAATCTTGTGGGCCTTTAGCTGGGCCGGCCATTATGGTCTGCAAAATCTTGTGGGCCTTTAGGTGGGCCGGCCCATTATGGTCCGCAAAATCTTGTGGGCCTTTAGTTGGGTTGGCCCATTTAAACTTGATGGGCCGGTCCACGTGTCAACATATCATAGGCGTGTCTCGCGCATTGGATGAGTGACACCTGTGCTAACGCGGATGAAAGAACATGCGGTGCCCCCATGTTTGGTTTTGGTAATTGATGACAATCTCTATGGACTAATGGTTGCCTTGAGTTATATTTGAAGGGTTTGTCCATAGGCTTTTCTTGGAGTCCATTTGTTGGTTTCAAGGAGAGTTTGTGATGACCACGGTGCTATTAAGGAATTATCCAAAGATTGGTCATGTCAGTGTTGAGCTTATTGCAAGCATGTCTTGAAGAAAAGATTGTGTGATCATTCATGTCTACCTTCAAGACATCATTCAATGAAGAGAGTTGGAAAGATTCAACACACAAAGCGCACAAGATGTATCGAGGGATCAAGTGATCCCATGGTATGGTAAGCATTGTCCATTACGCTTTGTGTGCTAACCCATGGTCCTCGTGAGAGTTCTTTGTGGGGTTAGTTGCGGTGTGCAAGTTCAAGTGATGCATCACAAAGAGATCAAGTGCTTGAAGCTTGCCGTCCATTGTGGTGACAATGGACTTGTGAAGATGAGCGGAAGAATGTCTCACCCATAGTGGAGTATGGGGGAGCAATCAACTAGTCTTCATCGAGCCAACGCAATCAAGAAAGGTGGTCCATCTTGAGGAGGAGTAGATCGTCATCATCTAGCTCAAGTGGACTTTGTGCAAGGCAAAGGTTTGCCCTTGATAGGTTTTCTATTTTACCGGTCTCATGGTAGTTGAGGGAGACCGGTTGTAGGATCGATTACCGTACTATCAAGGGGGCTCTCGATGAGTTGCTTGATCGTATCGCTCGTAGAGAGCTCAAATCATTGCATCCTTGCATCATCTTTATTGGTTCTTGTTTGGTTCTTCTCCTTGTGAGATTTGGAGCTTTTGGTCATTTTCATGACAAGCTCGAGTTCATCGAAAACGGAGTCTACATGCATCTTCTATGATGTTTTCGATGTTGGAGGCTCTGCCGGTTCTTCTCTGTTGGAGGTTTCTATCCTCTCTTGTTAGGCATACCTCCCCTGTCGATGTTTTGATGCTACTCGTCTTCCTCTATCCAACAAGCTTGAGTTTGCTCAATTCGGAGCTCATTTGCAGAAGTTATGGCAGTTCTGGTTTTAGTGTTTCCCTCTGTTGTCTTCTCTGCAAAATGAAGGACTCCTAGTGTTGCTGATTTGGGGCATGCGGTAGTACTGCTCTCCGGAGCGGTAGTACCGCAGGCCCTTGCGGTAGTACCGCTCTGTGGGAGCGGTAGTACCGTAACCTCCGCCAGCGCACCTGCCTGTAGCGGTAGTAGGGCGGATGTAATTTTACATCCACGCCCTCACGCGGTAGTAACGCGCCGAAGCGCAGTAGTACCGTGGGCTCGCCAGCTTAGCAAAGATGAGCGGAAGTAGGGCGGATGTAATTTTTACATCCGCGCCATGCTGTAGTACCGCTCTTCGTGCGGTAGTACCGCGTCGAGTTTTATGTATGTCCTCCCTCGGCGGAAGTAGGTACGAAGTAATTTTTACGACCGTGCCTTCTCTGCGCCTAAGTGTTACTGCCTTACGGTAGTACCGTAGGGCGCCATGCAGTAATACCGCTCGGCGGTTCTATCACTCGTTGCCTGCAACAGCCTTCATCTGCCAGAGCTGCACTTGCGGTAGTACCGCGCCCTGCAAGTGTAGTAGTACATGCCAATCATGTAGTACCGCAGCTCCTCATGTAGTACCACGTCGTGCGGGCTGAGTGAGGGATAACGGTTGGATTTTCTCCTCCTATAAAAGGGGTCTTCTTCCCCATTGGGATTTTATCCTTTGAGCTCGTTCTTGCCCCCATTGTCGACCTTCTCCGAGCTTGCTAACTCTCAATCCCTCCATGGATTCTTGCTAGTTTTTGAGGGAAAGAGAGAGGAGATCTAGATCCACGCTTCCACCAATCACTTTCTCCTCTTAGTGAGGGGAACCCTTGGATCTAGATCTTGGAGTTCTTCGTGTTCTTCTTTAGTTCTTCCTCTCATTTTCCTCCCTAGCATTAGTTGCTTTGGTGGGATTTGGGAGAGAAGGACTTGGGCACTCCGTGTGCCCTTGCCGTGCATTTGGTGCATAGGTTTGAGTTCTCCACACGATACGTGGAAGTTACAAGTTGAGAAGCTTATTACTCTTGGGTGCTTGGTGCCCTTGAGCTTGTTTATCTTGGGTGCTTGGGCCCCTAGTCGGTTGGTGGTGTTCGAGCTCAATCATTGTGGTGTAAAGCTCCTGCAAGCGTCGGGTCTCCAATTAGGTTGTGGAGATCGCCTGAGCAATTTGATCGGCACCGTGACTGCCCCCAAGGGTTGCCAAAGTGTACGGTTCGGTGACCGCCCCAAGGGTCGCCATTTGTACGGGTTCGTGACCGCCTCAAGGGTCCCTTAGTGGAATCACGGCATCTTGCATTGTGCGAGGGCGTGAGGAGATTACGTGGCCCTAGTGGCTTCTTGGGGAGCATTGTGCCTCCACACCGCTCCAAACGGAGAT